>JARYZH020000008.1:6082200-6682200 GCA_030021035.2 Notholithocarpus densiflorus | reverse complement strand
AAGTACTGTACCAGTAAAGAGTGTGATGTGTTAGTTGTGGCTGGTATGTTGAAATTGTATTGTATTAGTTGTGGCTGACTTCTCAGCTTTTGGTAAAGAGTGGCTGGTTTTTTCAGCTTGTTTTCACATTCTAAGCTTTTTCAATCTTAGATGTTGCTTTGACAGTGAACCATGGGCATTTTGAATGCCATTGGAAGAACTTTTTTTTTTCTTTTTTTCTTTTAGGTAGTATTTTAATTTAAAATCATGGCCCGAGGGCCTGAGATAACAAGTAATATTCGAGTGCAAAAGGTTGTTTCATTTTCAATTGTTTTTAGAAAGCAATAAGTGACATTATTATTAGCTACCATTGTGTGGCTTTGCATAGTCTGTGCTTTCCCTGTATTACTTGCATTGTTTCTTTAAAGCAATTACTTCTTACACATTGCAAAACTACAGGCCTACACACCAAGTCACCAACACCCCTTCACATGAAGCAATTCTAAAAGGGACCCATGCCTGCAAATGCAATTACCATGTTCTTTGTTTCATCCTCACTTTGCTTAACCATGTTCTGCATAATTATCAACTTGTCTTTTCTGATGTAATAAGTTCTCATTTTTGTAACACGTGGTTCTTGTTTTCTTTAAGAACACATGATCCATGACAGTATGATTTGAAGTTTTGTGGATTCTGTCATTTATTGTCTTTCTTTGTTGTTATCTTCTCTCTCTATAGAATCATTTTCAATGGTTGCAGGAAATTCAAAATTTGCTCAAGGTCTTGAGACTTATTTGCTATCTGTGAGCTTGTTTAGTGGACTTCATAACTACTGCCCAAATAGCTGAAAAACTTGAAAAGGCCACAGGTAATACAACTCGTTTAGTATAGAAATACCTTCTGCTCGTGGTTTGGCTGTCTAATGAACTGGTTGTAATGTCTACCCTGAATGTTTTATAACCATTGCTTATATTATTTTCTGATTATTACTTTTTCTTGGTTTTGTAGCATTAGATATCTTCCGTATTTCAAGGCTCTGAATTTTAAGCTGGATATCTTTTAGATCATTGTTCAATAGCTGTAAAGCAGTCTCAAGGTATACAAAAGGATGGATTTGCTAAATGACTCATCTGATTCCCAGCACCAGTGAGTTTCTAAACTTTCCCCTCGAGATGTGAATCTACAATTTTGAGAAATCTTGGATGAAATCATGAAAGCATATGCTTAGGATTGTTAATTTATTGGTACGACCATAGTTTGAGCCTAGTACTAATAAAGGTTCAATAAAATTTAACAACTTGCTTTTAGCCTACATATTATAGTATCACATGAATAAATGTACATGCAATTAAAGTCGGTAACATATGCAGGGACGCAAACTTCGACCTAAGCGATGACATTGTACTCGCAGCATATCTAGCCGGGTGTGTATGTCTAGCTTACGTGGAGACTTATATGACCAAAGTACCATTGCATACGAATATACAAACAGGCTTAGAATGGGTACAGTATATATTAACTGGAAATGAGAAGAAATGTCAAAGAAATGTTAGAATGTCAAGCTATGTGTTTGGACAATTGTGTAATACATTGCACCAGTATGGATATTACGGTACCAGAAGAGTTTGCATGGAAGAGTCTCTGGCAATGACATTGATGGTACTTGGTTATGCTGAGGATAACAGAGTGGTGCAAGAAAGATTTCAGCACTCGGGTGAGACAGTGCATCGACACGTGGCCATGATAGTTACATTGTTAGCCACCGTTATGGTACCGGACATTATCCAGCCTGCTGATCGTACATTTCGGGACGTGCCAGAACATATTCAGCATTCAGATCGATATTGGCCGTATTTCAAGGTACATTGTGAATTTGGTATCTTAACTTGATTTTATTCAAATTATCTTTATGGTCATACCACGTATTTCATTTCACATGGTATTTTTGTGGCAATGGTTAGGGTTGCATTGGTGCAATTGATGGGGTACATGTCCTCGTGGTCATACCAGTTGATGAGTAGCTCCCGTACTATGGCAGGAAGGGGACCACCACAACAAATTACATGTGCGCATGTGACTTTGACATGAAGTTCACATTCGCATGTGTTGGATGGGAAGGGTCAACGCATGACACGAGGATTTTTTTAAGCTGCCTTAATAATGAGAGTTACAACTTCCCAAAAGCTCCAGTTGGTTTGTAAATATGCAGTTTAATTACAGTATTAAAGTATGTATTAATGTAGTGGAAATGCTAATGTAATAAACGTGTTCATTTGCAGGAAAGTATTATCTGGTTGATTCAGGATACCCTATGAGGAAAAGGTTCCTTGCACCATATTAGGGGGAGAGGTACCACATTGGAGAATTTTGGCCTTTTGAAGTGCTGCATCATCCAGATGAGAGATTTAATTATCTCCATTCATCACTCCGTTTGGTCATAGAACGAACTTTTGGAGTTTGGAAGAATAAATGGAAAATTTTGAGAAATATGCCACCCTTTCATATACGCACTCAAAACTTGATCATTGTTGCTACAATGGTTCTTCACAATTTCGTTAGAGCACATGAGATAAACAATGACATTGAATATTCCAGATCTACAGGGGGCACATTTGAACGTAGTGAGAGAGGTCATTACGATGCCATGGCAGAAGCAATCTCAATCTTGGACGAACCTGAGATGAAACAGGTTCGTATTGATATCACAGCATCGATATGTGCGGACGATAACTGATTTTTATGGGGACCATAACTGATGGTTCACAAACTTCAATAATGCAAATGCATTTGTTGTTGTATTGTTGGTAAGCAGAACTGAGGGCTCACAAAACTTGATACATTTCACATTAACTCGTGGATTTGTTCTGTTGTGAAGCATAAGGTTCAAGTGTTAAATCTGTATCTTAGAAACTTTCAGGACACTTGATAGGCATATCCAAATTCACACAAAAGAGTGTTTTGTTGTTGGCATAGAGTGTTTATTTTCACAAGTAGAATTAAGGCCAATTATCACTTTCATACTAGACTGCTCTTAAGAAAATTTATGATACTTTAGTGTTAAAAGATTTATTGAACACTCAAAACAGATTTCCAATGACTTGTAAAATAAATTTGCATAATAAAGGCAAAAACAAATAGTTTTTCTTCAAATAGATTGTAAAATAATCCAAACAAATGACATAATTCACAAATGTGATTTATTTAAGTGCCATTTAGCCAGAATAATATCAAATACAAAAGAATCTACATCAAACCCCAAACAAATTTTAGCTACCCCCAATAATTAAGATTGTACTCTTTCTACTACTTTGCAACCTAGCTTTGGGTCAGAGACAGTACCACTCTCTCTAACATTACAGAGCAAAGCATCACGCCCAGTTAAAACTACATGAAAAAAGCCATCATATTGGTTTGTAAGAAGATCTAGTCCCTGTGAAAGTCCCTCTGCTCTCCTTGCCAAATCTGAAACGGAATTTTGGAATGCTTCCACTTCAATAGGGTCCACACCATCTTGGATCATGGGATACAATTTCTTTACACTTGTATCAACTGCTTCGAGCACTTTCGAAACTGTAAATCTTCCAGTTGAATATAAATTTCTAATTTCGCTATTAATGCTAGTTTGCAAACCGGTCAAAGCTTGAGCCCACATATATTTGTCATCAACATTCAAATCAAACAACTTTCTTGCAAAACCAGAGAAGGCTGAAGCAAAGACACTGCAGATAAATACCGTCTCCACCTTAACCCCATACATAGCACGCATTAAAACCTTCCCTTTGGCTAAGTTCTTAACCTTGGTAAGATCCAGTGATTCCACAAGCTTGTTCAAAATGGGTGGAACAGTTTTCAACTCTAGGGTTCTTTGAACTAATATGCTGTTTCCATGCATCAAGTGAAGATCGAGCCTTGATAAACTGCTTTGAAGAGCTGGAATTCAAATTGTGCAACACACACTGAAGCAAGAGATGGCCCTAGTTCACCTTTGAGATTTCAAAGCTAAAAGCATTGCATATATCGAGCAAATTCACACTGATGTCCAAGAAAGTTAAAACGGGCAGGGATGACATTAGGAAAACCATCAGGAAAACCATAAGACAAAGCACCAATTTCCTGCACCTATTTGAACACCTGATTAACTAATTTATGCACATGGGCTAAGTAACTAATTGACTGCAAGCTTTGCTTATCTCAATAAAATTCAAGCCCATACACTTCAATTAGTAACAGCCCAATGAATGTGTGCAAGTATACCTAGTACTTAATCTTAACAACAACTAACATTGTTGGATGGGCTTTGATAAGACTGCATAACCAACATCATAGCCACAGATACAACAGTAAGCACAAGTATGCGCAAAGGTAACTGGCAGCATCAACTAGGCTATGCAGTAAGCAGCTTAGACAAACATTAAGGCTGCTTACACAGGAATGAAGGCTCAAGGCAACAACAATACCGACGCAAGCAAGCACTAGGGTCTAACATAAGCCCTCTGGAATACTAGCACCAATTATCAGCTCAATGCCAAGCACATCAGCATTAGTATAGCAACAAGCAACAAAGTATATTAGAATCAGCACCGCAACAATGCTAAACTTGACAGTAAACTAAGCTAAGCTAAGGTCATAGTAGATACAGCCTAAGGACAACAAGGGATTAGGAGACCACAGTAGGTTCCTAGCAAACTACTTATCAAATAACTAGTAAATTAAAAATAGATGCTTTAAATACTGGGTCACTTATTAGTTTTTCACAGACCAGCAACAATCATTGGGTAGTAACAAAACTACACAAAGCACATAATAACATAAGCTTAATAGACCAAATGCTTGGAAAAGGATGAAAATTATATTTTCACCTAAAAATCTTAGTTTTAGACTTTTAGTCAATTTTTTTAATAAGTAATGTTGAATGTGCTCCTGCATCTGAACATCTTAAACACATTCAATTGTAACATATAAAGAAAGCTACAGGATGTATCATTTTTGTCAAAGGAAACAGAGAGATTCAAAGAAACATTACATTTTCTGAGCAACCATTGTCAACCCTGTGAACACTTTCAATGGTTAACTGAAACTTGGAAAAGTGTGGGCACTGCAAAAAACAAAACCAATGGATATTATCACTGGGAAAAAAAAAATTAAAAAAAAAAACTGAGCAACATTTATGGGATTTTAAAAATCGATTGGAAAGGGGAAAAAAATACCTTGAGTACTGGGTAATATGGCATCCATTTGCAGATAAAACCAAAAAGACATTAATATAAGTATTTTAATAAAAAAAGAAAAAAGAAAAGACAAGCATATTATACAAGACTGAAGTCAAGAGAACTCACATGAAACGAAAAGTCGAACAATTTACAGGAACATATATTTATGGGAAGAGAGGTGTCATGGGTCAGAGCTTGAGGGACGGTGGGGAAGAGGGTGAAATGGGTTTATGGAAGGAAGAGTAGACGCCGGTGTCGGACTAGGGTTGTCTTCCTCGTGGATTTCTCACCAGGGCTCTTCGTCGGCGTCGGACCGATGTAGGTCTTCCTTCATCAATCTCTGGTGGGCGTGGAACTCTCCGAAGGCACAGGCTTAGCTAGGGTATGGTGAGGAGTGAAAAAAAAAAATTAGAGTAAAACTTTAGTATTTATTTGCTACAGTACTTTCAGCCAAATAATATCATCCACGTTTTTTCACTTATTTGCTACAGTATTTTCAGTTTCAGCAAAATAAGTTCTATCCAAACGGACCCTTAATCTCTTATCAAATTTAATTTTTTATTTTCTTTGTCAATTTTATGATTTTGACATGTTAATATGAAAAATGATTAATTATTTCTCAAAATATTTGTAAGTATACATAATAACATGAATAGATACTTATAGCTCTTTTATTTTTTATTTTTTAAAAAAGTTAAAAAGTTGTCAAAGTATGAGACCTGTGGCACTTTGATCTATGAGATGGTACGTTACTTTATATAATTTCTTTCAATGGTTTGTATGATCTAGAAAAAAATATAACTTCTTTAATTTTTTATTCATAAATGGTAAAATTAAATTTAAATTTGAATATACAACATATAATTAAAATTAACCTAGTCAACTCGTTCAATCCACCAAGTCAAAAGACTCAAAACTGTCCAAATTTGCAATCAACTCACCACTTTTAGAGGTTGGTGGTCGGAAACAATTTGAAACTTTTTCAATTCACCAATGTCTTATTGCTAATTTTTCCCTCAACTCATCTAATCTATTATATGCACAATCCTAATAACAATGGAGGATAAGGGATTTGAACTCAAATTTTCCTCATAAAGGAAAGCATGTTATTCCGCTTTGTTACAAGACTCCTAACAACATAGGTTAATTGAAACCATTTGACAAATACAGTTTAACATCCAAAAGACGATACACACACACAGAGATAAGGATCATAAGGTAGAATTTAAACCTATGATATTCATTTCATGAATAAAATTTTTTACTACTTGAGCTAATTAGAACTACTGCCAAAAAAAGATGTGGTTTTAGAGGGGAAATATAAATTAACATAGGTCCAATCCATTGGATGATTTTTATAATTGACCTCTTATAGTTTGATAATTATTGTGGATGAAAAAATTATTAATCAAATAACTTTCTCCACCATTTTTTTTGTAAGTGAAAAGTTTTTTTTTTTCTCCAAATAATCTAGAAGTATAAACAATGAGGTTGTACTATCAGTTTTATAATTAAAGAATTAAAGTTTTTTTTTTTTTAATTTTATATATATGATTATTCTGGAAAGAACTTCACCTAACTTTAAAATAAACCTAGCTAAAGTATAGGAAAATGAACAAAAAGATAAAAACGTTTTAAAGTATTGGTTTAATGAGAAACAAAGTTAGAAAATTTTAAAATATATTTCAAGGAATGATAGACCCTTGAAAAATGAATCTATTGGTCTAATTTTTTTTATTTTAAAAAGGTAATTAAATTTATTAATCAACGATTTATTTTAAAAATAAGTCTAGCTTCTGTTCGTGTGACTTAAAGTCTTCAAAAATAAAATAAAAAACTGAAACACAATTAGTTTCGAAGTGTAATTATACATTATGGAACGAAATTGGTGCCTCAACAAACTATTAATGATGAGAATAACATAGTATTAGTTATAAGAGGGTCAAATGTATATGAACATTATACACACACATATATATATATATTGCCCTTCTGTAATGCACAAGGATGAAACCTCAAATTGTTACAGTATTTTAATATGCAGCTAATTTATTTGGAAACTGTTACAAGTTACAACAAGAAGAATCGTATTAGGAATTCTTAAAGATATTGTAAAATAAATTTTTTGTCAGATAAAATAGTTATTGAAATAATTTTGTGCTAGCTCGGCCGAAAATCATCAGGTATAATTAATCCAATATTTAAGGTATGTTTGGGATTTGTATATTTTGCTGAAAGTACTGTAGATAAAGGTAAAAATTAGTTGAAATAGTACAGTGAGACTCATGAATAGTATCAAAAAGTGCAGAGAATAATAAAATAAGTGATTTTTTAATTTGGAACCAAACGCACACCCGCCCTTTGATATTAAACCAGATTATAATCCAGTCAACTTGGTTCTCATGCCCAAGCCCTTGGTCATAGTTTCTCAGAGCTGTGCTGGCCTAACAAGTAGCCCAGTCCATTCTTACTAATGTTTGATCCACTATTTATACAAACGCCTTAATATAAAGGTTTAGACTTCAGCAAAAAAAAAAAAAAAAAAAAGGTTTAGACAAAAACAATAAGTTTAGTAACACAAAAAAAAAAAAAAACAAAAAACCCACTATTAATAAAGTGACATGTTGTAATTAGTGCATAATTAAAATTGTCTACGTGTAAACTCAAGTAAAAGTGGTCTTACACCAATTATAACTTATTACATTAACATTTCACTTACTCAAACTTTACAAACCTATTGGACTAATTGTGCCCCTTAAAATTCAAACGTTGCAAGGGACAATTTTCTTATAGTCGGTTCCATATTGCCTTGTTTGGTTGTGAAGGTGTGTCAAAAACATTGATTGGGTAGGGACATAACCAACCAATGTATAGCTCAACTGGTAAAGTCTCTTATGGTTGAATAAGAAATCTGGGGTTCAATCCCCCACCTACACCAAAAACCAATTGGTATCTTGATCTAATGATAAAGAGCATTATCAAGAGCGGACGCTATACGTCGAAACTCTCTAAAAAAAAAAGAGTTATTAAATGGTAAAATGAATAAAAATTCGCAATTTAAGAGGCTCTTCTTAATGCTAAAGGTCCCAAGAATTCCCAATTGGAATTAGACTAGTTCTAGAAATCTGTTTTTGTTGTTGAGCTTGATAGGATTTTGCTAAAAATGTTTTTACTTTTCGGGAAATAAAGATAAATGGTGGAATACATATATATATATATATATATATATATTTTAATTTTTAGTGTAGAAGTTTAGTCCAATCAGTGAGTCAAAAATCACATGTGATGCACGCATTTATATTTTATGTCAAAGCTAACAATATAGAAGACAATAGGAGGTTTTAAGCCCAATGTAATTTTAAATTCTGAAATCGGCAGATTTCAATAGTTCTAGGGGTTAAACCAAATGCTGAAATCGGGTTTGCATTATCATAAACCAAATGCTGAGTATTTCTAAAATTTTAGAAGGAAAGAGTCGGGAGATCGAGATTCAAATGATTAGCTGGTGGTAATGTCATTCTTTGTGATGTCTCATATATATATATATATAGTTTGAACCCCACGGCCCCCAACTCCTCGCCCACTACATTCTTATAAAAATACTAAAAATAAAAAGAAGTAAAGAGTCGGAAACCCAAACATTTACACAACATTAAAAGACACTAATAATAAAGGCAAAAGGAAATACAGAAATCCAATTTATTACAATATTTGGTCAAAGCCTTTAAAAGATCTCAACCTTGTAACATGTAAAAACATCTGGTAATTCACCTAAATATCACACTCACAAACACTGTTAAACTTACATAATACCGGGGAAGAAATTTAAAAAAAAAATAATAAAAAATAATGGTAGTGATAGTGGTAGTAATTTACACGAAAACCTCATTCAGTTTCATATATATGTAACCTCCCCACACAAACCCCCAATTCCATCCATGGATTAACTAGCACAATCAAAGAGGAGAAAAACCGGTATACAAAACTAAGTAGCTACCCGTCAAGTAGGACACAGGTGATCCACCATCATTTCCTTTTGAGGCATATGATCAATTCAAATGTCTTCACCTCTGCCATTTTCTTTCTGAAAAAAAGCAGGATCAAGCAGTAAGTCACCAAGTCTTAATGCAGAGATGCTACTTTGTAACTTCTTACATATTCTTTCCTTTGCTATCATCAATAAGAAGAGAATTCCAGAGGCTCAAAACAAACCTCTACCCACTGTGCTTTGCTATTGCGCTAGAATGGCATCAACACATGCCAAGTGGGATACACCATAATAACATGTAGAGGACCATACTATAAATATTTGATTGAAATGCCAAATTGTGGTTAAACTGGTATATATATAATGGATTACACATTGGAAAGATGGTAAAAGCAGAGTAGTCAAAAGGATGCACAAACAGGACATGCTTGAATCTCAAATCTAACATTTTTTCAGTGTGGGGAAAGGCATTCAAAGTGTCAGGAAGAATGAAAATTTAATTTGTACTTAAAAAGTAACAATCCTATCAAGTAGATGATGATTACTCTAAGCATATTTTGTCTAATCTAGACGTTCAGCAAATATAATAGTGAAGAGTGTGTGCTGCAGTCCATATGGGAAAATTAAGAATGATGTGACTCATACAATAAGAGCAGGTGAATGAAATGGGGAAGTACATAGAGTATTGTGTTAACCCTAAAAAACCTATTGAGCTAAAGAAAAAGAAAAAAAAAACTATAGGACTGCTATAAAACCATTTATACGATATGATAAAAACATCAAATTGTTGAGAAGAAACACGTTCATAAAATGACAGTAGCAAAAATGAAAATTTTAAGATAAATAATAGGGAATGCTATGAAAGATAAGGAGTAAAGTCATTTGTTCAAAGGTAATTCCTATGGAAGAATAGATGAGAGAGTTATGTAAGATGGTTTGGCTATGCCGCTATGGGCAAAGGGATTAATGTACCGGTGAGAACACATGATTTAATTCAGGTTGGAGTGAGGGGGGAAAAAAGAGGAGGCAACAAAATTATGATTTCAAATAAGATAAAATGACAAAAAAGAATACACATGCTGACCAGGATTAGTTGGTAATGATCCGTAATCCACCCCAATTTAATTGGGATTAAGGCCAAGTTTAAGTTAAGTTGAATATAAATTAACAAGACTTCAAATAATACATATGAGGTCTAGAGAATACCATGCTGATAAGTAACATTTCCCTTCGCACTCTGCTGGGCTTGAGACGTTGAACGTAAAATACGTGGAGACCCTTGCCTCCCATTTGCACCCGGTAAGGAATGTCTCTTCTTTATGTAACTGTCTCTGTCTTGCACATCTGGACTTGATCTTGGAGAGTTATTTGCTTGGAGCTTGGCTCTAGCAGATTCTGTGGCTTGCATGAAATGGGGAAGAGAACTATTAGTATTGCTCTCTACTGGTTCTTGATCAATAGGGTCTGATTTTGCTGAACCAAAGGAATTGCGTCTCTTCCCATTTTTCTCCTCTCTTGGCAATTGTTCCACACTACCTCTTGAGCCAGAATCATGATTTGGATTCGAAGGTGATTTCTTACCCCCTGACAGGGATCTAGGCTTTTGGTTGGATCCACTCTTATCACTTCTTTTCTTTTTAGATTTCACAGATACCTGACTAGAAGGCGTCCCATGAGATTCAGGCATGGTTATATGGCTTCTGGGAGAAGCTTCTGGAGATGTCCGGTATGGTTGATGACCTGTCACAGAGTCCAGCTGTCTCTGCAGATCAGCTGATGCATCCTTCTCCAGCTTAGGCTCTATCAGTGGGGTGTCTGTAGTCACCATTAGATTTACAGATTCACCATTGACATCACCAAGATTCTCTGGCTTATCCAAGACAGAGGTAGATAAGTTAGATATTGAGACGGAAGATTCATCCTTGGATTCAACATCCATGTTTTTCATGCTGTTTGGATTGTAAATTCCATCCTCTAAAACTTTGGCTTCATGCTCACACTCCGGTGCTCCAACTTCAGATATGTCAGGCGAATCAAGGGTAGAAGAAATAGAGAGTTCAGTGCCACATTCAGAGCCACCTACCTGAACCCTTGAACTGTGAGGGGTTGAATTTTCTGCTATACCAAGCTCCTTTGTCCTGATTACAGTACTTGCTCCAGACAGAGTTGTGTCTATATGTGATTCAACTTCAGCATCTTTACCTGCACTGGTAATTGTACTAAGCTCTTCGAATTTCGACTGGGCAGCAATAAATGCAGGATTGCTTGGCTTTCTTGATCCAAATACACATTTCTTCTCTTCAGTGTCCAACTGTTCTGAGGCAAGTCTCTTCATAGAGCGTTTTGGTTGTTCAGTTTCTGTTTCAGGCTTCACAGGAAGAAAATTGAACTCCACTTGAGAATTTGAATCTGCTTGAGTACTTTGATTTGGAAGAGAAATCATGTCCAACAAGGTTTCTTTTGCATCAGATGTATTTGTGCTTTCAGGCCGAGGCTGATCTAAATCATCTTCTGACAAAGAGGTAGGATTGTATGCCTGAAAGTTGAAGTCGTTGGGATCATAAGTAATCAGATTATCTTCGCTTTCAGATGGCACCAGTGATTCCCTATTGTTGGACTCTGCATCCTTTGACTCAGGACATACTTCAGATGGAATTTCAGTTTCAAAATGAGACACCAAGTTCTCATCCTGTTCTCTTTCCTGTTTTTCTGTAATTGGCTCTGCTTTCTTTGACTCAACAATATCTGGTGAAGAAACAGACATCCACCTCTCCAACCACTTCCAAGCAGAATCATGTTTAGAAGGATCACACTTAACATGGATAGGTTTGGTCTTTGGTGTTGATTCCAACAGCTTTAATTTTGAAAAGTAATCAATTTAGTCAGGCTATACATTTGTAAGAATAAATAGGCTGACAAGACCATAAAACAGCAGAAAGAAATATTGTCATACCTGACGGGCAAAACCATTGCTTAGCAGCTTCTCAATGGAAGTGTATGTTACATTAGATTCCATTGCTAATTTTTCCTTCTCCTGTAAGATGGAATAACCAGGCAAGGTTGTCTGAACATGTGATAACAGTAATTGTTGCTTATTAAAAGGATAAGAATACATTGCCTAGCATCCAATAAATTGGCAATAAACCAAGCTCCAATGGTAAACAAGATTCAGTAATAGGTCAATTATGAATCCCTAACTTACCCTGTGATACTCACCATTAATGGTACCATTGATAGTTTACAACACTTCATGAAAATTTTAGACTCTAAAGTAGATTAATGATATTACTTAGTTTCTAAAACATTATTCAATCTATCTTTTCATTCAAGTACTACCTAGTAAGATGAAAGCTCACGGGGCCATTATCCCACTATTATGAGAAATCCTGGCAGTGCTTGATAGGTGGTGAATGCATATGAACTGCAACAAAGGCTATTTGATTGTTCCAAAAAGCATAGGCAATATTTGCATGTCTGCACAAATCTTTATTAATTTGCTCACCCTTTTAGATCTTTTTTTTTCAAGCTTGAAATTTTTTGGGTATTGAAACCTACCCTCCCCCTCCCCCTTCTCTAGAAAATTATTATATTGAACAAGCAGAGTTTGAAGCACTAACTTTTGTTTCCATTTATTTCTTTAGAGGGTAATATTTCAAGATATAGTTATTGTAATAGATTAGCATTTTTACAAAGGGGGCACTGACTTCTTTTATGCGTTTATTTATTAGGCAAGTGACAAAGGGATCCCTGGCTCTTTTATTTTGTTTATTTATTTGGCAAGTTGAGATATTGTTATCATAACAGATCAACATTTTTACAGAGGGAGTTTCTGAGGTTGATAGCCAGTATATAGATTATAGCCTATTGTCAAACCAATATGAACAAGAATACTACAACAACAACAGCAAGCCTTAATCCCAAAATTTTGGGGTCAGCTATGAATCCTCAACAAATTAGTTAGGATCAGTCAAATGTATTCTTTTCCTCCATTCTATTCTATCTCAAGTCATATAAAAAATAAAAAAGCCTCATCAACCCTATATGGTTTGAATTTCGAAATATACTGAGTAAGATTCCAGTAGCATTACCCAGGTCTTTGAAGTATCGGTATCGTTCTCATGCTTCCCACCTAACTTATTTTCTGGATATGAACCCTCTAGAGACAAACGAGCACGGCGGGCACGAACAAGAGCTTGCATTTTGGCAATGGCTTGAACACAACGTAGGGTTCCCACAGCATGACTTCGAACCAGATACCCACGAACAGCAGCTTGCAATTTAACAACATTCTTAAGCTTCAACAGCATTCTCCGACCCTGGAAAATGGTTTTTAATAAAAAGAAAGGTAAGTATGGGTACCAACCTAGCAAGTTTTGCACTCATACAGTTAAGACAAAGAGACTACCAGAAACCCTCTGATAGCAGCCTGGATGACAATAATAACAGACTCCTCTGTGTATACATCAAGCTTATTTTCGACAATAATAACAGACTCCTCTTTGTATACATCAAGCTTATTTTCATTTTCAGTAGGAACCACTGTCTCCATTACTTTTGTTTCCACTGAAGTTGACAACTGGGGTTTCTCATCTATTGATTGTATCACTGAGATTTTCTCCAGAACAGTAGAGTTGGCTGGTTGTTGATAGTTAATATTAACATCTTCTGGGCTCTCCTTATTTGCAGAGGAGGGGGTTTCTGAGATAACAGTGTTGCTAAGCACTCGATGCCGGGCAGACCTCTTCCGGAAACTCCACCCACGTTTGTCACTTGAACCCTTGGCCTGGAGTGAAGCACAAATAACACAATTCAACACAACACAATACACACACATAAAACTGACTGCCCTCCTCTTATTGCTCTGTCCATTAATAGCATTAAGTTCCAATCTATATGAATTATGACCTCGCAACACTACTTCATTGGAAAATGGCTTCAGGAAAACTTGATAAGAGTAGGAAAAAAACAGTATAAAAATTTGCAAGATCTGCAAATGTATCAAGTCAATTGATAATTGTACGAATGAACCCATCTCTATCCTTCGTCGCATAAATCTTTCAAACACGTTGTACTCTTCCAATGTGATTTCATTCACACCCTTTTTGCTTTTTCTTTGTCGAATTATTGATTCCAAATCAACTACACACTGCAATATATATCTTCCAGTATTTTTTAAAAAAATTCTCTTTCTTTCTTTCTGTAAATGACAAGCAGGATCAACATAATGTGCTTCACTATTCAGCAATCTTAATGAATATAACTGCTTCATTGTGAACAAGCATTTGTGCTAAACCAACAAAGAACTGATTGTAAGAACTCAATTACTCATAATGCTAGTAAAAATAGTAAGTCCAAACACACTGCATCAATTTTTTTTTTTTTAATAAAGAAAATCAGAATCATCATTGCTTAATTACTGAATAAACCAAATCAGAAACAAGAAATCCCTCAGATCTTAATATATACATATATAAGAAGAAATCAAAAGCTCGGCTTTAATTCAATCACACAGTTGCACTGAAACTCAGTTTAATTTGATTTGACTTCTCAGATCTTAAAAAAATAGTACAAACTTTCCAATAATAGCATTTTTGTAACCAATACAAATCTAACAAGAACACCAAACCAAATCACAACAGAAAGAAAGTCAACGAAAACAAAGAAGACTGAAACCAATCAGGTACCTCGGAGACCTCGAGATCATCCCTGTCCTTTGAATCGCTACCGCAGGTGATTATTTTGAAGCATGAGGTAGATTTCACCATTTTTTTTGTCTCTCTCTCTCTCTCTCACACCAGCCACCAAGACTTTACTCACTCTCAGTCTCAGTTACTCTCTCTCTCTCTCTTTCCGTGTCTAACTGAGACAACAAAAACAAAACCGCCTAGGAAAGTAGAATGTTACAAAAACGTAGTAAAGTTTAAAAGAACACGGACCTCAAACACGTTCCTTAAATCTAGCTAAACTCTAAAATTGGAGTCCGCCATTTATCGAGTCCGTTCCGTTGATTCCAAAGCATTGTCCTGTCCGTTGAGAAAAGAGAGAGAGATAGATAAATGAAAAGGCTGTCAGACTCAGATCTCTACACTTTACTTTTCTTTTTTCTCTTTCGCTAAAATTTTACTGGAAATGAAAACAAAACTAATGTATCTTTCTTATCTTATCCACCCAACTTTAAATTCACGAGACTCGCGAGAAATTTGCGTTTTCTTCAGTAAATTTCGTGGTCTAGTCTGGTGTGAAATGTGGACTGAGTCTACTGTGTAGTACAATATTTTATTTGTGATAGAAGTATTCAAGTTTACCGTTGTATCCATATCCAAATTTGGATCAGGACTGCCCTTTTTCTTTTTTCCCTTTTGAGATAGAATTAAAGTACGGTAAATTAGTTGAGTTAAAATTTTTTTGACTATTTTACTATAATTTTTTTAAAATTTATAAATTATTTTTCATACTTTATTTAATTTTGTTACATCCTCAAGTTTAAATAGACATCAACTCAACTATCAGCATTTACTAAATTTTTTATAATGCAACAAAATCCAATCTACTCACGTCAATATGGTTAAATGAAATTTTAAAAACCATATGATAAAGTTAACCTAAAAGCTCCTTCTTCTTTTTTTTTAAAAAAAGAGTTAACCTAAAAGCTCTAAAATATCTTAATCATTCACGTACTCAAATTCACAAATTCGAAACCACTGCATACATACAGCTTTGACATAACTAATAATATAACCATTGATGTTGTTATTAGTGTTGATAAAAATGATGATGATGATGGATAACGTTAGCGTTAACAATAAATAAGCTACATGGATCATATGAAAGTAAGATAAATGTAATTATTTCTTAAAAAAAAAAAAAAAAAGATAAGGTAACTTTAATAATAATTTACAACATTAACATTTGCAGAAAAAGATTGTGTGCTGTTGCTCTTTATTTTATCCACTACACTTGTTTTGTACTGATAATTAAGGTTGTAAAAGTGCTCTTGTTTTAGGTATGGTCCACTTCCTAGCATTAGTCTAGTACCAATAATAGTAAATTTTTTTCCCCTCCAAAAAAAAAAAACAATAGTAAAGTTTTTGTGCTCCCTGTGTCCTATTATATATCTCATACGACCAGAACTTTATCAAAGCTGGGACATGGGGGGCATGAGAGGGGCAGAAAAGGCAGACAAGATTTTAACTGTTCACGATACAATCTTTCTTTTTCTTTTAATTTCAATTTTATAGAAAAATCGATGTAGATCTTTTTGCAAGTAAATTTAGAAAAGGATAGGAGGTTTAGATTAGATATAAATATTATGTTCAAATCTTGTTAAGGGAAAAAAAACAATTTTATATGAATAACTATCAATTATTAGCTTAACAAAACAAATATTGAATAATAAGTTGTTGAAAGGTCTATGGCTTGGGTTGAAAGGACACCCTCACACACCATTGATTGTTGACCTTGACAAATTAAAATTTAATACTTAAGAAAGGTACCCGAAACTAAATTCTACTTTTAATTTTGACAACAAAAGTCATATGTTAGATAAGACTATGTCCATTTTCCATTACAATGCTAAAATGAGAATTTTAAGCGATTACCTTTCTTTTTTTACTCATAAACTATCAACTATATATATGGATATGGTTATTTACTTATTTATAGGTCTCATCTTTTCCCCCTCTCCCTTTTACTAGTTCGTGAATAAAAACAAAACACACAAACATGCATTACGGTGCTCACAAGCAAGTATTGAGCCAAAATTTTAAATCCATCATTAAAAAAAATGTTTACTTATCTTTCACTAATTTTTTAAAAAAATATTAATAATAAAATACAAGGTCTCTTTCAGAAAACAAACTCCCTTTCTACCTCATCTATAAACCAACAAAAATACGTATTTCATTAATAAATAAATAAAAGCAAAAAATAAAAACCTATATAAGGATATTATTTGGTAAAATATAAAAATTGTTTATTATTCTTGATTAATCTATTTGGAGGGGGGAGGAATGTGGTTTGTTAACATAACTATTTGTTATTGTGATATAATGAATTTACTTAATGATTATATTCAATTAAATTATGAGAATATATTGAAAAGAAAAGGATTTGTTTGAATATGGTAAAATTTATCATTGAAATTTATATTTGAATTAATAATAAGTTTTTATTGGAAATTTTTTTACATAGATTAAAAGTAGTTTTAAATGGGATATAAAAAGAACAGTTAGAAGTAGATTTAGATGGATTTGAAACAATTTAAAATGGGCTATATAAATAGTTCTAATATAAATGGACGCTTCGTATAAAATTATAGGATGTGAAGTTGAATAAGATTAAAAGTGCAATTAAACTAATTTGAATCTTTCATCGCTCTTCTAATTTAATGTATGTATAGTATTATTTTGAATTTTTTTATTAATCTTCCACTTTAATAACTATATCTATCTATACTGTTTATAAGAGGATTCATTTTATTGGACTGGACTTTTATGTGGTTCTTAAATACCCCTAGACCCTACTTTTAGCAGAGACAAAACTTGAGAATAATCTGATAAAAATATATCTCAAATTTCACTTAAAATGCCTACAAAATATGACACTTTCTTACTAATCCATGTTTTCAAAACAAATTTATTTAAAAAATTTATTTGAAAAAACACTTCTCAGTCCACTTTATATTTTTATTTATTTTTACTTTATTAAGACTCACCAACCAAAAAAAAATGCCCTCTCAAATAAAAAAGAAAAAAAAGGGGGTTCCACTATAATTTTCCACCCCTTTCCCTTAACATCATGTATAGTTCTTATAGTTCCAATAATTATATTATATTATATTATATATATAATTTGATAGTTGGGATTTGGAAATATTTGAATTGTGAGCTTTTTGTTGAAAATATCATGAAATACTAATTGAATTACAAATATTGATGGTCGCTCCAATTTTTTATTTAGGAAAAAAAAACTAACAAATGATGCAAAACTAGTGAATTGTGGACATTTATATATATATACAATATTATGGTGTAAAATCTTTGAGGCTTTATTTCATTGTACATTTAATATGTAAAACTAGTGACAAAGACATGTTTTTTTTGAGGGGAAACAAAGACATGTTAAGTAACAAAAAAATACAAAATACTAATAAAAAAGGACCACATGGGCATGCATGGCCATCCATTATGGGTAAGTGGTCCATTATTTTTTATTTTCTACTTTTTCTTGTTTAGGTAGTTTGATTTATATCTCGTTTAGCAAATGATGAAACTTATCACGAGTCTATTATACATTGTATAATTGAGTGATAAAGAAATGGAAAGAGAGGCAGTGGGGTTGGGGGGGACCCAAACTCAACTGTTCCTCTTCATGTGGATGTAGGTATTAGAAAATTAAATAAATAAATAAATAAATAAATAAAAACGGTGGCTTATGAGGAAGGAAGTAAATGAATGGGGGTTGGCTGTCTCAGTATCCCTGTAACAACTAAGATAAGCCTATTTGAACGAAAAGAAATAAATTTTTTCTAATAAAATAATGTTAGCCCAATTGTAAACATCTAATCAATTTTGACAGCTCTTTTGTCTTTATTTGCCATGTGGCTTTCTGGAATGCTAACACGTACGAGCACATGGGGTGCCCTAAAGCCACTCTAGCTAGCTGTATTAGAAAAATATCAGCTTTGTTTACAAACCAAAACCCATTCCTCACCCTAAATTAAAAAAAAAAAAACCAAAACCCATACCCATGTTTTAGCTGCACTGCTCCAAGTGAGATGCCATGAACCTGTCATGTGGGGTTGCACTAAAATTATGCTCTGAGGTTGATAGGTTGGAGTTGGACACACTCAAAGCTCTACGGACTTTTTGGTGTGAAGAATGAACCATTAGCACATGGTATAAATTTTGGGTGGTCCAAATTTGTGTATACAATTATATATGTATAACAAGTGAGAAAATAAGATTAGTATAGCAGATTCCAATTGTCTTAATTGATACAAAACCTTCTGTTTTAGAGTAGGAGATCTGGTTCGAATTTCGTTTATAATAAAAATCAATTGATTTTTTCGCCTAATGATAAAAACAATCATTATAAAACGAACGCTATAGGTTAAAATTCGATCATATATATATCTTAATAGTCTAGTTCTTCCTCGTGAAAAAAACTAAATATTTGAGTATATTGAATAAATAGGAAGAGACTTCAAATTAATTTAGTAACCCAATAATCATTAACCTAACCAAAAGAGAAATTTCTTATATATTTCATGAATTTTATTGGATATTCATATTACTTTTAAATTATTCAAACTATCTCTCAATTTAAAGCTCTTTGCCTTAAGTTCCCACCATCAAAATAACACTATAATTGTGTTTCGATCCAACCGAAAATTTTTTAAATTTAAATTAATGGAGCTGGGAAATGTCCCATCACAATCATATGAACAATTTACTACACCTTTTAAAAGCTAAATGATCCATGAATTGAACTAGCCATAGCATGTGCCCATGCATTAACCATGTATCTGCTCACTCTTAATAGGGTTTGGAACACAAATTGTACTGATGTTGATAAGGACGTGCCTCATTCAGTCCACTATACCTGCCTCTGCATGCCAGAGCACTACAATTAATCATTGAGCATATTGTAATTATGTGAATTTGGACCTTGGAAAGTTTGAGCATTTCTCTATAAATACATCTGATATAATAATGCTGAGAATTTTGTATTGAACCCTCTTATCCCTCTCAATTTAGAGTTTATATAGTCTGAAAGTGTCAATTAATCAAATTCCTACTAGGAGATCGACAAGTTTGCTGCTGCTGACCCTCTTGCTATGAGGAGTGCAAATCAAAGTAAAGTTTTTTTTTTTTGTATATATGTCTAGTATCTCGTGTGATTATTTCATACAACGTGCCTTTTACGAGTCACAATTATGTAAATCCTACATGTGTGAGACCAAAAACTCTGTAAGAGATCTAGCATATAAAGTGGGTATAAGAGATAATTTATGCCTAGATGGAGAGGGTATCTCATGGAAACTTGTTAAGCTATTTTTTAATGTTTTATAACTTGTGTTCTTTTTATGTATTATAATTTCTTATTTTTGTTGATACAACAGTTATCTCGTGTGCTTGCTATAGGTGTCACTGACACCTATAGCAAGCACACGTGTCAGTGATGGAACTCACATCATTGTGAGATATTTACACTTAAAAATAAAAATAAAATTAAAAATAAAAAGATGAAGAAAATTGAGAACCAACCCATCTTAGTTGACTATTTACACTATGTTAAGAATTAAGATAGATACCCACTTTTATTAAGACCCTTGTTCTATTCTAACAAAGACGCATCCTCTGATCCTCCCAGTGTTGATTGTGTGCGTAATATTTTTCTATCGTTTGATGCAACCCGTCGTAGGTAGGGATATGAATTACAATGCTTTTTTTTCCCCTTGAGCAAATAGAGTCATAGAGGGTTTTTTTTTTTTTTTTTTTTTTTTTTGAGGAATCTGTAAGAACGAGTCATGGAAGACTTTAGGACTCGTTGTCGGAGTTTATTTTCAACTAACTCAGCTTATTTAGGTTATGTGTAAATTTTAAAACCATACTTTTTGTTAGGTACAACTGAGTTTTTATTCAGCTTAGTTTTTAAGTCCAATAAATTAATAGAAATAGACAAGCGTAGAATTTTTTATTTTTAAGAAGAAACGAGCGTAGATGTTAGAACTATCATAAATGGATTATTATGACTAATTTCTTTTTGCCGAGACTGATACGCACGTATATGTATAAACTTGTTATTATGTGACTGATTTTCAACACACCAACAATGATTTTGGTGCTCTTATAAAAAAAATTTAATAAAAAAAACAATGACTTTGTGCATGCATACTTCGCAAAGTTGTTAAGTCTCCATCGTTTCACTTATTTTCCTGTCAATGAAGACACCTACCCCTTATCAAATCCATTTTTTTATTCAACGACAAACGTTTTTCTTCTTAAATAATACTCCTTGTAATAGGAGTAGGATTAAAAACCCCAATCGAGGGAGTCACAAATCACAATCATTAGAAAGGGTGTGTATATATATTATATAGTCATGCCCTATATCTCCTTGTAGGTGGAGAATTATTTCAACAATCAACCATGTCGTTTAGGTACAACGGCACCATATGACTGTCCACCATTTGGGCCTCATCACGCTTAAAAGTAATTCTGGTGGAGCCCTTTGTCACATGGGGAATGCACCATTTACACAGTGAATTGATACAATGTTCCTTTCAGAATTTTACAGCACATATTACCTCTGAAGGGAAGCAACCAAATCATAATAAGAAAGGCCATGACCCCATGGGCTTTCATGCTTTGCCAGGTTTCTTCAAAAGGTTGCACAAGCACTAGTGTGATACACAATTTTTTTTTTTTTTTAGTGTGATACACATGGTAAGCTGAAAATAGTTATTAAAAATGGTTTAATTCTTATATGGGTCTCTTACAATGTTTGAGACTATATGGGCCAAAGTAAAAGGAAAAGAAACTGTGTGTGTCCTCAAATGATTCCATTCCAAAGTAGATGTATAGCTAGCTTTTTATTTGCGTTTTGTTTTACCTTGTCAAAACAATCATCCTGTCCAAAAACAAAAATAGAGAGAAGGTGATTTTGCCATCTCAATTCTGTGGTAGACATACAGGGAAAAGGAATTATTGAACGTGATATATACGAAGAATCTCAGACTATTTGTGGTTTTATTCACATTCAATCATATTTATAGGAGTATGTCTATAATAGGCATATGTTTATCAAAAACAAAAAATGTCTATAATAGGCGTAGGCTCTGTTTTTTCTTGCGTCTACGATAACATTGTCTGTTGGGTTTCAAAAGATCTACTAATCTATTTGGATGGGCTGGTTTGGTTTTGTGAAAAATGATCACAGCCATCAGGATGGGCAGCTTTATGCATTTGTCGTTCTTAGAAGTTTGGCCCAACCTCTAAGATCTGTTGTGCAAGCCCTCAAGCTATCTTGCGACCATCAGATGGTGGCCCCACATACTTGTGGGACCTATGTATTACTAGGGGAATTTTTATTTTGTATAACCATAATATGCAGCATCCTTAAGGGATGTTAAATATCATTTATACATGTAATATCGCATCATGAGAGACATTGCATATATCAATCACATGAAATATTTTCTTCTTTACCGTGCCTTCTAAGTTAATTTTAGGATCTTAGTATTATGTATAACGCATGCAACCATTGTCGCACAAGTGCACAACATATGGAATCCAAGGATGTATGATTCTCACTATTTTTGAGAGATTGGTTGCTTGTTTACTTTTGGCCGTAATGCAAAAAGACCCTTCAGGTCTAGGTCAATTGCAAACTCTTACCCCTGAGATTTAAGAATTGCCCAATTAACCTATCTATCTTAATTTTCATTTACTATAATTGACAAAGAATTGTCACGTGGTGTGAATGAGACCACATTCCTAAAAATAAAATAATTTTTAAAATTATATGTGCATAGCATATGACTTTCTTTCTTTCTTTTTTTTTTTTTTTTCTTTTTTTTAAGTCAACTATAGTTAACAAAATTGAGATGGCGGGGTTAATTTGGACAATTCTTAAATCTCGGGGATGATTTATACAAAACTAATAGCATAAGAGGTTAGTATGCAATTGGCTCAAACCCCAAGGGGTGTTTTTGCATTATGCCCTTTATTTTTTATTCTTGCACATTTTGTTGTTAGATTAAAGCTGGGAAGTGCTAAATTGCCAATTGTAGTTTGTGTTGTCCTATAGGTTTATCTATTTATTTATTTAAACTATGTTTGGTTATGGTGAAAAGGTAATGGAAATTGTGGGAAGGAAAATAGAGAGAAAAATATGATTTTTCTAGTGTTTGGTTGAGTTGAAAAATGATAGGAAAGAAAATGGGAGTGGATGGAGTTTTCCACGGGCCTCGCCATTTTTTTGAGTCATATATAAAATATAAAATTGTTGATTTTATCATTATAATGTCAACAATACATATATTTCAATTTAACAACACGAGTATAATTGTCAAATTTTATGATATATTATCATTTTATCTTTTTTTTTTTATCTCAAAAAAAAAAGCTAACAAATATAATGGATTATCTATTTTTTATTCTCCTCCCCCCTCCCCCCTCCCCTCTCTTTAGCCCTTTTAGCTTGTACCGCTACCATCTACTTTCCTCTCTTTCCTAACTTTGAAATACACCATAAGAAAAGTCTTGATGGATGATGCATCCTCAATACATGTATGGCCCATGGAATGAGGGCCACGGATGGGCCTAGTAGTGATGGATAATGAAATCGGGGCAGAGTCGACAATTTGGGGGTATGGGTTGAGCACTGTTAGGCCCATATATATGTAACATGTTTCTAATGAATAGGAGATCTCAAGGCTAGCCCAAGTCTTTTGTTGACCTTACATCTGCTATTGTACTATCCAATTATTAAAAAGTTTAAGTAAATAAAAAATTTTATTTTATTTTTAGGATAAAATGTCAAAATTTCATTCAACCACAAAAACTATGCAACTGGAGCAACTAGTACAAGCTAGAGCAAATACCTCCAACCGAAACCAACAATAGGGACAACAATACAAAAGTTTCTGCTATATTTAAATTAGTTGTCTTGTCCATTTAATTCTCCAAAACAGCTAAAACATAGGAAAGAAAGAAAGAAAAAAATTCCTATGGAAAACAAAACATCAAAAAATACTAGGAACTAAAGCAAGACTGCCAAAATTAGCCTCTACATATTCTAAAGCATGAGCAGTAGCTTTTCTGGCTAGGGATGCAGGATCAAGCTTTAGAGTGCCTAGGCGAGCTTCTTTCCGCTTGTTCCAAATCATCCATCTTTGGTCTACCACATCCACAAAGGACAGATTTGAGCATTGGAACATATTATTATTTCTCAAGCCTGTAAAGTTTCACACCTCTTCAGCATATGAGTAGCACAGCAAGACATGGTCTATTGACTCCTCCCCAGCCTCGCAACATTCACATCCAACATCATACAAAATTTTCCTCCCTGTCAGATTAAATTTAGTTAGCAATATATCTTTACAAGCTCGCCAAATGAAAATTTTGATTTTGTTACAAACCTTAGCTGCCCATAGTAAATAAACCAATAACAAATAAACCAGTCAAACACTTTTTGTTTTTAGAAGGAACTAGTCAAACACTTAACAATACCACGTTGCCTACATTCGCAGGTCATTTGTAGATCTATCATCTCAAAATGAACTCACATATTATGCCAGTTTACTTGAGTAATATTCAAAAAATGTTATATAATAGTCTCACATTTTGCTTCAACAAATTGGTTAATACGATAATATTGAGTTTTTTTTTTTTTTTAATAAAGTTTTAACTTATGATGTTTGTTTCTGATGATTGTGCTATTTATCGTTAAACCAAAACACCAATTTGTTTTTGGTGTAAACGGGAATTGAATTTTATATATCTTTTTCAACTATCAAAAATTTTAAGAGTTGAGTTAATTGGAACCCACAATAATATTGAGAGATTGAAACTTGAAAAGCTGAAGCCCTGTAATTCTTCCCCATATTGAACTTGTAAAAAATGTTTGACTATGCTTTCAAACATCATGGTAATAATAACTAATTAATAACACCCACTTTTATGAATTTTTTTTTATAACTTTATACTTTAAAAAAAAAGAAAAGAAAAACAATGTGAATGCTTGAACAGTTGCACCTGATAATTAAGCTCAAAAAATAAATAACATTATCCATAGAATGCTAACAATTAACTTGTCAACTATAAAATATTCATCCACAGGGTCCTATAATCGAGGCAAAAAATTCATCCACAGGGTCCTATGCTTGAAGGAGTATTTTACATGGGCGAGATGTGCTACTTAGAGGATGTAGGTGGAGGGGTGGGAAATGGGAGGTCTGTGGACATTTGGCAGAGCACATGGCTGCCACGGAAACACCCAACCAAGGTAACTTCTCCCATCATTGATTCCATGGCATATGCAAGGGTTGAAATATTGATAGAGGAAGTGACAAACCGATGGAACCATTCAATCATTGATGGTATTTTCATTCTTTAGGAGGCAGAACTGATCAAGTCCATCTTGTTGCCACAACAAGGGGCGGAGGACATACTTTTTTGGCCCTTCACTCAAATCGGGACATATACAAGCAAGTCGGGGTACCGATTTTTGAAGTCAGAGGAAGAAACTACTGAAGGACCAAATCAGTTGATGGAGGACAAGGAGTTATGGCGAGGTATTTGGTCACTACAAGTACCAAACAAAATAAAAAATTTCACATGAAGGGCTTGCCAAAACTCTCTGCCAACAAAGGAAAATTTGGTGCAACGAACCATTATTGAGAATCCCCTCTGTGACCGGTGTTCATGTGCCAACGAATCTGCCCTCCATGCGTTGTGGTCATGTGGTGAGTTGGATGCAGTTTGGGAGGATTTGAATGTGTGGAGTTGCCATAATTCACTCAGCTTTTTCACCTTCAAAAAGCTGCTGTAATGGCTGATTAAACACCAACACCACTTGGAGCTCTTTTCAGTCACGACATGGTTTATCTGGACACAATGAAACCAGGTTCGACTAAATAAACCCAGCTACAGTGTGCATTTAATCACCCCATTGGCAAAGGAACGGATTTGGGAATTTTAGGATGTTAATCCGCACCCTCCATTTCCTCGGACAGCCCATTCCTCGGTGCAGAAGTGGAAACCACCAGATCACGGGTTGGTAAAAATTAATTGTGACAGAGCCAAGTTCACAAAGGAAAATAGAGCAGGGATTGGGGTGGTCATACGTAATAGTGAGGGTATGGTGCTAGGATTGCTGTTTAAGCAACTTTCTCAGGCATTTAGCCTTCTGCAAATCGAGGCGATGGCCGTCGAAACAGCTTTGCAATTCGCGGCAGACCTGGGAGTTCAACACACCATCCTTGAGATTGACTCGTTAGTGTTAGTGAAGGCCTTGCGTGAAGGTACAAAGTTCCTTTCAACAGTGGGATTGGTGTTGGATGAGATTAGAAATATGATTAATTTTTTTACTAAATTACACTACTCTCATGTAAAGAGAGATGATAATATTATTGCTCATAAGTTAGCTCGTCATGCTATTTGTATTTTGAATTTTGCAGTGTGAATGGAGGATGTTCCACCACTTTATTTTCTGTTGTATTTGCTGACATAGCTGATATACATTCTTCCTAAAAAAAAAAAAAAAAAAAATCTTTTGTTATTTTCGTTGTTGCGCGCAATGACAAGTGATGGCTTAAAAAAGTAGAAAGAAAAAAAAAATGCAATCAGCCAATCACTAATCATATAATTAGAAAACAAATTATTCAGCAAAAATAAATTTAGAAACCTATTTTAAAATCTAAAAAAATAAAAATAAATCAAACCTACGCCACTGCTTTATTATCATCTGAGTCCAAAAAGCAAATGCGGTATCCGCAAATCGAAAGGGTTTTGACGATGACTGTACTACACTAGACTAGACTAGCGGAGAAAAGTAGAAATTAGAAAAATCTCATGACAGCGACTCGTAAACTGAAAAAAAAAAAAAAAAAAAGCTTAAAAAGAAAGAGAAAGCGGAAAAAAAGTTAAAATTATGCCAAAACAATGCGCTTCAAAAATCTAATCCGTAATACATTTTCTCTCTCTTTCTTTCCACGAAATTTATTTCCCATTATTAATAAAGAGCCCCTATTCTCGGAAATCCCTTTCTATTCCTTCTCATTTTTTTATGCTCTAATCGATTTTTAGGGTTTCCTTCTTCATCTCTCTATCTCATCGCTTCGCTCCGCTTCGTCTATAACCCTAAATTTCCACTGCTACTCTCTCTCTCCGATCTCTTCTACTAGCCGTTACCACCGTTTCCCGCCCAATTTCAACTTCATCAAAGCCGCCAGTTCCTCTTTTCTTTTTTTCTTTTTTCAAAAACTGACCGTTAGATCTGCTATTTTAAGGGAACCAGTCTCAAAAAAAATTTGACCGTTGGAAATGGCTGCGGTGGAGGCGGAGAAGAAGGTTGAGGTTGAGGAGGAGCAGGAGAAGAAAGAGAAAGCCGGTGAGCTTTTGTTCTGTGGCGGCACGTGTTGGGACGCGATTGGTCGCCGCAAAGGTAGCATCGAAGGCAACTTGATCTCTCCGACTCGCCTTCGTCCACTCCTCGGTGTCAATATCCGATTCGTAGCCACTGGTTGCGGTAACTTTCTCTGTCATTTCGTTTTTCAAAATTTTTTATTGGTTGTAGAAATAGAATGATTCGATTTTGACTGAAATGCGATCAATTTTGGTATGTTAAGTTTTGTGTAATTTTTCTTGTGTATTGATGTGATGTGATCTGGATATATAGCATCGTGTCATTGCGTGGCGTTGGATGTTGAAGGGCGTTGCTATACGTGGGGGCGCAATGAGGCATGATGATAAGACTTTTGAACTTGATTTTTATGCATACATACATATACATACATACATACATGTGTGTTGTAGTATATTAAGTCATGGAGCTTTGGTGTGCAGAAAGGGCAACTTGGTCACGGAGATACACTTCAACGCGATAGGCCGACTGTAGTTTCTGAACTTCTAAAGTAAGCTACTGTTTTGTCATTGGAATGAAATCAATTTCTTGCACTGTGTTTGTTCCAATCAATTGAAGCGGGTACGGAATTGGAGTATCTAATGTAACTTGCTTATCAAAGCTTTGTCTTTTAAGATGGCGGAGAAATTCGATAGTCTAACAAAAATCTGACAGACATTAGGTTTGCCTACCTTGTTTACTTAACGACTCTAGTAGCAAGACTCATTGAGTGATGGTTATGATGAACGTTTGTGTGCTTAACGAGGCTTGCACATTTGGAGATTGCTTTGACTGTTGTAAATTCTGGACTTAAATCACTTCGTAGAACTTTTAAGCCGCTACTTATTTATATGTTATATCATTCAAGTTGTTATGGCTTTCCCTTGAAGGTACAAAGTCACCAAAGCTGCATCAGGGAGAAGTCATACAGTGGTGGTTACTGCAGATGGAAATTCCCTCTCTTTTGGCTGGAACAAACATGGGCAGCTGGGTTCAGGCTCTGTACGGAATGGTAGGTTCATTTTTAAGAAATTGGTTGTATGAAATTTCCAGGAGCTTGCATTTGCAATTTGGATAGCAATTTTTTTGCTAGGGCTGGTCACTTTGAGGTTCTGCTTCGCTATTTGTAGATTTAATGGGTAAAATTTTACTTCATATGAGGCAGGGTGCATTGATATCTCAAAGTTTCCTATTCATGCTTATCCCCTTTGTAGCTTGTGGCTAATATATCTCATTTCATGCTGAAGTGGGGTAGTTTTAGGACGGTTTAGGAATTGCATGAAGAATTAACCCTCTACTCACTGTGTGTAAGATTATGTGATTCCAATTTAATGGTCCATGGGGAAAGTGTGATTCAGGGATGTACAATGTGCTTTTATCCAAGTTTCCCTTTGGAATTATATTGAATGCAGATCGCTGAATCCATTATTTGGGTTCACAGTTTAAAATTATTTGTCAATAAATATCATGTGATTTTAATTACAACAGGTTGTTTTTGTTGTTGTTGTTAGTTTGCCTGTGGGAAAACATGTATTCTTGTTAATGTTCTTGGGCTTGTTTCTTTATCTCCATGAGACATCATTTAGCAACTAACCATCAGCTGCTTTACATTGTTGCTTTGTCGTTTGTAGAAATTGAGTCATCTCCTGTTCGCTGTCTTGTGTCCGAAGTAAAAAATACTGCTTGTGGAGCTGACTTCACTGTGTGGTTGTCTTCTGTTGAAGGAGCTTCTATACTGTATGGTTTGTGGATACTTTTCTATTTTTTGTTTTCTATATTTAAATTGCTTAGCCCTTCAAGGGTGAAAAAGCCCCTAGATTACCCGGTAACTGGTTCTAGCGGGTGGGGTTCATTTGCCCATAGGAGTTTGATTAATAGTGAGGATTGTTGTACAGTATTCTTTGTGACGTGCAACTAATCTGAGTGAAGTTATGTCATAAAAAAAAAAAAAATCTTGGTTGTTCAGCCAATTCTTCATGCCTTTGTGGTTCCCAATTTATTCAGATTAGTTGCTGATTTGCAAAGTGTTTGTTGTTTCTAGGACTGCAGGTCTTCCACAGTATGGACAACTTGGGCATGGAACGGACAATGAGGTATGCTATTATGTTTTTCTGTTTACTTTTAATACTCTTCCTTTGATCTTTTGACAACCTGACACATAGTTGCTATGTGTCAGGGTTATGGGATGATGAATGCAATTATTGCTTTAAGTCTTGGTCATAGTGGCATGGTTCCTTACATGTATTTTTACTTGTGCTTTGTCGTCTTCATATATATTTTTGGGTTTTACTTCTTCTATGACCAAAGTTCCCAAAGACCCCCCTCCCCCTTTGGATGACTTAATTTGCACCTTTTATCCAGCATAATTAATTTTTTTAATGAATTTCCTTTATATATTTCTTTTTTATTTATATCATAACTAATAGACTAGTGTTATTTTTTATGTCAAACTTTCTTTGAAAAAGGAAAAGACAATCTATCCTATTTTATTGGTGTTTTTTGAAGGTCCAAAACTGATAAAGGAAAATAAAGGTTGGAAATAAAAATAATAATAAAGAAGTATGGGTTTTAAACAAAAAAAGAAAAAAATATTGTTATTTCTTAAAGATATATAGAATGATCAAAGAAGCTCAAAATTCATAATTGAATAATAGTCTTCTTCATGAAAATTTGTTTATAAGTAATAAAAATAATGATAAGTAAATAATAAACTCCAAAGTTTAATATTGTCTTTAAGTTAAACATTGAAGTTTAGGTGCATATATATTCACAGTATAATTCCTGTATCAAAAATATATAATTACATTACAATTTTAAAAATGTTACAATTTGATTATTTAATGAGTATTAACCAAAATATCACATTTCAGTTGAGTTGTATGTTATGGTTTTTTTTAGCTACTAGAAATCCTTTCAAATGAATTGTAAGTGGAATTTGACTAAAAATAAGTGCAAATTGGCTTATTCATTGTAAAAATAAAAATAAAACCCTAAAAGATAAATGTAATATAATGAATATGTTTTTTGTGTGGAATTTCTTACATTAACTCAGTATTCACACGAATGGTTATTACTTGTATTGGTCTCACGTACTTGTGTATATGCGTGTGGGTGTGTATGTTTCTTATAAATTTGTCCTCCCCCCCCCCCCCCACCCCTCATCACTGAGTACCACTAAAAGTTTAATGGTAGTAAGTGGTGCATAATACCTCCCAATATCTGTATTAAAATTGAAAATCTACTGATTTTTCATTCTAAATCTTCAGGTTTTTAATGACTATTAAGCATTGGAGTGTTTGCATATTAGAAACTTCTTATAGTTGTATTCTTTTGTTTTCACTGCGTATTCTGCCTATTCCTTTGTGTAGTCATAGAAAGTAACCATCTGATCATATATTTCTTGGAAACTTTATGGAAGAGATTTCTTTCTAAAAGGCTTCTTGATCCCCTCAAAAAGTATCAATTGTTTCTAATAGGATCTTCCATGATGTAAAAAGCTTTGATACCAGCTGAGTATCACACTATGAAGTTGATGCAACACAACAACTTCTTAATGGAAAAAAGAGTGGGGGGGTGGAGCTTATCCTGGATATGCTTATAATGGGCAAGATATAGGATTGGATTTAGGATATAGGCTTACAAAGAATAAATGATCCTTAGTTTTCTAATTCATCATGAATGCTCAATACAGAGCTATTAATGTAATTTAAGCTGTGATGAGGCCTTACTCTTTAGCTAAAATCACTGCCGACATTTGAAGCCTCTTAAATCTTGCATTAACTAGTCTCCGTAGCCATTACCCTGGATAAAATTGTCATAAATTTATACACAGACGCACACGGAGACATATGAATCCATGTAAAGTGAGACTTGCTTTAGTTTGAAGCTTGACATAATTTTTTGGATGTGCCTGCAGTACAACACTAAAGACAGTTCAGTGAGGCTTGCTTATGAAGCCCAACCACGCCCTAAAGCAATAGCTTCCCTTGCTGGGGAAACAATCGTCAAAGTTGCATGTGGAGCGAACCATACAGGTTACTAATAGCATCTACTTCACCTCACCCCCCACCTCCTCTCCCTCCTTTTCTCCTTTTCCTCCTTTTCAACATACTGCCACCTGTTATAATGTTTGTTTTATGTAAATTCTTTAAGGCTAGTTTGTGTTCATTTTTACTTATCAAAAAACATTATTGTTTTATGTACTTTTCTGGTTTTGGGCATACAGTGGCGGTTGATTCAAATGGCTTTGTTTACACGTAAGTGCTTCTTCAGTGTACTCAGTGTGAAGTAGCATTACCCTTCACTTTCTTCCTGTTGATTTGCCATTATATCTATGGTTGTTGACTATTTATTGTTGAAATATGCTTAGGTGGGGCTTTGGCGGTTATGGAAGGTTGGTACTTAATATTTTGTATTGCGAATGAATTTTCTCAGACTTGATTGTTTAATGTAGTACCTGTATCTTGTGCATGTAACTCCTTGAATGATGATGTATAGGCTCGGACATAGGGAGCAGAAGGATGAGTGGTCCCCTCGTCGTGTTGATGTTTTTCAGAGGCACAATGTTCTACCTCCTGATGCAGTGGTATCAGCTGGTTCTGTTAACTCTGCTTGCACTGCAGGTATTTCTTATTCATTTCTGTGTTTCACTAAACTTGTTGGATGAAATCTGTTACTGATTTCTCTATCCCAAAAAAAAAAAAAAACTTCTTACTGATTTCTCTCATATTTACATTATCCTCTCAGCTGTTATCTTTTTATTAGTTGTCTGCCTGAAGATGTTCACATTTGTCATGATTTGTGAACTTAGCTTAAGGTTGATATATTTTTATGCGCATGGCATTCCTTGATTTAATGCCAACTGGGAAGTTAATTAGATGAGTTTGAACAACATGATAATGTGTTATGTTAGTAGAATTAATAGAATGCAAGTTGCTCTACTACCCTGCCCTGGATCTTATTATATAAGTGCACGAATGGACAAACCAATCAAGTAGACTACCATGTATGGGATCATCATATATGATTCTTGGAAGGGCTATGGAAAAATTCAATTTATGCTTAAACTGTGTTAGTTACCCACTTACCACCCCTTCTCTGATTTGCGTTTGTTTGACAGAGAGCTAAACATTGTGGCCGGTCTCTTTCTTTTGGATTCAAGAATGAATTTCTGATTAACTATAAGCATGGTGATGCAGGGTTGCAACACGTCTACATAGGGCTTTAGTTGGGCTTGCTATATCCTAAAACTAAGATGTTAAATTGTATTCTATTTATGCAATCATGTTCTTTTCTTCCTGTGATTAAAAGAAAGAAAGGACCAAAATGTTGGTTCAGCTCTTTTGGTATCCACTTGGCTTCTTGATCCACATGATTGAGGGTGGTTGAAATTACAGAAAGGACATGACTAATCTTTCAATTTGGGTTCCTTAATTAGTTTTTTAAGACCGAATTGTCTGTTTATCTATGTTACCTTATTTTTAAGCTAAATAAATATGTTATTATGACAATTAGCCAAATTGGGATCCTACCATAGGAATGTAAGGGGTGCCTGCCAATGAGCTTTAGCTTTAGCTCAAAAGGCACCTCCTCTGGACCTCTGCCCATTAGAAAGGGTGGAGGGTAAGGTCGTGGATTCAAAAACCTACTGGGTGTGTGTAAACTTCATGGATTGGATTGTGGATTTGTAAGATTCTACTTACCTTGTAAAATGAAAAAAGGGGGGGGGGGGGGAATAGGATATGTAAATATATTCTCTTTGAAGTTTAGTAACTTTTCCGAAAAAAGGAAAAGTGTGAACCTTAGTAGTCCCTAATTTACATTTTTTGTGTTTTTGTTACGGCCGTTTCCTTTTACAAATTGGTTTTGTTTGTGTTTTGCTTTTAGCTGGAGGGCAGCTGTATATGTGGGGCAAAATAAAGACCACTGGTGATGACTGGATGTATCCTAAACCTCTCATGGATTTAAGGTTCTACTCTGCCCTGTGATTTTGTTACTTTAATTAGAAATTTCTTTTTTCTTTGTTTCCTTCGGCATCTATGGTTGCTGCTGCCAGCACTTAGTCGTTTCCTTTTGGTTCTTTAGACAGTAATTTCTCTTGCCATTTGTTATGTCTTTTTCTATCTATTATTCTGTTGTAAGTGTTACATATCGTTTTCTTTCCTTCTCCTATTTTCTTGGTTAGATTGTGCTTTACGTTGTTGAGTCTTTTAGAGTGCTTAGGCTATGTTTGGTTCCACTGATTACTTTGGCTCTGGTTTACCTGCTTTTCTTATCATGTTCATCATGAGTCCTATTCTTCCCTCCTTTTCTTAATTGTCTCTTCTTTGCTTTTTGCTTTTTCTCTATTTGATTAAGTTGTGGTGGCATATTGATGTTGGTTCTGGCATATTTAATTATAAGCCTCCACAGTTGAATGGGTAGGAGCTGCTGTAGCTTCTATTCACCCCCTCCTCATCAGCGGGAAAAGGGTGATGCAACTACGATACTCTTGTACACTGCAGAAACTTTTCTGCGTGCCTCAAAATGTTTTTAAATAACATGATCTCTTTTTTTCCTTGTTTTCTGTGAAATTGCCCACAGCTTCTCTAGAAGTTGTGGGCGCTTTTTCATGGTATTTGACCTATTACAACCTTGGAACTTTTCTATCTTAACTTCCTGAGTAATGGTTCGAAATTACTCTCTGTCCTGTAATAAATGATGTCTCTTGTGGGAAAAGAAAGGGTCAAAGGAAAGAATTTGACCCCTTTACATCAATACATTTTGCATGTTTTGGAGGCACGTATTCATAAACAACATTTTTGGAAGTATGGGATAAGGGGAGAAAATTTAAGTGTAACCTTTTGACACGACATACATTATGGGGGCAAGAAAGTGGAATTAGGACACATAATGGGGCAGGCAGTAATAGGTCAGCATGAAGATGGATCTCAAACTCAGGCTTGTATTACCATGCAAATGAGACTTTACCACAAGGACTATAGGTTTCTCTCTTGAATTCTGGGACTTCGATTTCCTTCCCCCCCCCCCCCCCCCCCACCCCAATTTCTGTTGGTAAGAGTACTCGATCAAAAGACCTACGTCATCTCAACCAAGACATTTGGCTTAGTATGGACAAGGAAGCAATGCAGAATCAAGCTATGGTACTTTGTCAATAGAATGAATGTTGTAACATCCCTATTATAACTTGATAATTGTTTTTTGAGCTGATAATTTCTTCCCAAGGCTTATTTAGGAAATTGGCTTGCCTTTATCACAGACCTCGGAATTGTTGATGCTTAAATGCTGCTGACCTGCTCTTGAAGTACATCAGAGACTGGTTGCTGGCTCAATGCTGGATGATTTCCCTTTTGCTGTTTTCTTTCTGTATATAAAATTGTCCTCTACTGCCAGAATCATGTACTTGGCCTCCAACCTGGTTGTTCACTATCCCACTCACCCTTCAGAATTTGTATTGCCTTCAGTTTTACAAGTGTCCCTGGCTAATTGCTTTAGTTGCTGGTTTAGAGCCAATGCCATGTTTGGTATTATAATTTTCTTATATCTGTCTTCAAAGCATATAGCTCTTCTAAGTTACTGAAGGGAAAATTTATTTTGGCCGAGTTATTCTTATTAGGTTTCTTTGCTACTCTGCATATCACTTAGATAATTTTCCTTGTCTGGATTTTTACAGTGGTTGGAACATACGTTGCATGGATTCAGGTAGTATGCACCATTTTGTTGGTGCTGATTCCTCCTGCATAAGTTGGGGCCATGCACAATATGGAGAGCTGGGATTTGGCCCTACTGGGCAGAAGTATGTGTTTATCACTTTGGATAATAATATTTTTTTAAGGATTCCATACTGTCTCTTTAAATTGTCTGTTTTTGTTTCTGCTCCTTAGATCGTCTGCAACACCAAAAAAGGTAGATATTCTTGAGGGCATGCATGTCATCAGGTGGGTATTTATTTACTTATTTATCATATTTATTTATTTATTATGTTTTTATTACAATTGTACCTATAGGATGTGACAATGGATTTTTTTTTTTTTTTTAACCCCCTCCTCTCTAATAGTGTTGCATGTGGTTCTGGCCTTTCCATGGTGATTGTTGATAGAACAAATGCTGGTGATCGACTTGATCAAGTGAGTATTCAAAACAACTTTACAATCCTGTATTGGAATTTTAAAGTGCTCTTTGTATTTATGGTCTTACTACAAATGTATGTTTTGATTGTAATGCACGTTCACTCTTCTACAGTTCAGCCTCAATATCTCTAGTGACTTTTGAGTACTTTAAAAAAAATTATATATCCATTGAGCCTTGGCACAAATGGCACTTACTCCTCAGAGTTGTGGGTGGAGGATGAGGATGAAGAAATTAGTTGTGGGTTCAACTAATAAAAGAAAATCCTCATAGTTGAGGATGAAAAATGTTGCCCAAAGGAATTTCTTTGACATTTAGGTTTTAAGAGTTGAATCATTGTTGGAGAGACATGCCTGGTAGTGTTTTGTGAATATAAGGATTCTGATATGGTCTTTGCTTGGAAAAATTAGCTGGATGAAATATGAATATTCTTAATCTTAAATCTTGATATGTGTTATCTTGCATTGATCTACTTTTATCTTCTTGATATGTTAGCTGCTTCTTTTTTGTTATATTCTTTCAATAACACAGGCACAGCAATTATTAACTACTGATTTTTTTTCTCCCCAGCTTGATGTTTATGATGGCAAAGGTTCTGGTGAAGGTATGCTGATGTAGAGGTTTTTAATATTTGGTCTGAATTATACTTATCAAATTATATATATGGTCTGAATTACTGTTGGAAGATTTCATCATGTACATGTTTCGGATAGAAGTAATATCTTTTATTTGCGGTTTTTTAAGGGTGACATTTCTACCTGGTCTCCTCCTGTGCCAGGCCTGAAATCTGACCTAAACTTGGCTGTCAAGAGAACACAAATCATTTTGTAATCCTGTTTTCAACTTTTAGCATCGAAGCTGTGTGATTCTAAACTGGTTACTGAACTACTCTTGCTGCAGGGAGTGAGGAGCCTGAGAGCAAAACTGTTGCCAAGCAAACTACTAAAAAGGGTGCTGCTAAAGCTTCTAATAACTCCAACAAGAAGAGGAAGAAGTCTAAAGATTCATCCGACTCTGAGGATGAGGAGAGTGATGATGATGACAGTGAAAATGATGAAGAACAGTCCAATGGGCAGGCGGAAAAGAAAAGTCAAGGTGGGAAGGGTTCTAATAGAGGTCAAGGTAAGGGTGCCGCTAAACCAGTGCGTGGACGGGGGCGCCCTCCTTCGGCAAACAAAAGCTCACAGCCGCCACCTCAAGTGAAAACTGGTAAAAGAGGAAGGCCCCGTAAGTCATAAGTTGCGTATTCTCTTCAAGTGGAAATTTTGTCTCTCTTTGTGGAGAGGTGTACTTTATAATCCATTGGCTACTGTAATGCAGTTCTCTTAATTGTTTTAAATTCTTCTTTTTTATTTTTTAACTCTTCATCTCACTAAAATGCGCTTGCGTAATTGATGAAAACAATTCTTCTGTACTAACATTTCATTTTGAGGTCCTGGCAAATTTAGAGAATGTTAGTGGTAGCTTCTACCATTTTCTTAACTTTGAATGAGATTCTCATTTGTTTCAATTTAAAGAATGATTGGTATTTCACCCTTTCTTTTATTCCTTTTGTTCTCTCTAACCCAATTGATTTCATGTATTATTAGTTGGAAAGAAGGTACATGTTAACATTCGATTGCAAAGAGGAAGGCCCCCAATTGATAATGTATTATTTGTTGGAAAGAAGGTAAATGTAAACATTGGAATTCAAAGAGGAAGGCCCCCTAAAGTCATAAGTTGCATATTCTCTTCAAGTGGAAATTTTCTCTTTGCGGAGTGGTGTACTCTATAATCCATTGGCTACTGTATTTGCAGTTCTTTTAATTGTTTTAAACTCTTCCTTTTCTCTTTCATTTTTTTAACTCTTCATCTCACTAAAATGTGATTGCGTAATTGATGAAAACAATTCTTCTGTAGTAACATTTCATTTTGAGGTCCTGGAAAATTAGAAAATGCTAGTGGCATCGTTTACCATCTTCTTATTTTGAAGATCGTCTTTGGTTTCTATTTAAAGAATGATATCAAATTATTTCCTGTGGTATTTAACCCTTTATTTTATTCCTTTTGTTCCCTCCAACCCAATTGATTTCATGTATTATGAGTTGGAAAGAAGGTACTTGTATACATTATATTGAAAATGTGTGAATATGTCCTTTTGGATTGTTCTTACTTCTTAGTAATGGAGAGAAGAGAATGAGGTGTAAGATTCTTTCATGTATTAATCTCTTGCTCTCTCCTAGAACTTATGGCAACAAAATTATAAAAATATTAATTTGGAGCAATAAGGTGGTATTTTTTAATAGGTGAAATTTTATGCTTAAAAAATTAATATGATTTTAAAAAACACTTTAAAAAAAAAAAAAACTGAATTTGTAGACTTGTTCATCTCCTCTCAACTCTCTACCATCCCATGGAACAAAGTTTCTCTTCAAACTAGTTTAGAGAGAAACTCTTCAAACTTCTCATATATTTCTTTTATATTTTTTTTTTTATGTGAATTTTGAAAATCTAACTGTTGAATTACATATTCCTTATGTACTTAACATGCATATCAATTTTCGTTCAAATCAGATGTAATTTACTATTCGATCAATAAACTTATTTTTTATACATAATTTTAGATCACAAAAATTTAAAATTTTAACATTTGTTTGATGACATAGCAATTGATCTTTGATCTTGAAATTTTGCAAACATGAAATATATAATAAAAACATATAATTCAATAGTTAGATTTTCAAAATTCACACTTGATATAAAGATATATGAAGAGTTCGGAGAGAAACTTTGTTCCAAACCATGGGTGTAATAGCCATTGTTGTTGTCTTATCGCTAGGCGGAGGAAAAGGGGACAAAAACCTGTAAGAAGTTGGAAAATTGGGCTTCTAAACTTTTGTTAAACAGAATTGAGATTTATAAAGTTGGATAACACAATAGTCTTTTGTTAATCCTTGTAAAAATGGGTTTTGTAACTTCAATCAATGCCAATAGCCTTTTGCTGCATCCTCATCCTTCTTCAGTATTCGCTCAAATCTTCAGCTAAAAAAAAAAAAAAAAAAAAAGTATTCGCTCAAATCCCTCAATGGGTTGTCTCTGACAAATGCAGTCCTTCGGTGAAAACCAACAAATCCAACTTGACCAAGTTGAAAATTACGCTTGATTTCTTTATCCAAACAAGGGAAGCTCAAAATATTACCTTGCCTCAATTTTACTCCGACGGTGAAAGTAGAGAGGACGTGGACAGTCTCCAAAATTGAAATTTTTTTTACCTTCTAGTTTTGGTATTTAAATGTTTTTAAAAATTTAATTAATTTTTTTAATCATTAAAACTCAATCCAGTATTTTAATAGTTGATGTGGCACTATAAAATATCATATAAAAATGTCACCTTGTTGCTTCGTTAGCCTAGCCACAAACAAGAAAATTAACAGAATTAGATTGAGGGACCAATAGCACTCCTTTTTTAAACTTTATTTATGTAGTAAAAAGTAAAATCTCTCATTTGAAACTTTTAAGTTTTAAGGACTATTCATTTAATAGAAGGGGAAAAAAAGTCAACATGTAACTTCAAGAACCACAATGTATTTTGGTAAACTAGATTGCATTCAACCACTTTTTTTTTTTAGTAAAATATTCCCCCTTCTTTCTACTTTTTATTTTTATTTTTAAATCCACCCTACTTGAATTGAATAATTCTTCTTCACTAGTACATCAATGGCTCTCCGTAAATGATCAACCAATTTCAAGCAATTGAGCGGTGTGCCTAATCTTTTCATCAAAGTTATGTTTTTTTCTTTTATATGTAATATACTAATATTATTCAAAGTACAATGAAGACATAGATAGTTTTTTTTTGGAACGAAAAAAACAAACAAACAACAACAACAACAAATACTGTTAGAAGGAGCTTGTGGCAAACAAAACTCAAAAAGATATCATCCATGAGTAACAAATCCAACATGCAGCCATATTATACCCACGAAAATGAAATATGAGCATCAATATGTAGCCAAAACCAAAACTATAGATTGTTAATAATGTCAGAAAAGAACTTTTCTTGGCTCTAGCTCAGAAGAACTAAACATAGAGTTTAGCTCAAATTCTAAATACATCTCATAGCCAACCAGATTTAAAAAAATGACTAAGTTGAATAAAATAAATAATTATATATTGATAGATTTCAAGAAGCTTATATACGATTGCACACTACCTGTATTTCAAAATAAGTTAAAAGAAACCATGCAGTTTTGATTGATGCTAGCGGTTGGATGGCCAACCTACTGGTTTGTCTCTTGCTCACCCGTATCGCAATTCTGCTGCTGGGGCTGCAGTTGTGCCTGCTGTTGCAGTAGATGTTGTTGCTCCCGCGACAAATGGTAAAGCTGCCTGGGCTGGGTGTGCTGCAACTGAAACATCTGTTGATTAATGGAAAGCTGCTGGGCCATGAGGTTCGCCAAGTAGCCTTCACCACCACACTCTGTTGCAGCGAGCCTTAAACGCTGGACTTCTGTGGTCAAGGTCTCATTCAAAGCTGCACATCAAAAGCCAAAACAGGCAAATTTATTAACCCAAACACAGCCACACCGCCAGCAAGAACTTTCTATGCCATAATCAAATATGAAAAGATGATATTAAACCACACCATAAAATTCTTATGATGAGAGAATGAAATTTAAAAAGTATATATCAAAAAATGAAAGATTAGCAATGAACTGATCCAGTGCAGGTTTAATGACTTGCATCAAAACCCCCAACCATCATAAAAGGCCACAAACTTGCTTGAGATATCCATGCTTGAGACAAACATTCACACAATGATACAAACTAGCAAGGTAAGATGGGGATAACTGCAAATCTCAAGGAATGAACAAATTAAAAAGCCGCTGTTATTTGTAAATATTTTCTCCTTAGGCTTCATTTCTTTAAATGGATAAATCTTACTAAAATTTCCCACAACAATATCTCTATGGATATTTTATTAGACTTCCAATTTACCTCTCTTTTTGGCGGAAAGAGGGAGGGATTGCGGAATTTATCCCTTCAAAAAGTTTCAACAGGTGTGGAAACATTTTGTTAATACAGCATACAGGAGCAATAAAAATTCTCAATAAATTCACAATCCAACCCTTTACGACGTGGGAGATGTAAAAAATACATACTCTGTGTTTTTTTTAGACAACATAGCAACATCAATTAAAAAAGAGCATGCCTATGCATTTTTTTTTTAAGTGCCTATGCATGCTTTTATTGACGCTAAGGGCTTGTTTGGTAGGAGGATTTTTGTTTTTGTTTTCAAAACAGTATGAAAATAATTTTCAAAAAATTGAAATTGAAATTAGTTTTCAAATACTCCCTCCGTCCCAGTTTGTTTGTCCTCTATTCCATTTTTGGATGTTCTAAAATATTGTCATGCTTTTAAAATTAAAAGTCATTAATTTACTTATGTTCCTATTATCCCCCTACTTTATTTCCAAAACCATTTGAAAAGAAAACCAACAAATATTTAAAAAATTAATATTGATTAAAAAGATAAACTAGAATTTGTATTTGAAGTAATCCAAAATTGTTTGGAGCCAATACCCAATAGTTTTTGTATTGTGGTAGTTGTAGATTTTTCAAATTTGATTAAGAGGATAAGTTACAATTTGTGCTGTGTAATTTCAAAAATACTAATACTAATAAGGAGCAGATTTTTGTGTCTGTAATTTCAGATTTAATATTCCTATTTTTTGATAAATTTATTTAAGGGTAGTTTTGGAAACTTATATATCTTTTCAAGGCAGATAAAACAATAAATGATGTTCCCTTAAAAAGTTTGATTTTTGAAATAGGACAAACAAATTGGGACGGAGGGAGTAATAATTTTTACATTATACGTGTTTGGCTCCCACTTTTAAGAACAATTTTCAAAATACTGAAAACAAAAAATAAATGTTTGGGAGACCAATTCTATTTTTTATATGTATTTTTTAAAAATTTACAAAAAGTTTCGTGTAGAATTTGTAGATTACTTTATATATATATATATATATATATATATATGGATAAAGATAAGGGAATAGAGCTCATGTACTTTTTATAATGATAAGTTTAAAATTTGAAGTGTGAGAATATTTTTGTGATAAAAATAGGCTCCTTAATTTAAGGGATATAAGAGTTTGGACAAATTTGTGGGGTTTATTGTTTTCAAGTTATTTACAATTATGCCATTAAAAATATTTTCTGTATCTTGAAAACATCTTCTCAACTGTTTTCAAAATCATGTTCTGAATAAGGAAAATTGGATACAATTTTCTGAAAACTGTATTTAGAGAATAACAGCCAAACAATATATTCAAGTGTGGGACCCACTATTTTCTGGATTGCAAAACAAAAAACTATATTTAAATACTTTTACCAAACAGGCCCTAATTAAGACATTAAAGAGTCTTTGGGATTTGATTTCTCAATATCACATTTACTAACAGGAATTTTATTCCTTTTCCTTACCAGTTTTTTTATAAGTACCAGAAGACCTTGAGAAAATCGTAAACATTGAAGTTTCCCCCCCTTATACATAAGATTTACAATAACAAAATGAAGCAACTATATTCTAGTTTGTCTATGTTCATTCAAAGATACATGAATTGTGTTTACCAATTGAATATGTCAACAAGTTCATATCCTACAAGAAGGGATTGATCAATGCAAAGAGAACTATCAAATAACAATACAGCTTTAATATTGCCAAAAGGGGGAAAAGGTACAGGAAACAAGTACTTTGGCAAAGTTAGAAGTTTTCATATACTAAAGTGGTAATGGGACGAACTGGTAAAGTGAAATGAGTAGCTAGAGTCAAGTAGTTGGACTTTTGCAAAAGAGGATGGGGTAGCATTTTTCAGCTGTATAAAAATTGAAGGGGGTAAGTTAAAATATCAACGATTTAAACTAGCTGGAAATACAACACTTGAAAACCAGGAGATAGGTTTTGAAAAAAAGTTTCTTAAACAGTCCATGCTTACATTTGGAGTAGTTGACAAAAAATTTTTTTTTTTGACTGATAAGTAATTTTCATAGTAATTTTCATATGAAAACATCTTCAAGAAATCAGAGTGGATATGGTGGAAGTAATTCTTTTGATAAGAATGTATATGGTGCAATCAATCAAGGTTGGTTCTGACTAATACATAAGAAGCAGAAGAAAAAGTAAACACACCATCTTTGAGTTTGGACTCTTGTTCCATGGCCTGAAGGCGAAATTTCAACTCCTTGTTCTCACTCTGAAGTGCAATAGACTCTCTCTGGATACAAGTATAGAAAACAAAATCAATAAAATATCATGAATATAAATAAAAATTAAAAATTAAAAAAGAAGAAGAAAAAAAAAAGAATCATATAAGATTAATTAATAGTTGCTATCGTAAACTCATCATACTAGATACCGACCTGTAACTTTGTAACCTCTGCAGACAATGTAGTGTTCTCTGTCTCTAGAATTTGTGCCTTGTGCTCTAAGTCTACAGTGTGCCGTGTCTTCCGCTCCTTAGAACGGGCAGCTGATTGACGATTGGCCAAAATCCTGGATGAGTAGATCACTAATAAGCAAATCAACTCAATGAAACATATATTGCCTAGAATACACCAAAAACGGGAAAAAGCAAACCTCTTGGCACGTTTGGGGTCTGATAGTGCAATCTCAGTCAGTTTCGCATTTTCCTTGATCTTTTGCAGCTCAGCATCACTAAACTCAACATTTCCAAGCTCCATGCTGAACTTACTTGAGTTCCCATCAATTGCATTGCTAGGCAAGTGTTGACCCACCCCAGTTCCTATAGGCGGAAGCTTTGGTGATTCATCATCAAAATTCAAACTTTCCATATAACTATCCATTGAAACACTTCTATAGTGTCGAACAGTAGGTGTCGTTTCTCCACCAGCAATTCTCTTTCCTTCCCTCTTCTCATTAGGAAAGCCAGAACTTAACCCTTGCAAACTGTTTGGGTAGCCATTTATCCGACTTTCCACTTCATTATCACTGCTATCACATCCATTTGTCCTCGAGCCGCTGGCTCTGCTATCCAAATCCTTTTCCTCAGTACCAGATGAGTTCATTTTATCAATGTTTTCAAAGTTCATGTATACATTAATCAAGTCATCTGAAATTTCCCCCTCCGATTTCCCTTCACCTGTCCCATCAGCAATGTTGTTGCCATCCCTATCCCTTTTCAATTCTGCTTTCATCACCAACGTGGCTGGCTTTTCTGCTCCCGAATTCTCTCTCCCAGAAACTGACCGTTCCAAAACTCCCCGACTCCCAATGGGCATCAATTGTGGTGAAGCTTGAATCATGGCTGAGAATCCTAATGGAAGATTATCACTATTAGAACGACGGTGTCCACCTTTACGAGGTGGAAGGCCCTCACCAACCCGAAACGCATTGCCTCCATTTCCACCATGAGGCTGGGCATGAGAATTAACAACACTTTCTTCCATAGACACATCAGTCATAATCGGGTCTGAGAGAGAGCTCATAGAGGGCAAAGGGCTCAAAGGGGGCAAACTATCAAGCATGAAAAATGAAGGTTGAGATAAAGACCTAGTATGGGAAGGCCCCGGGCTCAAATTCTGTGAACCCGGCTGCCTAGAAGCTGGTCTGGACCCCGTAAACTGTGAGTACTGCATCGAATTAGCAGTGTTATTGGGGTGTGAGGGTGGTATACCAGGTCTCTTATTACTGTTCTCACTACTAGGACTCAAATTTTGTGGCAATTGACGCATAGGCACACCCTTTTGAAGGGTATTGAAATTTTGCACATCAAATTGATTCTTTGGCTTCAAACCAAATGTAGATTGAAGCCCTTGCATACCAGCCCCATTTTCATTAGTGCCACCCATCTCCCTCTAATACTAAACCTTCAATCCAATCCTAAAAACAAAAACAAAAAACAAAAACCCTAAGTACTGTTCTATATATATATATATATAGTAATCAAACCTCTAAAACCCACACTAGAATCAAAGTCTACTAATTGACTAAAACCCAATAATCTAAAAAACTAAAAGAACTGAAAAAAAAGAAGAACATACAGATATTGAGGAATACATGATCATAATCATAGTCATAGACCCTACCTCGTACAGTGAAATAGCAACTCACAGACCTCAGTGAACGGCAAAGACAAAAGTGTTATCAGCCACCAAGTTTATCAACCAAGTGTGGCGGTGATATCCACGAAATAGGTTAGAGGCTTGGTTTTGGAAAAGTTTTCAGAATCAGAATTGCCGCAAAGAGTATAGAAGAGTATAGTATAGAAAACTTATTTATTTATACATATATATATATATTTATTTATTTGGGTCTTTGTCTTTTTCTTTATATTTCTTTCACTCTTTTCGGACAATATGTAAGAGCTTGGATGACTATGTTTTCGGTCTACGTTAAATCCGCGTGGATATAACGAGATTTTGATTTCTTTTACGCGATCGTGTTGATTACGGTGTTTTTTTTTTTTTTTGTCTATCTCACGCCTTTATCTCCGCCATTTATCGTGGGGTAGTAAAAGATTCATTAAAGATAAAAAAAGATATATGAAAAATGAATGACAAAATAGTATTTCTTATTATTATTATTATAGTATTACTTTTTTATAGGATTATTATTTTATTACTTTGAAACCAAGGTTTATGTTTTTGAATTACCACAGCCGGCGTAGGTCGGTGGATTCTTTTTTTGGTAATTAAAGCGTTCAGACGGCCAGCTAGATAAAGATAGGGAGGGTTTTTAGGGTGGGCTTGTTTGTATTAGGGTTTAAAAAATTTCAAACTTCAGTTTTATTGATCTTATATTCAGTTTCGGATTTTCTTCTCAAAAAATAAAAAATAAAAAATCAGTTTCGGATTTTGTTTTTAGTAGGTATTTACTATTTAGAATTTAGTTCCGTCTAGGACTTTGTCACTTTGCACAGTGACAGGTTTTTTATTTATATATATATATATAAAGTTGTTTTTGTAAATAAAAAAGGGATTGTCTCCCATCAAAAAAAAAAAAAAAGGGATTTGTCAAGCTATAGAAAAAAAAATTCAGATAAAAAGTATTTAAAAACAGACAGTCAAAATGATTAATTTGACTTGAATATTCTTAACTTGGGTTCAAGAATTTCTATATAATTTAAGCGACACATGGTTGTATTCATGCTTGTCTCAGCAAAATTGGGATAAAATTGAGCCAAAATGATGTATTAAAAAAAGAATCAATGAAAATAAAATAGTCTACGAGTGTAATAGAGCATTCGTCGACAAAATGATCACCCTAAGATGATCGAGGATTCCTCGCTTTTTTTTCTCATTCAAAATTGTACATGAGACTTTCTATAAATTATATAGTAATGAATTTCTTATTTTAAAAAATTATAGATATAGTATCTTTGGTTTGATAGTTAGAAGTATAATAAGTCAATTTATAATCTAACTCTTTTTTTTTCATTGAAAGCGAAACAGGAATTTTTTTTAAAAAAATAATGAAGAGGCTTGTTGGAAAACCCGTTGGCGGGCTTGATTTGAATGTATATAGGATAAAGTTTAGCTACAAAATTGGTTATATCCTTAGGCTACAACCTTACTTAATATCTTTTTATTGTAAGTGAATTTTGACAAATCCACCATTGGAATCTTCTTCTTATATGTAAAATTTTTAGAAAATTAAATATCAATAGTTATGTCATCAATAAATTGTTAAAATTGCAAGTTTTTATAGTTTAAAATTATACATAAAATATAAGCTTATAGATCATATAATGAATAATATCTGATTGACACAAAATTTACATCTGTATTAAGAGCGTAAAGAACATATAATTCAATAGTTAGATTTTCAAAACATATAGTAATGTTTATTTTATTAAGTAAGGTTGTAACCTAAGGTTACAATCAATTTTGTAGCTAAACTTTGTCAATGTATATATTAGAATTGTTACGTTGGGGTGTGATTACATGTTGATTTGTCCATCCTTTTATGAAATAATCTTTTAATGTGCCCCCTTACCTTTGGGTTAAAGGGCATCCCCACCCACCACAAGTGGGTAGCCATCTATAAACACTTTAGTCGATGATACAAAATAAAACAAAAAAAATCTATTAATTTCCCTTTTTTCTAGTGGTGTGGATTAAAAAAAAAAAAACTATTAACATGATGAATGTGGTATTTTTTTTTTCTTACAATAACTAGGTTAGAGAATTCCTTACAAAGGAGTTTTTTTTTTTTTTTTTTTTGAGAAACTCCTTACAAAGGAAATTAGTAATGCTATTAAACCCCAAAGGATTGGTTTAGTAGTTTTTAAAGTTTCATGATATCCATTAGATCTAATAGGGGTGTTTGCGGTGCGGTACGGTGCGGTTTTAGGCCATTTTTAGCACCGCACCTTGTTTTTGCGGTCACATGTGCAGTGCGGTGCGGTATGGTGCGGTTTAGAGTTTAGCCAAAACCATAACCGCACTGCATCTCATTTTTGCAGGCACATGTGCGATAGTATGTATAAGATACAGTTTGAAGTCGATATATTTTTCAAATTTTGGGTTTTTCCTACTCTGCCCAAAACTCATTTTTCCCTTTTTCTGGGCCAAGTTTTAAATTATTGAGCTAGTGTTTTTATTTTATTTTGGGTTGGCTTTTCTAGTCAACACTTGCTAGGGTTATTAAACTTTTTTTTTTGTGTGGAAAACTAGGGTTATTAAACTATTAATAATATATTTAATATTAAAAATAAATAAATATATTAATATATAGAGAGGGTGTGGTGTGGTGTGGTTTGTGCAGTTTTCTTATTATAAAACCGCAAACCGCATTGCACCATGCAGTGTGGTGCACTATTACTTGCGGTGCGATGCGGTTATGCATTTTGTGGGCGGTTTTGGTGCGATTTTTGCGGTTTTTGCAGTTTATGCGGTTTGGTGAACACCCCTAAGATCTAAGTTTGAAACTTCTCTCTAACATATTGGGGTCACTTTCATGAGATTCCTCATTATAATAATTTTTTTTTTTTTTTTGAGAAAGCTTCTTATAATAACTTAGTGCATGTAAAATAGGGGACTGCATCACTTGCGGGAATAATCAAATACTCAAAAAGTTTAAATACCCTCGTTTGTAAAAAAAAAAAATGAATGCTATTAAAACTTAGTAATGATCTAGTTTTTTTTTTTTTTTTTGATCATTTGTTTATTTATTTATTGGGAAATAGTATTAATGTATTTTCTTTAAATGGAAAGTAATAATGTAGTTGAATCACATAATATAACGTGAAAATGATATTTGGAGAAAGAGAGGAAAAAAAAAATAATTAGCCTGATATCTAAAAGAAGTTGACATCATCTCAAGTTTGACACCATTAAAACCCACAAGCCCTCAGTGAGTCAGTCTTATATCATGATTAACAGGACTATTTCGCGTACGGCGAGCACCAAGTCCTCACTCTTAATATCATGAATGAATACTGATCTCATAAAAATAAATAAATAAATAAAAGATATATATAATGAATGATCTTTAATTGGAGTCATTAGGCTTGCGTAAAACCGGCTCTCATAGTAGCTCAATGGTTTGACTACTTATTACAAGTACCAAGCCTTGGGTTCGAGGGCTGGTGAGTAGGAGAAACTTCTATATGTTTCCGTTCTATATGTGAGGGTGAAGATGCATACAAGAGAAACATACAATACCATCTCGATGAGTAGAGAGAGAGCAAAGAGATTGATTAGGCTTGCGTAAAATTAAAGTATCTTACTTCGAAATGAGGGACGGGTACAACTTGTCATAAATCAAAATCCGCAATGATTTCATTGTCGTTGGAGTTTTATACATGAATAATCCTTTAATTTATAATTTTAAATTTAAATGATTTTTGTGTATCTTTTATCTTTTACTAGTATTTTACATAAATTATATATAAATTTTAATATATATATATTGATAATATAATTAAATTTAATTACAAATAAAATAGTAAAAATATTTTAAAGATTATGGCAAGTTTTAAATTTCTAAAACCTTTTAGTAGTAAACAGGCTGCGCTTTGCACGATTTTGGTCATAAACTTATACTATGAATAATTTTATTAAGAAACACTAATTAATGATTGAAGAGAAATACTATACCCGGTCGGACTAAGACATAACTTTTACTTATTCAAATAACAATTAAGGTGAAGTAGAGTGAGGAACAACAAATAATAATTATAATATACTGGCATAATAATATTTATATTTGATTATAATGAAGTGCTTGCATCTCAAAGTGTCAAATTAATATCAACACTAAACATGCTAAGATGTTTATGTTAATTAATGTAAATAAGCATAAAATTAATATCAACATCTAACACCCTACTATTGCACAAATTATGATTAAAATTGTCCTAATATTTTTACTTTAACCCCAAGCAATCATCCATAATTTACAAATTAAAACTACCCAAATTTATAAAATTAAAAAAAAAAATTGAAAGCAAAATTCACAATAACACAAACATAAATATATAGACACAAAGAAACTCTGAATTCAATAATTATAAACAGTATTAATTTCTAAACATTAAAAAAAAAATCTAGAATTAGAGTTAAAGAAAGATACTCACATGAAAATTGAATTAACTTTGACAGCAAGGGGGTCTACACATATTGGAAAACAGATCTTTCAAAAAGTGAATAAGATTTTTGTTAAAATTAATCTGTTAGTTTTCATGGAAGATATACAATTGATTTTGAAGACCATAATAAGCATATAAATTAGATCAAAGTTAACAAAAATAACTTAAACAAAAGGCAACATGCACACAAAACATATTCATTTTGATGGAAAAAAAAATAAAGAAGGGAATGTTGAGGTCCAAAAAAAAATTACATTGTTGAACCCAGGCCCAAAACAACGCAAAGGATTAAAATCCGGGAAAGTAAAACATTTGGGCTTCCAATAAAGAAAAAAAGAAGAGAGGTCCAAACCCATTAAGGGTCCATAAGGAGGGAAAATTCCATGAATGAGTAAGTTTCGAGCCTCATGAAACAAAGAAAAGAAAAAAGGCCCAGCCCATAAAAGGTCAGAAAAATTGCTGGGGAGCCTAGAAACCGAACTAGGCCAGGATACCTGGGGATTCCCATGAGCTTGGGATCCTCGGGACATGCAGCAAAGCTAGGTTGGGATTAAGACAGTTCAAGGGAGCATGCCAAGAAAACACAAGGAACTAGAACATATATATCCCTATCAACCACCCAATGATGCAAAAAATGAATTAGAAGGCTTGGGAACCAACAACTCATGAGTAAGGGTCTGGTACCTCGGGGAACCCAGGAAGAAGAACCATGAAGGAAGTGGCTGGGGATCTTTCAGCCTGGCAGAAAGGAATCAGCTCACTTGGGAAAAATGACAAAAGGGAAAGTAGCCAAAAAGTGGGTTTGAAAAAGAGGAGTCTAGAAGCCTTGGAAAAGGAAAAAATAAAGGTCAGCCTTCTAGGACCCCCCAAAATGGGAAAGTCAGCTAGAAGCTTTTGAAGGAGGAACTTCAAAAGAAGAAAATAATGAAGAATGAGGAAGGGATCAGCCACCAATGTTGCTGACACAACATTGGTTCTGGTACCCAGGGGAGCAAATGGAGGGAATCAATGGTACCCCAAAAACCCTAGGATGGCACTATAAAAGGGTAAGCAACCAACAGTGAGGGGCATTCAGCAACAGTGCATTGGAGTGAAAAATACTTGAGAAAAACTCTATCAAGATTCAAAAAGGAGAGAAAGGGAGGGAAAACAGCTTCTGGGATCCTCAAAACAGCCACTAGATAATACACTTGGATTCAAATGGATTCAAACTTCACAAGTCTTAGAGGCCTGAGGAGCCATTCAAGTCTGTGATTTTTGAACTTGTTTGAACCTTGTAACACATCCTAGTGAGCATGATGTATCATAAAAATTAAGAAAATAATGAAGTATTTCACGTTACTTTAAGGACCCCTGACGTCTTTTACTTTATTTTTCCTTTTCTTTTTCTTCTTTGTTTTGTTCTTTACTATTCCTTGCTATTCAATACATACATGCTTGTTGTATGTTAGTATGTATGTGTTGTAGGATCCGCGTTTTGTGCACCACTTGGTTCAAAATCAGATTTAGCTGCGGTGAACCAAGCCGAGTCCCTTAAAGCACAAAGCATCAGGCTCAGGATCCTTGCTCCTTAACTTGGGCCTGTGTGCTGTTTTACAAAAAGAAAAAGAACCCACACAGGGAATTTTATGAAAAAACAAAATGAAGAAGGAAAATACATACATGCAATTTTCATAGGTAAGGTAAGTATGAGAAGGAAAGAATACATCAAGAATCGTACCGTAGGAAAAGGGAAAAATATACCAAACCATATATATACCCCCACTTTTATATTATATAATTTTAAGTTGTGAAGAAGTTGATAACTTGATATGAACAAAAAGAAAAAAGAGTTTACGTAATTAAGAAGTTTATGTTAATTACATATTAGTTTTTTTTTTTTTACTTTATACCAAAAAAATAGTTAATGTTATTAGAATTTTTTTTAGTTTACGTTAAAGTTAATAAATATTAGATGAAGTAGGATAAATGTTTATCCCAAAAAAAAAAAAAAAATACTAACGTAAGCTAATAAAATTATTTTTTTTATAAAATAAAATAAATAAAAAATAAAAAAGAAGAAGAAGAAGAAGTTCATTAGAACACTTATGGTTACTTTATCCAAAGAAGTTGATAAAGATCAAAAACTTTTTGTTTTTATGTAAAAACTTAAGTGAATGAATTTATTGAAAAATCTAAAAAAAAATTATGCAATTTGGTGAAGCCACTTGGCGCAACTATGGCTTCTAAGCCCAACTTTTATTATATAGTATATGATATGATGTATATAAGATTTTGTTAACAAATGCGCTAAAAGCATTTATTAATGAACTATTTTTAAAATTTTCTTATATATATATATATATATATTAATTTTGATAATTTTTCTTTCTCTCAAATATGAAAAGAAAATAAAAAAAAAATGCAATTTTTATTAAAAATATATCATTATTTTTATTATAATTACTTAAATTTTATCACATTGAAAATAAGAACATCTCATAATCTGAAATTAAATGTGTACATAAAGTAGGAATAATAATAAAATCTTTGAGAGAGAAGTTGGAGTTTATTAAGGAAAAGAAATGTGAAAATGAAAAAATAAAAAGAAAGAGCAAGAGATGAGATAGAAGATAAAAATAAAGTGAGTGTGTATGTAAGGCCCACCAAAACCCATCACCCAACCCACTTGATGTAACTTACCAAACCTGAGCCAATTGTCAGCCGACTTGACGCCTTAGCGGTTGGCGACAAGTGCTTCCATCCAAAACTCTACGACTCTTGGTTGAGTGGCAGTTCTACCTCTCCAAAACTCAATCTGAACCAACCTAACCGCCATCTCCTTCACCATGGCTCGATCTATCTTCTCCGTGATCAAATCTCCCTCGTGAGCTCAATATGTCTTCATCATGGCCAGATCTCCCTTCATTATGCATAGCTTCGCCCAGATCTACCATCTCTACTAAGCTCTCCACCAAAATTTGTCACCTCGATTTCAACTAAAACTTGATCCGCCACACCTGACCACTAATTCAATCCAATCCAATCTCCACTTCAGTATGCAGCATGTGCCTTTTTCTACCACCTAACTCCATTGAGTTGAGTCCCAGTTGAGCCCAAACTCGAATCAATGCAACTTGATCCATGCACACTTTTAGTGGCAGGTTAGAAATATCTCAAACCACTATTCAACCCAACCAACTAAATTATTTATTTAGCCCACCCAACTTGACACAACTCATTTAATGAACTTGCATGAGTTGGGTTGGATCAGGTGGATTGATGGGTCAAATAGTTTTTTTGTTGTGCTCCTTATCAAATTTGAAAAAAAAAAATAATGAAACACCTTTTTTTTTTTTGGAACTTAATTTTGTACTTTTGTAAAGTATAGAACAATTCTCCGGTCTTTTCACATTCACTAGTTTATTTATCTAGAGAAATTTTTGGATTAGCATGATTTTGCCATACAATTTCGTTAGTGGTCACATAACCAAAACAATTTTGGAAATAGCATCTCGAGTCTCTTAGATTCGAGTTCATTGTAGCAACTTGAGCCTAAGAGGCTCGAGTTCTATGTGCTGGTAGAGCTAAGGTGGATTTAAAATCCATGTGGAACTCGAGTTTTAGATACTCGAGTTCATTTTCTTCCTTTTCTCTTTTTCCCTTTCATCCATGTTCTCTCTGTTCTTTTCGGACCACCATGGCCAAATCTCAATGGCTCTCATTCTTCGATCACCACCACTACCTCAGGTAGTAGTCTCACATCTAATTGATCTCTCTAACTCTTAAAACCCCAAACCCAATTTTAGAGACAACAAACCCATAAAACAACAAAACCAGAAAGAAACAACAAACCCAAGCTGCTCTAGTGTCGAGATCAACAAACCCAAGCTAAGGGAGTTGCTGTGGTGCCGAGATCATGATTTTTGGGTTTGAGTTTTTGCTCTGGTGCCAAGATATTATGAATTTGTGGGTGAGGTACAGGTAGAAAAGGAGAGAATAGGGAGAACGAAGGAAGAAAATGAAGAAAATGAACTTAAGGGCCCGTTTGGTACGTGTGTTTAAACACATGTTTTCAGTTTTTTTGGAAATACGTGTAGGTGAAAAAGTGTGTGGAAATGTGTATAATGTTGTTTAAAAACTGAAAACATGTGTTAGAAATTATGTACCAAATAGCCCTAATGTTTAAAACTCGAGTTTCACATGGATTTTAAATCCATCTCAGCTCTGCCAACACATAGAATTCGAGTTTTTTTAGGCTCGAGTTGCTATAGTGAACTCGAGTCTAAGAGACTCAAGATGCTATTTTACCAGATTGTTGTGGAAACATGACCACTAACGAAATTGATGCAATTTTAGAGAAATGATATGTCCACAATATTTTCACAACATTTTTACAACAAATCCTAAGTAGCAGGTTGTTACTGATTGTTACTGTTGGAGCAAAAAAGTAATCTTAGTGAATATAGCATTTCAATGCAAATTTAAGGCTTAATACCAAAAAAAAACAAAAAAAAAAATCTTATTTTCCTCTCTCATTTCTCAGCTCGTCATCATTTCTGACGGCGAAGAAAACACAGAAGCCACCGTCCCTCGGCTTCTCCATTCCATTCCAGGTGAGGATTCCATCACTCCTCGCTATCCTCTACAAATTGATCCCAATTACGCTTTCCATTTTGGGTTCCGCCTCTTGTTTTGTGCTTCAAATTCTCCTCATTACATAAACGTTGAGTCTTCGGAAAAAGAAATGGATTTTCATAGCTACATACTTTGGTTTCTCCGCCATTTCGTTTCGCAGCTTCTTTTGAAGATTACAGATTAATGGACTCTGCTTATCACAAATCATAGAAACAAAAAACAACAACAACAAGATATGATTCTCGCAGCATCGACTCACTTTTTAATCACTGTTCCGACAAGCCCATCTCACAGTCACACAAAGAAATCATACCGGCTTCACTCTCACACAACAACCTTGTCAAAATCGAACCAAATCTCAGATTCCAAATCCACCTCAATAATAATCAATGACCAATCAAGAACGTGAGTTTTCTCTGTCTGGCATTTTCATAAACACCATTAGTACAAAACTCACCAGGAAGACTTAAAAACTGACATTGTGCAGGTGCGAGTGTTTCAATTTGTACAAGGAACTGGTTCCTTATGACAAGGCATGGGATTGGCAGAAACAAATTGTTAAGGAGAAGAAGGCCTTGATTGAGAAAAACCAAGATTGCCAGGACACACTAATCATTCTACAACATCACCCCGTGTATACATTGGGCACATGTAGTTCAGAAGAATACCTTAATTTCGACATCAAGGATGCTCCTTACGATGTTTACAGAACTGAACGTGGCGGGGAGGTTACTTATCATGGTCCTGGCCAGGTACTTGTCCCAAATTGCTAATTACATAGATAAAATTTAGAATTTGTTGGTATGTAGGACTTTCATTTTACAATTTGGATAGCACATGAACTGCAAGAATAGTGTACTTAATTGCAAAGATATTAAGAACAATGTATTCGTATAAAAAAAACAAAAAAACAAAATTAAGGACCATGCACCATAACTGAAATATTTGGTTTTTCCTCTTATAAGGTTAAAAACAAAGTTAAGGACAATGCACCATAACTGAAATCTTCAGATTTTCCCTCTTATAAGGTTAAAAACAAAGCTAAGGACAATGCACCATAACTGATATCTTCGGGTTTTCCCTCTTATAAGGTTAAAATTTCGGTTGTCATCGGGGTGTCCTGCATCCCCTACTAGTGGCGTTTTAAAATTATACATGTACGGCCCCTTGGTACCCAAGCCCATTTGGGCCTTAGGACATGGGTTAAAGGTATGGCCCAGTGCCTCGACTTTTACCGGGCCTAGAATCTCAGCCCACACCCGTGAAAGCTACGAGACCATGCTCGAAGTCATCCAAGAAAGGCTAATGGACGGGCGGCTGACGCCAGTCCACTTTTGACCATACCATATGACTTTGATCGGCAGGTCGTCACCGATCATAGTTACAGTCGTTCGGTCTCGCCACCACCTACTCATGTGCCCGGCGGTGCCTTGGGAATGTCGCTGCCGAGCATATCTCCTGAAGTTGGGGAGCCATTTCCAAAGCCACTCTCACCTAAACCCACTTACAACTAACGATATTGGACCCTCAATTGCATTAGCTGTAACAGTAATCATGATCCTTCCACTTATCTAAGGCTATAAATACGAGAAGTTGGGTATGGAGTGAGGGACTTTTGGGAGGGGGAGTGAAGGAGAGAGAAAGCAGTTTGGTAGAGTCTCTGTACTGAGAACGACCCAAAGTAGGAAATCCTAAACCCATATTACAACTAAGTTGTGAGCCCAGTTGAGGTTGGGCCTACCTCCCTTATGAGGCACGCACAATTGGCGTCGTCTGTGGGAATCTCCTACAACGCCATGGTTCTAAAGAGACTCAATCTCAGAAGAATGTTTGATAGACGTTCGGAGGGCTACGCTGCAAGTGGTTCTGAGGGGGCTTCTCGGGGATCTTCTTGGCGAGAGCGGAGGCAAAAGGGACGTGAAGATAGGGATCGTGAGCATGAGGAAGAGTGTTCGGGTCTCGGGGAGGGATCATACCAGATGCAACGGACGGCATCAGAGGCCTCGGGGCACCAACAATTTGACGACAGAGATGAGGAGCTCGAATGATTACGCAGGTTGGTGAGAGATCTGAAGTTGCAAGCAGGGGGTAGACACTAGAGAAGGGACCGAGGAGACCGAGATAGAAGATCTGCTACGGGGGAAAACCGTTACGGAGCGGGGTCCGATCAATCTGGTTCCCGTCGACGGCGGGAGCGTTCACATTCACAAGGGTCCCGTCGTCATCGAGAACACTCACATTCACAAGAATCCCGTCGTCACCGGGAACGCTCACATTCACAGGAATCCCGTTGTCAACGGGATCGTTCGCGCTCATGGGAGTATACAGACCGGGGTTCAGACTCCCTCGAAGAGCGGCGACCTCGTAATGCCGCCATGGATGCAATGAGTAGGGCTTTACGAAAAGCTGCCCGGTCGCCTTTCTCGGACAATATTGAACGCGCCCTAATGTCGAGCCGATTCACACGCCCACCCTTCAACACCTATGACGGGAAAACGGATTCGGTGGAACACGTCAGCCATTACATCCATATGATGTCTTTGCATTCACACAATGATGCATTGATGTGCAAGGTGTTTCCCTCAAGTCTCGGACCGACCGCTCTGAGATGGTTTGATGGGTTGAGGAAGGGCTCCATCCACACTTTCGCTGAGCTAATCCAGGAATTCGGCGTTCGGTTCATGACTTGCAGTCGGGTGCCACAACCAGTGGATGCTCTACTGTCTATGAAGATGAGGGTCGGGGAAACCCTTCGCAATTACGCCAGTCGGTATTGGGAACTTTATAATGAGATCGGTGGGGGGAACGAGAAGATTGTAGCGAGCATCTTCAGGATGGGGCTGCTTGAGGATTCCAAACTACGGGAGTCGTTAATGAAGAAACCTCCCGAGGATATGAGACAGCTCATGAGACGTACTGAGGAATACAAGCGCCTGGAGGATGATGGGATGCAAAGTAAAGGCAAGGCACCATTAATGAACCATCTTCGGCAAAGTGGTTTCCAGCTGAGGCCTCGAAAGGATTCGAGGGCGCAAGGGCTGGGATGGTAGCTGGGCGAGGTAAACGTGACATTTAAAGAGACTGTGCATAGAATTATAGATCGAATCAAGAGCGAGCCTTACTTCAGGTGGCCGAACAAGATGGGGGGCGATCCCTCTCGAAGAAACCAAAACCTCTACTGCACCTATCACAAAGACAAGGGGCATACAACCGAGCAGTGCCGGGTGTTGAAAGACCATTTAGAGCAGTTGGTGAAGGCGGGTCACTTGAAGGAATTTGTAGCGGACTCCAAAAATCGGGGCACTGGGCACAGTGCTCAGCAGGGAAGAATCGCTCTCCCCCCGCCCTTGGGAGTGATTAAGGTAATACATACCGCCCCGAGGGGCATGCCCGTGACCAAAAAAGGGGTATTGACTGTTGTGACAGCAAAGAGTTCCCCGGACGGGACACCACCCGAGAAAAGGGCGAAACTTGCTCGGAAGACTCTCGCTTTTAATGAAGACGACTTGGAGGGAACGATTTAGCCGCATGACGACGCATTGGTAGTCATAGCACGGGTAAGTGGCTTCCTGGTAAAAAGGGTGATGATAGACCAGGGAAGCGGGGCCGACGTGATGTACCCGGACTTGTTCAAGGGACTGGGGTTGAAGAGCCAGGATCTAACGAAGTATGACACGCCACTCGTCTCGTTCGACGGAAGGGTTGTGATTTCCGAGGGTCAGATTTCCTTCCTCGTTAGTATGGAAGGGAAGGAGGTGATGGTAACCTTCATCGTAGTCAGTTCATTTTCCCCATACACGGCAATCTTGGGAAAGCCGTGGATCTACGTCATGGGAGCTGTACTGTCCACATTACATGTGAAGATCAAGTTTCCTACCGAACAGGGAGTGGCAGTAGTCCGAGGAAGTCAGAAAGTTGCCAGACAATGCCTGGTCACTGCGGTCAGCTAGAAGGACAAACAAGTTGAACAGACCACTGAAGATGCATCGTTATAGCAATTACAGGAGCCCTAAGGGAAAATGGGGGCTAACTGTCCCAAGGAGTTTATCAAAGTCAAAATACTGCCGGACATCGGTAGGTACTTTCAAGTGAGAGCGAGTATAAGGGGGCAGGATAAAGTAGAGACGCTGTTGTTACTTGTACAGAATATGGATGTGTTTGCATGGTCCCCGTATGAAGTACCCGGGGTCGACCCCGAATTCATCAACCATAGACTCAACGTAGACCCATCGTTTCCCCCTAAGAAGCAGAGACCGAGGAGATCGGCCAGGGAGCACGTTGAAGCAGTAAAGTCGGGAGTTCAGAAGCTGAAGGAGGCTGGAAAAGTTCGGCGGGCAGCCCCTCGATATTGGTTGTCGGCAGAGGGGAAGCTCTATAGGAGATCCTTTGGGGGGCCGTATCTATTATGGCTACATCCCGAAAAAGTAAACAAATTGCTAGCCGAACTACATGAAGGTGTGTGTGGCGGCCACGTGGGGGGACGTTCGTTAGCTCACCGAGCAATGACACAGGGATTTTGGTGACCGAAGATGAAAAAAGATGCTGCCGAATATGTGCGAAAGTGTGAGCGGTGCCAAAGGCACGCCCCCTTGATATACCAGCCAGCAGGACACTTGAATCCAGTCAGCAGCCTTTGGCCTTTTGCGCAATGGGGGCTGGATATTTTGGGACCGTTTCCCTGAGCAATGGGCAACAGGTAGATTACTTTACTAAATGGGCAGAAGCAGAAGCATTAGCTAACATTCGAGACGCAGACGTCAAAAAGTTCGTGTGGAAAAATATAGTTACTAGGTTTGGAGTGCCAGACTCTCTTATTTCGGATAATGGTCTGCAGTTTGATAGCAAGGCCTTCCGCGAATTTTGCTCCAATCTCGGCATCAATAACAGATACTCTACCCCAGCCTATCCTCAAAACAATGGGCAAGCTGAAGCTGTTAATAAAACAATTTTGAATAGGCTAAAAAAAAGGTTGGACGGTGCGAAAGGAAGGTGGGCCAAAGAACTGCATAATGTGTTGTGGGCTTACTGGACAACGCCCAGGTGTTCCATGGGAGAAACCCCATTTTCCATGACGTACGGAGTAGAGGCTGTGATACCGGCTGAGATAAACCTGTGCAGTACGCGGGTGGGCGGATTCAATCCGGCACTAAACAGTTCGCGGATGACGGAGCATTTAGATCTATTAGATGAGTTCCGGGAAGCGGCGACTATACGGCTAGCCAAGTATCAGCAAAGTATTGCGCGGCGTTACAACTGAGATATAAAGGCTAGAGAGTTCAGCGTCGGGGACCTGGTGCTACGGAAAGCAGTGGAGAATATGCGAGACACAAACGCCGGGAAGCTGGCCCCTACCTGGGAGGGACCTTATAGAGTCACTGCTATAGCGAGCGCAGGGTCATATTACCTGGAAGGCCTAGACGAGAGACCACTCCCTCGACCGTGGAACGTCTATAATTTAAAAAGGTTTTATCATTAATCGATTGTAAACTAAGGCGCAGGTCAAATATAACATTGAAATGTTTAGTCATGTATTATTGTGTCTCGTTCGTGTTGTCGTGTTCAACTTCCCAAGTTCTATCTGAGTCGGTGGCAAGCCTGCTTCTCGGTTCAATCTCCATCACCGAGTAGGCGGAAACCTCAATCTAAAGAATTTCCACTAAGGACGGAAGCTTGCTTCTCGGTTCGATCCCTATCACCGAGCAGGTGGAAACCTTAATCCAAAAATTTATCACTAAGGACGGAAGCCTGCTTCTCGGTTCGATTCCTATCACCGAGCAGGTGGAAACCTTAATCTAAAGAATTCTCACTAAGGACGAAAGCCTGCTTCTCAGTTCGATCCCAATCACCGAGCATCTGGAAACCTTGATCTAAAGATTTCTAAGGACGCGAGCCCTACTCTCGGTTCGATCCCTATCACCAAGCAGGGTGAAACTTTAATCTTTAGACAGAAAAACATGCGCGGAAACAAAAAATGGGAATATGAAGCAAAGAGGCAAGCATAATATTCGACAGTTATAAAAATAGCCAAGGCAAATAAACCGAGCATAAAAGAACAAATTATCTTGTCCTCAAAACTTGACGACGTAAAAGTTAAACCAGGAAATTAAATAATTGTTCAGTCACCACATCCCGGTGACATAGGCAAATAAACTCGGCAACAGAAAATAAACTTGGCAATCAAAAAGTAAGGTCCACAGGCTGTGTCTCGGTCGGCGTCTCGGAAAGCTGATGCTCGGAGATAGGGGAAAGGTATTGAGTAACTTCACCTGGCTGGTTGTTAGTAGGAGGGTTGCTGGTAGCTTCCGTCCCAATCACCTCCACGTAGGCGTCAATTTGCTCCACCAGCTCCCTCAGACTGTCCGTCTCCTCCTCATCAATTAGTCCCACGGGGTTTTGCGCGGCTGGGAGGGAGTCCGGAAAAGGAATCAGGCCGGGGTCCCTTAAGTGGGAGTCTTCGGGCACTCCTAAAGCATGCAGGGCAGCCATCCAACCCTCTTAGAAAGATAATCACCGAGCCTCTCTGACAACCGGCTCCACACCTTTCTCGGCATCGGCAAATCCTCCGTTGTACCACTTATTTTCACAAGCCTCCAAAGCGGCCTGTAGATCAGCCACCTTCTCGGTTAGGGCAACGTTCAAGCTCGCTGCTTCAGCCAGCTTTAAGTCTACTTCATCTTGTTTCATTGCCAGCTCCTCCAACCTTTTTTCCAACAGTGCCCGGGCCTTCTCTTCGGTGGCTGCTCTCTTTTCGGCTGCATCGGCAGCTCTTGTTTTTTCTTTAGCTGTTTTGACGGTTGCATCCTTACCAGTCTTTTCCCGAACCGCCTCCTCAAAAAAGTCTTTCAACCGCTCGTTCAAGATGTGAGTCAGTTGAGCAGCCTAGTTAAACAACAAAAGTATGCACGGCAATACGAAAAACTATATACGAAAATAAAGAGAGCATATGAAAGCGGAAAATACAAGGAAGGAGAGGTTACCGCTATCGTATGCCACTGAAACCTCCTTCCCATGGAATCATCTGTCCCGTCTGCAAAAGCACTCACGTCTTCAGGAAGAAGGAGATCGTGAGCTAAGCTCTGGGCAATGCGGCCTCCTTCTTCCTTTTCCCATACCCGAACGCTGGCATCGGTAGGGAGCGGCATGCCATCCAGCTCAAAACTAGGCTGCCACGCCGGTACTGATCGGGAGGAGGACGCCACGTGTGTTTCGACCGGGGCCGGGGGTTCCTGGATAATCACACCCCTTGATGGTTGAAGGGGAGTTCGGGTTTAAGCACCGCTCGGACTAGCAGACATCTGCTTTACAATCCGTGGTCTTTTGCAAGCCCGTGTATTGGGAGGAGCAGGTGGGGGTGGGCCGCGCCCTTGAGGGGGCTGCTGATGTGCGGTCGGGCGAGCACCAGGAATAAATCGGCTAACTGACAAAGTCCTGCGAGTCACCATTTCTTCACCCCGGGCAGGACGTGTTCTCGAAGAGCTACTGGATTCTACGGCCGCGTGCTCGGGTTCTTGAACAGGAGTTTCAGGTTCGACAGGCTCCTCTGGCTGAATGGCTTCGTGGGCAAGTTCCCGGAGGCGGCGAGACGCTATTTCGGCCGATTCGTCTCTTATGGGAGCTAGCTCATCCGAACACGTATAACGCCGGCCAATATCTCGAGCTTCACCTACTGTAAATTTTGGTGGAAGGAAGTTCGCGTGTCGAACATCTATATAGGAGAGCAGGGGGCTATCCACTAAGAGAGTTTGGCTAAACGACTGCCAAGTAGAATACACAGGGTCTACACCAAGTATGAGGTGAGACGCCTAGAGCTGCCCGTCCCAATGAACAAAAATCTCAGACCTAAGAATGAAATTTAGGTCCCGTACGTGAACAGTTCTGATGTCTTGGGTAAACACTGAACCGTCTGCGAAGAAGAAAGAAATGGGTTAATATTCGGGCAAATAAAACAATTATAAAGGAGAAGCACAAATTATGGATCGAAACGAATCCACTTCACGCTGTGAGGGTGGGGGAGGGACATCGCCGACAAACCATTTGCCGCGCACCCGGACGTACTCCCCTGCAGAATTTATATTAGAGTCCGGCAGGCATGAAATCAACTGTACCCTTATATCCCTAATTTTTAAATAGTAATTAGACTTCTTTTTTCCATATAAACTGTACATGTGGTTTATGTCGTGTTGGTCTAGTTGCAGACCGAACGTTTGGTTTAACCTACTCACACAACTCACTACCCGGTAAAAATTGGGGGGGAGTTGGTCGGGACTCAACCCGTAGTATCTAAGGGTGACGAGAAGGAGAGGATCTATGGGAAACCTAACCCCACCCTCTAGAATAGACATCAATGGGAAAAAGGAGGTGCCCGCCCCTCTGTGGAGGACGATTTCACTTTCATGGCAGTACGCCACCTCCACGTCATCGGGGACGTTGTAGTTTTGCCTAAAGGGGGCCAAGGAAGACCCAGCGTTCAAAAGATGAGCATAACCCATGCAAGGGGATTAGAGCTAGAAGAGAACTCGGAGAAATGAAATTAAAATAAGGGAAAGGGGAAGCAAATTTACTTTTGGCTCTAAGGGAGGAGAGAATTCTAGGTTGACGGGCAATGGCGCTGGGAAATGCTCGGCAGAGAGAAATTTCAAGGAAAGAAGAGTGAAAAAGTGAGAATGAGGGTGAAAACGGGCTATTTATAGAGGCCAGGGAAGGACAAGTATCGACTAATGGACAGATAATGAAGATTAATTAGCAATGATGAGAAAATAAAACCTTACGAATACCAAAGACAACTGGCACATGAATCGACAGGCAATGATGGCAGCCGAAACGGGAGGTCAGATGCAACACGCCTTTTGAGAAATGCATTAATGGATCACTGAAACTATCCCAAAATACGCTCGTTGAGTTGTTCGGGTAACCGCTGCCTCAAAAGGTCCTTGATTCGTTCCGAGGGCCGAGCACGAATCAAGGGGGGGCTAATGTACGGCCCCCTGGTACCCAAGCCCATTTGGGCCTTAGGACATGACTTTGATCTGCAGGTCGTCACCGATCATAGTTACAGTCATTCGGTCTCGCCACCACCTACTCACGTGCCCGGCGGTGCCTTGGGAATGTCGCTGCCGAGCATATCTCCTGAAGTGGGAGCTATTTCCAAAGCCACTCTCACCTAAACCCACTTACAACTAACGATATTGGACCCCCAATTGCACTAGCTGTAACAGTAATCATGATCCTTCCACTTATCTAAGGCTATAAATACGAGAAGTTGGGTATGGAGTGAGGGACTTTTGGGAGGGGGAGTGAAGGAGAGAGAAAGCAGCTTGGTAGAGTCTTTGTGCCGAGAACGACCCAAAGTAGGAAATCCTAAACCCATATTACAAATAAGTTGTAAGCCCAGTTGAGGTTGGGCCTACCTCCCTTCTGAGGCACGCACAATACATATGACCGAACTTGAATACTCTTTTGAAGGTCTATAGTTAACCAACAAATTTTGGTCCTAAGGCTTTGTTGCTATTGTTTGAATTTTTATTTTTTATGATGAATAAACTTACAAACTTTTTTTCACTAAGCAATAAGATTTAATGGATTATAGGGGAATCCTCTTTTTTTTTTTTTTTTACTTGCTACCTAACTTTTAATGCATGTGTGATGTGTGTTGGACTGTAGCTAGTTATGTACCCTATTATCAATCTCAGAAATCACAAGATGGATCTTCATTGGTACCTCAGGGCACTTGAGGAGGTGGTAATCCGTGTTCTTTCCTCGACATTCTCCATCAAGGCATCTCGACTTGAGGGCTTTACTGGTGTTTGGGTTGGTATGTTTCCTAATCAGTCCATTATGCTGTACCAGTGTGCACATTGCATGTTCTCATGTTTTCTGCACTTACATTAGCTTTGATTTAAAAACTTTTATAGGCAATGTACTGTATAGAACAAATCATGTTGAAAGTCTCTTTGCCTGTTCGTGTTTGCAAACAAAATTTTGAATTATTTAGCTTTTTAGTCTCTATTATAAGTAATATGATTATTTGTAGTTTTTAAATGTTTACTTTTTCCTTCATAAACAGAATGGTTACTTTTTCTGTTCTGCTCTATTTGGATGCCATGAAAGGGAAATTTAAACCTTGAAATTTACAACATATGTTTCAACTCAATATCTCTTTAGATTTGTAGTTCTCATTTCTTTTAATCCATTATCTGAACGTTAACTGCAAGTAATGAGCAAATGTGAGATGAAAATAGTTTCTAAGTTTCATGTGGTCATTTTTTCTGTTACCAACTTAAGAGTGGTTAATTGGATTCCTTTGAAAGCTTATGGTTGAATTTTTATATTATTTCCCTTATATCTTTCGTGAACTAAAAATGGACTCTGAGATGGTGCTATCAACCAAAATAGCATACAATATAGCTCAACATCATTTTTGCTTGTTTGTTAGTTGTGTAGATCCTTATTAGTATCAAGACTCTGGTGGCACTGCATAGAAGGATATAATCTGAGAAAATGACTACAGGAGCCACACCATATTTTCATATATTTTTTCACACATTCTATATTTTTGCTGAATTGGGGACCCGGACTTCGATTTGCTATATTATAGATATTAATAGTTTTTGCTTTTTGTAAAAGAGGCAGACTCTACAGCCTCATTCCTCTCACTTTGTGTTACTTGAATTATAATACCGTACAGTCGTTTAATTTAGCATTCTGTTCAAAAGTTACCCTCCCTTCTTTATCTTAATCTAATTTTTTTTTGGGTGAATAACATGCAGAGTGCCTAAGTGATTATCATTCTTGTGACTGATCTTACTTTTCAATTTCAATACAGGAGATAAGAAAGTGGCAACGGTTGGGATACGAGTATCTCAGTGGATAACATATCACGGGTTAGCACTGAATGTCAACACAGATCTAACCCCATTTCACTCAATAGTCCCATGTGGAATACGAAACCGTCAGGTTGGAAGCATTAAGGGGTTGCTAGGAGAATTTCAGCTATCCACTGGATGTGGAAAAGCAAGTGTGCTTCATTCCAATGATTGTCAATTGATTGATATCATTCACTCATCTTTGATCAAGGAATTTTCAGAGGTTTTTCAGCTCGAAATTTTTCACCTAGAAGGTCTCTCACAAGGAAACTAACTTGACAGATTCAATGCAGCACGTTTGAATTAATCTGGTCATGAAGCAAAATTGTTAGTGAGATACTCGAGTGTTTATGTTATTGTAGTTATTGTTGTTTAGTTGATAGATAGGCCCGGCAGCAGTACAGTCAAGAGGATTGTGATTTAGATTACTTATTTTGTAAATTAACTGTCATCTATACTGTAGTTCACATTTCAAATTTAATTTAATCATACAAGATACAACTTGTTGCTAGCAATTCTCATGACAATCTAACAGGCTAAATTCTACTTTCTATATCGGAACTCCTTTTCCCATTGTATGCTTGAAGACGATGATAGAGAGGTAAAGCAATGCCCTTTTTATTTTTCATTTTATACTAGGAGCAATCAGAAATTTTGAAACTTCTCCAATCAATTTTGTCAATTAAAGTCCCAAATTTATAATATTGTTTCAATTTAAAGCCTTTGTCTATCTTTGTTATTTATTTTCATTATTCTTGGCAATAATGGCAATAACAGAGTAGATAAAAACAAGAAGAGATTCTTTATGGAAAAGACTCTCTTAAAATCTAAAGGATAAAATAGAGTGATGCAGATTGTATAAGATAAAGAGGAAATAAAGGCAAGAGGAGAATTTGGAGTTATATGGGTTTGATTTGATGGAATAAATCCCAGCAAAAACGTTCGAGGTCGGCATGAGCTACTGACTAAGCCCAACCATAATATTTCCTTCAGGTTATAGATGTAGAAACAGAGGCTGTAAAATATGAATGTTCAAATAGTGTGTAAAACACCTATGAACGTTTAGACCCCCAATTTACAAATTACCAACACAAGCTTATAATCAAACAATGTACGTGCGGAATATGAAAATAAGCTAAAACAGAATTTGTAAGGTTGAATTTAATCAACCATTCTGTTGGCTTTATTCCGTGCCAATTTGCTTGTAATTCAGCACTTAGAAACCCTGTATTTAGGTGGGAATCATGTAAGGGTAGTGTGTGAGAGAGTGCGAAGAAATGCTCAAGACTATGCAATGAAGCAGGGACTCGTGCCTGGATCTCGCGGGTGGCTCGCAGCTTGCAAGTCGCCAGAAGATGCACACGAGTAAAGCATGCAGAAAAGCTGAACCATCATGCCAGTTGTAGCACTACAGGACAAAAAGTCCAAATTGGCCAGTCAGTTAGCTCATGGCTTGAACTCGTGACTCAGTCAAGTCGCGAGGCCAAGTCGCCAGCCAACTCTGTTTTGAAAAATTGACTCTTCGCATTCCATTCTCACACCTGTATAAATACCCCTTATACCCACGAAATGTAGAGAGCTTTCAAAGAGAATTTTGAGAGAGAAACCCTAAAGAAAAACAAGATTGACTCATCCACAATCTTCATCTTTTTTTCTCCAAATTCCTCTACTCTCACCCTCTCCATTGTTACATCCTTGAGAGGTATATTAGCCAAAACCTTTTCTCACCATACCCATATCTGTGAGAAGGCTGTTTGGTGCTTGGGAAGCAGTTAGGAAGGGACCAATTAGTATTGGTTGATGCTATGGGCTATAGCGAAATCCGGTAAGTTAGAAAAGACAAAGGTTCGGCATAACCTCGTTGAAGCAAGAAGCTTGGAGGGCTTAGGTACACTGGGTAGATTAGGCTTGGAGGGTCTTCTGCTGTTCATGTATCCCAACTTCATTTTCTAGTGGATTATTGACCGCTTGGAGGGCGGCGAAGAGGTTTTCCGCCGAGGGCTTCGGTTTACTCTTCGATAACACATCGTTGTGTTGTCCTTGTGTTTGAATCTTTGCCATTTAATTTCTGCTGTGGTTGTGATTTTAATTGGTTTAGATTGTTTATCAATTCTGTTATTTGCTTATGTCCATTTTCCGCACATATATTGTTTGACATTAAGCTTGAATTGATAATCTGTTAATTGGGGGTCTAAACGTTCAAGGTGTTTTACACACTATTTGAACATTCAATTGGTATTAGAGCGGGTGCACTTGCTGTGGTTTAATTACCTAAGTGCGATCCTAGACCCCTTAGCAATGGATGAAGCTATGGAAAAGGCTATGCTGAATTGTTGTTTAAATGTTTGTGATAATGACTCTATGAGTATGTTTGAAGGGTGCCCTAACAATGAACTCCTAGAGTTATTAAAAACAAAGAAACATGCTAGAATGTTTATTCAAATGCTGAAATATTTTGAAAATGAGAATCACATCTTACACAATAGTCTATGTGAATCTAATCCATTGGTTAAGAAGTATAAAAAAGAAATAGAATATTGTGTGATAAGGTTGATAATCTGAAAAAGAAATTTCAATCCAGCAAGAGCATGGAAAATGAAGATAAGTTTCTGTTTGAAGGTCAAGAATGCTTGTCCCATGCTTGCCTATTTGTGCACACCTCTTTGAAGGTATTAATTCATGTTTATGGTATCTTGATAGTGGTTGTTCTCGTCATATGACAGGTGATAAATCACTGTTTAAGTCACTTAAAGAAAAGGTTGGTGACTATGTAACATTTGGCGATGGGAGTCATGCTCAAGTTCTTGGCAAAAGGACTGTTGAGATACTTAGATTACCTCTATTGAAGGATGTCTTATACATCAAAGGGTTGAAGGAAAATCTTTTAAGCATCACTAAAATATGTGATGGGGATTTCCTTGTTCAATTCTCAAAGAAGGGGTGCATAATCATTGATGAAGAAGGGATTCAAGTCTTGGAAGGAAAGAGAACTACCGACAATTGCTACGGAGTGGTTCCTACGGCACCAATTTCCTGCAGAATTGCTCGTGTTGACATGTTGGAACTTTGGCATCAAAGATTCGGACATGCAAACTTCAAACAAGTGGCTAAAGTCTCCAAATTTGAAGCTGTTGAGGGACTTCCAAAATTTGGAAAGGTGGAGAAGACTTTTTGTGGTGCATGCCAAATGGGGAAGCAAACAAAGGCAAGTCACCACAAGGTGAATGTGATCGCCACTTCACGATGCTTAAAGCTACTTCATGTTAATCTAATAGGGCCCACAAGAACTGAAAGTCTAGGAGGAAAAAGGTACATTGTGGTCATTGTTGATGATTTCTCAAGATACACTTGGGTTGAATTTCTTAGAGAAAAATCGGAAGCATGTGAGAAATTGAAAATTCTTTGTAAGAGACTACAAAACGAGAAAGGGGTTCCTATTGTCAAGATAAGGAGTGATCATGGCAAGGAGTTTGAGAATGCAAGATTTGAGTCGTTTTGTGAGAAGAATGGAATCAAAAAGGAATTTTCAGCTTCTAAAACTCCTCACCAAAATGGGGTGGTTGAGAGGAAGAATCGGGTGATTCAAGAAATGGCGAGAGTTATGCTACTCAACAAGCAAATTCCTTAAAAGTTTTGGAGAGAAGCTGTGAACACCTTATGTCACATTGGAAATAGAATATATTTTCGAGTGGGAACAAAGAAGATCGCATATGAAATTTGAATGAAAAGAAGCCAAAAGTGAAGTATTTCCGAGTATTCGGAAGCAAGTGTTACATTCTTAATGATCGTGAGAACCTTGGGAAGTTTTGTGCGAAAAGTGATGGAGGCATCTTTTTTGCGTATTCTACTAATAGCCGGGCATATAGAGTATTCAACAAGAGAACAAAGACGGTAATGGAGTCCATCAATGTGGAAGTTGATGATGCTATAACAAAGGTAGAGATGGTTGATGATGGAGAAGGGCCAAACTCCAAAGAACTCACAACTAAGGGCAAAGCATAAGATATTGAAGTTAAAGAACCTACACCGAAAAAGGAATCAACTCCTGTGAACTCAAAAATGGAAACAAGATCAATGTCTAGGACATCAAGTCCTCTCACTCCTCCAGAAGTTCATCCTCCCATCTCTCGGAATGATGAAGTATCTACCTCAAAGAAGCCATCATCAAGAGTGATCAAAAACCATCCGGGCAGTAATATCATTGGATCTTTAGATGAAGGTGTCCGTCTTAGAAAGGGAAACTACTCTGCACTCATGACCATTGCTCCCATGCAATCTTCGGATGACTTGAGTGTGTTAGTGGAAGAGCTTGGTGAGCACACCGAAGCGGAGTCGATGGGGATAGCAGAGGAATCCGATGATGAGGAAGAGGAAAGAACAGTGGGACTGCAAAAGACCTACAATTCCCTCCTTGAAAAGACCGGTGAATATGTAAAAGTGGCTAAAGTAGCCATTAAGAAAATGAAGAAAGCAGATCAAAACTACGCGAGTCTTTTAGTCCAATACAACGAGACTAAGTGTGAAATCAAGACGCAGAATGGAGAGCTAACTGAAGCCTACTCAAAGATAACCTTTATTGAGCTTGAGGTGATTCAAGCTAATGCTAAAGTAGAGCGGGTCTCCTCCAAGAAGCTTGATGAAGTGCTTGCTCATCAAAAACCTTTCTCTGACAAAAGTGGATTGGGATACACCGGAGAGAGCAGTTCGAGTGTCAAAGTGTCCAAGGACATGAAGTTCGTGAAAGCTAAGGAACTAATGGTGAAAATCTCTTATGTTGAAAAAGTGAAGGCGGAGAAGAAGTGGAATGTGACTGACCAATGGTTTTTGTCTAAGCCACCTAATCAATCAGTGGTCAAACCTAAGGCTCAAGGGAAATCTCTCCCAAAGTCACAAAGAGGTTCTAGAACTCAATACTTCTGCCATCATTGTGGAATTCCAAGACACATCAGACCCAATTGTCATAAGCTTCAAGCATTGAAGAATTCAAATGCTCAAAGGTCGAGAGGACCAAGACATGGCAAAGGGAATTGGACTGCTGAGAAATCAAAAGGTCAAGAAGGCGATCCCAGAGTGAGGGATGTGCTGAAGATGATTGATACCATCATTACCTGTTTGGCAAGCTTCACCAGAAGGTTTGAAAGTCACAACGATCGTACCCAATCCTCTAGGGATATCACTCCAAACGCAAGTGTCATGTGGGTGAAGAAGGGTACACATGCATAAGCATTACAACATGTCCATGCATTAATACTTCCTATGCTTTGTGACTTTGATTGGTTGTGTGTCTTTTGTTATCATTCCAGCATGTGTTGATAATTGTGTTTGTTTGCTTTTTGCTTTAAATGTTCTTACATTATTGTTTGTGATCAATCTTTTCTTGTTTTTATGTCAAAAATCCAAAAACACATAAAAAGTAAAAAAAAAAATAAAAAAAAAAAATCCAAAAAGTTTGATCGACATTATTGTGTTTTTTTGTCACAAGCATATTTTGCCTTGTACCTTTGTACTAATGGCTTTGTGCATCTTCGAGCGTAGCTTGTTCTTTATGCACTCTTATCATTGTGGGAAAACTCTTGACATCTATGTGATTGTTGTTAATCGATCTTCAAACTTGTCATGAATGATTAGTCGATGGTTTTGTTGATCTTGAGACATGCATAGACTTGTGTCTATATATCTTCCCACTCTTTTATTTTATTTTTTTTACTTAAAGAGCTCAACAAATGTAAATCTCCAAATGAAAAGAGATAATGAGCTGCAAAAGCCTATCGCACATACTAGTATTTGACTAGGAAAAAAGGAAAGCGGCTTTATATAAAATATATAATGCCCAAAAAGCCAAAGGCTTGCTCATCAAATTGAAATATTATAAATTTCAAGCATCGATCTCAAAATAAGATGTATTGATTCAAAAAGATCAAATGTTACGATGTGAATGGAGCCAAATGAAAAGCTTCAAAGTTTTGTTATCAAGTTTATGTGGGAGGTCATATATGCATACTTCTATAATTGAGAAGGGTCACTTTATCTAGTGCTAATTGTGTATGGCTTGGTTGAACTTATTGGGACAACTGGCAAAATATTTTTTGTTTCAAAAATAAATAAGACTTTAGATTTTTAAAAAGAATAATTTATGAATGTGAACCACTGGCTCAAGGCCTAGCACGAAAAGCAGTTTTATTTGCTAACACTAGTGTATGTGTAGAAGAATTACCTTTTGATTTGAATGTTGTACTTCAAAATGATTTAATTCAATAAAATTGTCTTACCTTTTTCTCAAAAAAAAAAAAAAAATGATGTCAAGTGGAATGCAAATTAACTAAGAGAAAAGTTAATGGATGTATAAAAAATTTATATTTGTTTAAAATAACGTGGAATCCGAATGATTCCACTTAGCATTAATTATTTTCCAATGTGGCAATATTGAATTTTACGTATACACAAGATCTAGTTTTAAAGAGTTAGATTTCATGTAATCAGGTACTTCAAAATCTACTTTCTCAAAAAAAAAAAAAAAAAAAAAAAAAAAAAAAAATGTTCTTCAAAATCCGAAATCCTTACAATTATTATTTATCATCTTCAAATCCTAACACCTATTTTTTCTTTTCTTTTTTGGCCAAAATTTCCCTTTTCTATTCGTATGAACAAAGTAAATTTAATACAAGCAATAGAAATAAATTGACAATGCTTAACTCGACAAAAGGTAAACAAAGAATGAAATGAGAAAATAAAATTTCTTAACTAGATATTTTATTATTTGCATGAAATGGAATGTTTATATCTATGCATTTTGGCAGTTCTAGAATCTTATAACTTATATAGTTTTTATAATTTAATTGTTACCATAAGTGGTAAGAAGGGATTCAAACTCTAATTCTACTTATACTAAAACCAAAATTTCACTAAATTACAAAGTTCTTGATTATAATCTTATTAAATATAGCTAGAGTGTGCATGGGTTGGGTTGGAATGCTTTTTTAATCCAACCGAAACTTGTTGGATTGAAAAATTTCCAACCCAACCTAAATCTATTACATATGTAGGAACCTACCTAATCTAATCCACATGGGTTGGATCATGTCGGTGGGTTGTGCTTAAATATTTCATGCATTGTAACAAAATAGACTTTCAATAATTGTTTACTAATTTTTTAATAAATTATTACAATTCACATAATATACCTAAATTAATCAAAATTAATTATTAAAATAACAAAATAAATCAGTTTAGGAAATTAAATATAAGGGTAATAAAATAAACTTATATATTTTGGAGATCAGGTTAGATTAAATGGCTTAAAAAAACTATCAACCTGAACTCAACTCAACTCGAGACTCAATAAAATTTTAATTGAATCCAATCCATTAAACCACGAATAACCAACCCAACATCAACAAACTTTTTACTCTTCCTTTTTCTTTTTTCATTTCATAGTGTTTAGGAACAAGTAAAGTGATGCTAGGATATTGTAAATTTTACAACATAAGCCTCACAAACAAAGAAGTAATTCAAACATTTATTTATTTTGGTGTTTAAGTAGTATGCCATCAATAATATTCTTGCCATGCACATCATTATAAATTAGTTAATTGTTATCTTCTTCCCCTATAAGGTTTTGCCTTGTACATTTTTTGGAAGAAGCAAAGTTATCTTTATTTAGCCTTCCAATTTAGCAATCTTTGCATTTATATCCAGGTATTAATTAATTGCCATGCTATAATACTTAATAATAAATGCATTTATTTCCATATATTAATGATCTATATATAGGTCTTGCACTAATAATTATTTATGTTAAATAAATTTATATGGTTATCATTTTTTCAAGAAAGGAAATGCTAATGGATGCCCTTTAGAGTATTGGTTAACAATCCATTTAAAGAAAGTTTTTATAGGAAATGAAAAAAAAAAATTAATATTTTGACAGCTTTTTTCATTTTCCAAAAAAGTGGTGTCAAAACTTTCTTAATATGGATTGTTAACTATTGCCCTAATGGCACTCGTTAGTATGACCATTTGATGAAATATACACACACTTGTTTAAAACTTGTGAAAATTTCAATATAAAATATAAAAGAGTCCTATTCCTTCTTTCCGCTACACCATTTTGTTATGGAGTTCCAGGTGCAGTCAATTGGGATACAATCCCATTTTCAGTTAAGTAATCCTTAAAATCCCTAAGAAGGTATTCGCCACCTCGATCAGATCGAATGGCCTTTATGCGTTTGCTTAATTGATTCTCAACTTCAGCCTTAAACTCTTTGAACTTTTCAAAGGCTTCGGACTTCCGTCTCATTAGGTACACATAACCAAATCTAGAGTAATCATCAGTAAATGTGATGTAATACTCATAGCCACCTCTTGCCTGGATTGAAATAGGACCACATACATCTAAATGTACTAGTTCTATCAAATCTTGAGCTCTTCTACCTTTTGTATTAAAAGGTCGTTTGGTCATTTTACCTTCCAAACAAGATTCACAAACTGGAAATTCATCAAAGTCCATGGGCTCTAAAAGTCCATCTTTGATCAGTCTTTGAATCCTATTTGAATTAATATGACCTAAATGCAAGTGCCAAAGATATGCATCACTAGTAGAAGGAAACTTTCTCTTTAATGATTTTACATGAGAGTTATTATCTAATTCAGAATTATATAATTCATGCTTATTAGGAGTTAAAATATACAGACCATCAACAATATTGCCAGAACAGATAAACACTTTACCATTCTTTATTACAACATTGTCTTTAAGGATAACACAATATCCATGTTTACCCAAATAAGTTGCAGAAATTAAATTCCTACGAACCTTAGGTACATATAGACAGTCTTCCAATACTAAAACTCTTGACTCAAAACATAAATTAAAAACACGAATAGCTACAACTGGAATCCTGCTCCCATCAGCCAAAGTAAGAAACAATTCTCCTTCTTTAAGTTTTCTGGTCTCTTGGAACCCCTGCAAAGAATTGCAGATATGATTAGTACAACCTGAATCCACACACCAGGAATCCGTGGGATTTTGTACCAAACATATTTCAAGGAGGAATGAACTATTCATACCCTTGTGACTACTAGAAAATCAAAATTGATTATATAGGTGAAACACAAAGTTTCATTCATTAGTTTCATTTTTTCCTTATTCCATTACTATCCAAAATAACAGAAATGAACAATGAAGATGGATATATATATAAGTTTAAAATTGAAACGATTTCATAATTTGATACTTAAATTGGCAAATTAAAAACTTTAGACCTAATATAGCCCTTTTTATGTAATTTCCCCCAAAATATTTAAATGGGATGTGTGGGGTGCTTTTTGGTCTTCCCTGGCATGCTTTGTTTGCAACGTCTTGGGGACTTATTACAATCCCACATCGAAAGTTACTCCCCCCCACTTTCTGCCTTATAAGACTTGCGCCGAAGGAGTAGTGTACCATAAGTTATTACTTTTTGGTCTTCCAATAACTGATGGTACACTACTCATTCGGCGCAAGCCTTATAAGGCAGAAAGTGTGGGGAGTAACTTTCGATATGGGATTGTAATAAGTCCCCAGGACGTTGCAAACAAAGCATGCCTGGGAAGACCAAAAAGCACCCCACAGGATGAAGTGTACCAAATCAATAAAATCAAATGCCTCCAAAGATGCTAAAGAAATAAAATAGTATTTTTTTCACAACTTGTTAAAGTAGTGTGTGGGTTCTTTTTTTTTTTTTTTTTTTTTTTTTTTTTTTTTTGCAAACAGCACACAGGCCAAAGTAAAGAAGCCTGATGCTTTATGCTTTAAGGGATTGGGCTTGGTTCATCGCAGCTAAATTGGGCTGATTTCGAACCAAGTGGTGCATAAAGTGCAGATCCTACAACACATACATACTAACACACAGAATATATATATGCGCATTTAATAGCAAAGAACAGTAAAGAACGAAATAATGAGGAAGAAAGGCAAAATAAACGCTAGGGATCCTTAAGACAAATTGAAATATTTCATTATTTTCTTAATTTTGTAATACATCACGCTCACTAGGACATGTTACAAGGTCCAAATAAGTTCAAAAATCACAGACTTAGATGGCTCTTCAGGCCTCTAAGACTTGCGAAATTTGAATCCTTTTGAATCCAAGTGTATTCTCTAGTGGCTGTTTGAGGATCCCGGAAGGTGTTTTTCCTCTATTTTCTCCCTTTTGAATTCTAACAGAGCTTTCTCAATGATTTTTCACTCTAATACTGTTCCTCAAAAAATGCCTTTCACTGTTGGCTGCCTCTCCTTTTATAGTGTCATTCTAGGGTTTCAGGGGTACCATTGATTCCCTCTATTTGCTCCCTTGGGTACCAAAACCAATGTTGTGTCAGTAACATTGGTGGCTGGTCCCTTTCTCATTCTTCACTATTTCCCTCTTTTAAGGTTCCCTCTTCAAAAGCCCCTAGCTGACTTTCCCGTTATGGGGGGTCCTAGAAGGCTGACCTTTGATCTTTCATTTTCCAAGGCTTCTAGATTCCACTTTTTCAGACCCATCTTTTGGCTGCTTTCCCCTTTGTCATTTTTCCCAAATGGGCTGATGCCTTTCTACCAAGTTGAAAGATCCACAGCCACCTTCCTTCATGGTCCATCTTCTTGGGTTCCCCGAGATACCAGACCCTTACTCATGAATTGTTGGTTCCCAAGTTTTCTGATCCTTTTTCTGCATCATTGGGTGGCTGATGGGACATATTTGTCCTCGTTCTTCGTGTTTCTGGGCATGCCCCCTTGAACTGTCTCAGTCCCAACTTTGCCTTGTTGCACATTCCGAGGATCCCAGGCTCCTCGGAATCCTTAGATATCCTGGTCCAATTTTCTCCCCGAGCTCCCCAACAATTTTCTTACCTTTGAGGGTTGGGCTGGACTTCTTCTCCTCGAGCTCCCCCCCTTTGAAAGCCCGAATGATTTCAGTCATTTGTATTGTTTTGGGTTTTGGTACAATATTGTGATTTTTTGGACCTTAACAAGTAGTCATGGAGATGGACTTTAGGACCATTTTGAAAATAGTATCATAGACTAAAATGAAAAAAAAAAAAAAATCTCAAACGTAAAAGACTAAAATGGTCATTAGTCTTATAGCTTAGAGCATCCCCAATAAGGTTGCTAAATTGACTAAAAAGTCAATTTAGCAACTAATACTCTCAAAATGCCTTGTATAGCAAAGAAGCTAAACTCAAAATAATTTGAGTATCAACTACGGTGAGCTGCCATAGATAGTTGCTCACTGTAGCTTAAAACTTAAAAAAAAAAAAAAATGTAATATGTGGTGTTAAAAAAAAATATTTTAATGTGTTGATGATTGTGATTGTTATTTATTGTGTTAGATATATTATTTTATTGTGTAATGCATTAAAAATGTTAAAATAAAAAACTTTGATATTGGGTGTATTATAAAGTGTGGTGTTAAAATAGATAAAATAGTGTTTTAAGTTGCTAAAAGCTATATTTTTTTAGCTTTCTTACTGTGAATGCTCTTAGCTAGCATCTCATAGTGTTTGCAACAAAGATATCCAAGATCAACGTTAGAGGAAGGGAGATTTTAAGATTTTTGTTTGGATTTTACTCAATTGCCCACTATATTTTTTAAATGTACAAAAGCTCATGAGTATTAAACTATTAATGTCTAAATTTGTTCTTCTAATATTCATTTTTTCAACCTATAAAACTCATTAATTTAATCAGTGTTAAAAGCGTATGTTCATAAAAACATGTGAGTATTAATAGGTTTCTGTATATTTTAATTTTTTTTTACTAACACTCATTCTTTTCTTCTAAAAATCCACCTTTTTTTTTTTCCATGTATAACTCGTTTATTGTAGGAGTATTTAGAGCACATGTTTATGAAAATATATAACCAAGTAAATCTCTATAGTAAAAGTAATTTTTATTTTCCAAAAACAAACTCTTTTTACTTTTTTTTTTCAATTTTTTTTCATTTTGCATGTAAAGTTAGGGACACAAGAATGCATACTTTTTTTTTTTTGTTAAGAAAACATGTTATGATTTTAATAATTAAAAAGTTGGGACATGTTCTACCTAGTCTACTTTTGTAATATAAAATAAAAAATTTCAAGTAATTTTTTATTATTATAATATTTCTCTTTACAACATATATGTTAAAGCATATCAAAATGACATAGCTTTGCAATTCTTTTTTTTTGTGGATCCATCATTATCCAAGGTTCAAATCATATTTTCCCACTATAATTAATTAACAATCAAATTTATCAAAAAAAAAAAAAGACTAAAATAAAATTAACCTTAAACTTAAGATCAAAAGTGTAATTTAGCCCCCCAAAGAGCCCAATTTGATTTATTGTTGTGGCCCTCATAATCCAATAGGCCCAGACTCCGAGCCCAAAGGGTCAATATCTCCACTTATGCATCACCAAAAAGAGGTGGTAGGTACAACATTATTTGTCTGTGACAACCTTTTTGTCACCGATTAAAACCCTCCATATTCGCACGCACACTAGCTCCCAATCCCACCTTAAATCGTAGCCGTCCGATCAAGTCCTCAAACACCAAAGCCCCAGCTGAATCAACTCTATAAAAGCCAAGCCATTTCACCATCAACCTGCAAAAACCCTAGCTCATACATAGCCGTCTTCCTCGTCCCCATCGATTCTTCTGCATCTCCAATTTCCACCTTCTTGTTCCAATTTCATATTTGTGTATGTATATTTGTATTTTAATGAGGGCGAATGATGAACCTTTTTTTGAATTGTTTAGAGTGCTCAGACTTTGATTTTGGGTACAATGATTCAAAACATTGAATAGGAAGATCTGATGCCTCTCTTTTCTTTTTCGATTCGAACAAAACTTAGCGTTGTTGTTTCTTGTGTTCTATGTTTGGTTTTTCATTGTATACCATTGTGGATGACGAATACTTATGAAATAAACAGTTATCCCTGTCTGATATTTGGTGCTGATATTTCTTAAATTCTGACCTTACAAAATCGCTTTTATTTTTATTTTTTTGCATTGTGTTTTATTTTTCAAAAATAGCCAATGATGAAGATCTTTTTAATGGTTGACTGAAATGCAAGTTGATAATAAACTTGCTTATGTGTCGAAATTCATGAACTAGGACGGTCTGAGGCTTTTATTTATTTATTTATTTTTTATTATTATTATTATTATTTATAGTTTGATGGTCGAGGAAGGTGTGACTTGAACTTTGGACGCCTCTGATGGAAGCATCAGGAGGTGCCAGTTCATCTACAAGATTGTTGGCTGAGGCTTTGTTTTTCAAAATTGCAATATCTCAAATTGTTTTTACTATGTTTTGTTTAAATTATTTTCTTGTATCTTTTACTAAATCATCTATGGATGGGTCTCTACAGTGTTGTGAATGATGAGAACAATAATTATACAGTTATCCCTGTCTGATGCATTGGTGCTGAGATTTTGTAATCTGACACTCACACTGTAGAGTCTTCATCTCATCCGTTTTTTACCTCTGCTAGAAAATTGTAATTTAATTAATAATTTGCCTACCTTTTACATTGTTTTAATCAATAAAGATGTGATGAACCAGAATGTATCATTGGTTTTTATTAAATTTCTTAGTTTTACATGTCCTTGTTATTACTTGTATAAACTATAATTTTATATCATATCATATTAATCTTTGCCTTCTCAGAGTTTTGATATTGGTGATGAGTGATAAAATTCTCAAGTTTAAAGCTCAAAGTAACCAGATTATGCTCCAACGTCCAGCCCTCTTCTTAGCAATGTGTGATAGCAAGATCTTTATCATAATGCGAGGATGGTTCTGTGCGTCGGTTGGGATTTAAGAAGAAACACATAAATATAATGCCACCAGTTGGGATTAAATGAGAAACACAATTTGACAATAATGTTTCTAAAATCCATAGATCATCTCCCACAATGCGCTGGTTTTATAACTGTTAGGATAGAGGAGATGTAATCTCTAAAAATTAAACAGATTTGAACATTTAAGCTATGAATCCGGTAAAAATTTGGTTTCCAAACCAATGACAATTTTATATGGCTGTATCTTAATTGCATTTACTAAAAAGAAATCGTCAAGAAGTCCGGTGTCAGAGCATGCCTAAATTGATCAGAGAAAATATAATCTATTCTAAATAAACAGTATTTCATACAGTTATACCAGACCCTTGAGATACATACAAGTACACTACTTCCATAGCTATCTAGAGTTACAACTTTACAAGTACAGATCACTTAGGATGGACTATTAATGGTCGCTAAACCAAGGCAGGCTTTATTATACAACTATCGGTGGGAATGAGTAAACTAGCGTCCCCTTTACTTGATTCTGGCGTGCCAAGTATCAATGTCCTTTCTTTAATTTATGGCTGAAAGGAAAAAAATTGAAGATGCATCATACTTGATCACTGGATGCTGTTTCCCTATTTTCCTATTCTTCCATTCATTAGAGAATTTACTAAGTCTACTTAATTGTGATGTAGCGATTTGTACCATGCTTGGCCCAATTTTCCTTCAAATCAACAGGATTTGACAGATCATGGCCTTCTGCAGCAAGCCGGCTGAGCAGCTTGTTAAAGGCGCTTCCACTCATCTTTCGCCCACCAACTCGGGCATGCCGTTTGTTTGGAACTGCTGGCAGAGGATACATTGACAAGGTGGTTGTGCAGCATGAAGATTGCCACCCCCCATTTCCCCATTTGTAACACTGCCTTAGGATTCCAGTGCAGGAGCATACAGGTGCAGGCATAGTTGACTCATCAAATGCAACTTGATTTAAACCCAAGTCCTGCCCCTTCCAATCTGTCTTTGGAACCCCTGTCTGTCTGTTAAGATCATCACCTCCACTGCCCATGTCCTGCTCATTCTTCCACTCATTTGGCTTGCCAAACATGTTATTCAAGTCATCACTCTCCCTCTTAATCTTCCTTGGAGTTTTTGCAGCTTTCTTGTCAGATGAGATTCCCTTGGTCTCCTTTGTTCGTTTAGCCCGTCGTGACTTTGCAGCCTCAGAAGCAACTGGTGACATTGCTAGACCATCGCTTGTGTGCATTTCCCTTGTATTGTAAGAAGGCTCACCCATGTGGGGTACATGATGCATGTGCTGTTGTGCTTGTGGGTGGTGTATGTGCTTCACCCCACGTGAGATTTGGCATCCAGGTGGGCATGACATATTACCACTGGTAAAGGAGTTTTCCCGATACTGAAGTGTTGCAATTGCATTGTCACGTTCCAACATGGCATTATTTCGTTCTGCAATTGCTGTATCTCGTTCCAGAAATGCGATGTCTCTCTCTGCAATAGCTGCCTTTTTTTCAGCAACGGCCAAATTTCTTTCTTGAATGGCTGCATCTCTTTCAGCCATAATGCCCATTATCTGTTTCATTGATGGCTGATGTTGCATCAACCACTGCAACAAGAACAGCAATAGTATTATTATTACCCCACACATTGACAAGAAAAAACATAGTTTCATTCACATTGTTCCAAGTATTTAGTTTGTAGAAAGTTGCTTCTAGTACCTGACTCTGAGCTGTTTTGTACTGATCTGCTTTGTGTCTTCCATTTTCACGATGCCCTCCATCATCCATCTGAGATCCACAAATGGCTATAATTACAGCTAACGGTTCTAAACCTCTGCTGAAAGTGCAACTCTCAGTCAATCAAGCACAACACCTTTATCCAGGCTACAGATCCTGTATCTCACAGCAAAGAGACAAAATCTGTTCAATTTTGCTCATGGGACATGTGTCTGAACATGTATAGATAAAAGTGGTAACATATTTGGAATTTATAGAGAGAGAGAGAGAGAGCGAGCTACTCCTATGGCATAACTGTAGGTAGAATGACATCAGGAATAGAAACCCATGCTGGTGTAAAACATTATCTCATAAGAAACAAATCATATACAAATTTTAAAACATGAAAGGAATCCAAGTTTAAAACCAACATGCTTCTATTAACTATTGTCCCACAAGGTGCTAAAAAGCCAATATTGAAATATAGATTATAGACAAGCCTATATCATAAAACTGATGCACAATTGCATTTCAGAAATACTGAAAAACAAGAGTCTCAGAAAGGTCATATAAAAATAAAAATACTACTGAAATGGCTCGTCACCAATTTAAGAATGGATGTTGAGCTAAGGTAGAAATAAATCTATTAAAGTGCATAAACAAACATATGCATAAACATTGAGACTTGCCAAAAAAATAGCATTTGCATGATGTTGAAATAACACGAAACATGACTACACATCATATATTAGGTCCTAGTATATTAAAAAGGGAACTGATCAAGTAAGGGGATGATATGAGCTAAAAAGATACCAGCACACTTGGTATAACAACGATTTTTTGGACAACATGAGCATAAACATTATCTCATTCCAGAGCCCTCAATTTGACTATGCTTTGTTTCTACATAACATACTGATGAAAGAATCAAGGATTGTTAATTTTGTAGCATGCTCTTTTTTTCTTGATTCTCCATGTTTTATGCTTGTGCATAATGATGCTTTCAAATTATCACATCATGTAAAAAGCATCCCCCCCCAAAAAAAAAAAAAAAAAAAAAAAAAGAATTATTACATAGGGAAGATGCTTAATTGTCTAACAGCATGGCCAATTCAATGAATTACTCATTATTTGTCAGTCAATCCTAGCTTAATCCTCAACATCACTTTCTTAGTAGCAAGTCTTAGTTTGCTCCTCTAGATTCCCATGAAGGTAGTGACTTCTGAAACCATGATAGCCAAAACAATTACAGACACGCATTGATTTATGTAAAATGTACAGTAACAGTCCAGCCAAGCACAATAATGAAAAATCAAACCATCCCCTAAACCAAGTTCTGTGAATGATGAATGCCACTTATAGTCAACTAACATTAGACACAACATGGACCGCATTTTCTGCACCACAGAATGAGTTAAGAGGATCACAAACATCTTCATGAATACCATAATCCACATTCCCAGAACCAAGAAAAGGGCTTATGATTTACAATTTGGTAACTCTAGTAATGATCTAAAAATGACGCCTTTTTACGCAGCACAGTATTCGTTAGGCATAAATTGTTATGCAGACTACAAAAATAACACTGAAGATTGACATTTCTAAGCAAAAATCAAGCTTCCAACCATTTAACAAAATTTAACTGAACAAACAAAACTTCCCTCACTCCAGTCCTAAGATGAAAGCTAACAAAAAAAACTATAAATTCATTTCTTCACTACCAGCTTTTATTCAACACAAATAAAACCCACTTCTTCTTTTTTGGCAAGTAATAAAACCCACTTCTTCTTTTTTGGCAAGTAATAAAACCCACTTCTTCTTTTTTGATAAGTAACAAAACCCATTATTGAAACCACGCTCCAAGCCTCTTCAAAGCAAGTATCACTTGCACCAAGTGCAAAAACAGAATAACTAAAATTAGTTGCTATTGCTATGCAAATATATACAGAGGCCTCAGTTCAAGCAGCAAGAACTACACAAACCTTGGTACTAAGTAATAATGATGATCAAAGAAAGAAAAATTAGTAATTCACAAGAGTCAACATGAACAAGCGGAAGAGAAATCGAAGCTTACCAGGAAGAGAGAGATTCGGAAGAGAAAAAAACGGAGACAGGGAAAACCTAAGACCAAGGATTAAAAATTTGTGGAAGCCACAATTGGGACACAGGAGCAAAAAGAATTTTGATTTTTTTAATTAATTAATTAAATTTTTTTTTTTCCACTTTTCTTCTTGGTGGTTTAACCTGTCCCTTTCTACATTTTTGCTACTACTATTCCTTTCTTTTTTCTTTTCTTTTTTTATATGTAAACACTTATATACACAAAAGAAACAAATGTACGACAAAGGAGAAAAAGCTATTTGAGGTGTGTTTGAACTGTGCTACCGTGAGCTTGCCATGTATTTTCGTTTTAGCATTAAAGTGAAAAAAGCTTGACTAATTTTGACTGCTTGTACTTGTACAACCTTGGCCACGGGCTACCTGTTTGCTTTTAGGCATTTCTGATTCCTGTTCCGTTGAAACATGTGGATGATGAGTGACATTAATGACCTATCATTTTCAACTCCAATTGTGTTTAGTGACGCAATTAATATTATTATCGTTTTTTTAATGATTTGTTGAAGGGCCAAGATGTAAGTAAACCATAAAAGTAAGATTTTTTTTTGGGGTGCTTTTGTAAGAAATGAATTCTTGTAACATTGATTGCTTATCACTTATATCTATCCTTAAAAACAACAAATTCAAACGATTCGTGATGATTATTATTTATTATTAATTCAAAACAATAATATATTCTCTTTTGAACATAGGTGAGATTCCATCTAAAATCTCTCAAAAATAAAATCTCTCATTTGACCGAAAGAGATTTTATTAATTAAAATAATTATTTGTTAATTATGTGAAATGGTCAAATTCAAGTTAAGCTTAAATGCAGCATGCTTAGCTTTTCAAGAAAGTTTTAAAAGGAACCATACAACCTTTGTAGTAAGATGTCAGATCATAGTAAAATTAGTGAAAAATAAATAGAAGAGAGAGAAAATTAACATAGAGATTGTACGTTATTCAACAATGTGCTTATATCCACAATAGCAAGTAGTGAAAATCTTCGCTATCATAAAACTAAAGAGTTTACAATGAATGTATAATGTCTCCAAAGAAATCCTAACCCGGTACATTGAATCTCTCATTATATTCTTAACATACCACATAGGCTTCCTCCCCTTCATCCTCCAACCTTTAATTCGGACCAGGCAAAATGAAAATAAATTAGCCACATTAAACCTCATGAGCCCCACTCCTGTTCACTCACTCCACCTATGAGGCCCTTAAACTAGAGACCTATGTTAATTATAAAGAAGATTATGAGCCACCATCTCTAGCTTGACTGTTAGTGACGATTGGCTTTAATGGTTAGCATCAAAATATGTTGATGGAGCTATACCTATAACAATAAGTATAATGATACAATAATTTTCACAATTTTTTTTTAATAGATGTTAAAACGACAAATTGTGATTGGTATATAATAGAAGTGATATGAGTGGTTGTTGAATACAAAAATTATTACATTAATCACAATTTATCATCTTAATAAGTTGTGGAAAAAAATTGTTAAGAATATTGTTGCATAAACATGTCTACACGATTAAATATTTGATAATTTACATACATATTTATGTTGTGGAAGGTGAGCATTAGACTTAAAGCAGGCACGGTGGTCTTTTTCTACCAGGCCAAAATAAATAAATAAATAAAAGAAATAAAAGTAGACCTGTTCTGCCTGGGGATCCAACCTAATAAAGTCAATCTACTTTTAAATATTGGGTTAGGTCCAGATTTATAAAACACAATCAAATTATAATTAAGATTCTAATTCAAGCAACCCTACTCCACGCGAGATGAAAAAGCCCACCCAAGCCTTTGATACGACTTGGGCTCTACCTGAATACCACGAGAAAACACTTTGAGGTGGGCTGCACTGGACTCAGGCCCAGACTTTTAAGCTGGAGAAAATGACCCACTAGGATTTTTTTTTTTTTTTTTTTTGTGTGTGTGTGTGTGGAGAAACCACCCACTAGAATTTAATGGTTCATGTAGACATGTACCCGAACTTCATTGCATCTAACCACTATAAAAAAAGAGAATATAATTGTACAAAAACAAAAAAGGCTACGATGAAAATTGTACCATTTAAGTTTGATTGGAATTCATTTCAGTCTTTTAACTTTATCTTCATTCAATTGAGTACTTTAAGTTTCAAATCTATTTAATTCAGGGCTTTTGTCCAATTCCGTTAAAACTTTGTCACTTTGTAAGTAAATATGCAATTAACTGATGAATTTTTTTTTTTGAAAAAAAGTTATCACTTAAAAAATCTATAAGGTATTTTTATTAATTCTATATATTTAAAAATTTAAAAAAATATTAATTTTATAGATAAGTTATAATTAGTAATTTTCAAAATTCTTGATTTTAGATAAACTTCTTCTCTCTCACTACATAGATTCAGATTGAAAGTTCATTAGTTGAATACTCACGTGGGTTTCTTATCTTTCTTTTGTTTCTTTCTGAATCTTAAACTTATCAAAATCTATTTGCGTTTGTATGGCTTTTGTTGCTTTATGATAGTGGTTTCTTGGGGTTCTTGGTTTAATTATGTTTTGAATCAATTGTGATTAATTTATATGCTGGCAATTGGATATTTTTATGTGGGGCCTCTCTTAATATATAATTTTTTCCCTTGGTGTATTTATGTGTGTTTTATGTTGTGGTTATTATTTATTAGGATTTTTTTTAATGGCTTGTTATTAGGAAGTTTGTTTCCTTTTTTTTTTTCCTTCTTTGTTATGATACTAATTACCCGTTTAGATAGAGTCTGCGTCCAACGTTTCACACCTTCTTTTCTTTTTCTTTTTTTTTCATTGAGAAGGCGTTTCAGTGCTTTCCAGTGAGTTCGTGTACTGTTCATGGGACTTACAAATTTCTTTTTTCAACAAAACTTTCATTAAAAATAGGTCCCATGGCACTATTCACACATTTAAAAATTATTTTGTTACAGTGTTTTCAGTTTTTAGTTTTCAGCAAAAAAAACGGTATCCAAATGGACCCTAACTGTATCAGAAGTTACCATGGGTTGTATTGTTTGCTAGTAGAGTTAACACTGTTATACAGTTAGTTGGTTACAGTAGTGGAGGTAGTTAGTTAGTTAGCTTTGGGTGAGAAATGGTTAACCGTGAGTGCTTTGGCAAAGATTGTATTGTATATAAGCTACTATGATGATCAATAAGAGGTATCCAAGAAATTAACCAATTTTGTTCTCTCTATCCTTCTCTAATATCTCTCTCTTGCTTTGGAGGTAGTTACCCTCGAAGTAATTGTCATTCTCTTCTATCCCTATTCTTCCTTCCTTCCATTTCTGAATTGCCAAGCACTTTACATTCTTTTGTGGGTATATTTTATGTCTCACTATTAAGCAAATGTTTTTGCTTTTGCATGGAGTTGGATTTAATTTTTGATTCTTAAGGTAGTAAGGAATGGTGTCTTTTGAAGATGGTCTATGTTTGCGTGTGAATTGTGGTTTGTGGGGATGTAAATGATTTGATTTTATTGTAATGATTGGGTGGGTTAGGGAAGAGATGGATGTAAATTTATTTTATTTTGTGGCTCTAGAATTTATCAAGGACCCAGTCACAATACAACTAAATTTAGTATATGATGAATTTATTGGTACAACGTTAGAAGAATTACAATATTAAAAGCTACGGGTTTCTGGCCTTTAATATCCAAGGTTAAAAAAAAAAAAAATTATTGAAGTGTTTCAAAAGATTTCAAAGTTACAATTGTGGGGTCAATGAATCTGGTTACCCCGGCCCACTTTATACTAAGCTCAAGGCCCACGCCGAGGACGAACGGAGAAAATCCTAACTACCAAGAAGCATCGCCGAGGACAATCATGTCCTCGGCGAACCGAGATCATAGAAGGGAAGGGCAGCACGCCGTCAAGGGCGGTTTCGTAGAGCGTCCCAAGAGAGAGGACAAGTACTGTGGGTCAGCCATGGAAGCCTGGGAGAGCAATTCAGGGAGAAGCTGTCACCTCCACATTAATGCCCACAGCTAACGTTCTGGCCGCATTAATGAGAAAATGACCCTTGAACAGTGCCGCTTTGGTCGCTGCAACTCACAGAAAGTTTGGGACGGCGGTTGATGGGACAAGCACTCAAATAGTGACCTGCACGATCAACAAATGAAGGGCCAAGATCAACCTAAAGAGGGTATAAAATGTAAAGAAGTCCTCCAGAGAAAAGATGGGAGATTGGAAGTAGAAAACATTGTAGCAACCTGTATCATCTTTGTAACCTTTGTATTCAAGCACTAAGGAAATAATAAGAACAAGAAAGCTCTTCAGACTGACGTCCAGGACAGATTCTAACACTTAAGGCCCATTTTCCTACTATTTAGTTTACCCATAACCGTGTTTATTCATTGCTATCCTCACTAAGGCTTAGCTCTTAAACCCATTCTCTACAAATTTATTGTTTAGGGCTAGTTGGGTCTGAATCCACTTTTCTAACGATAGAAGTGCTCAGATCCAGTCCCTACAACAACATATTTCAAATTTTGTATTTAATGTTTCTAGAGATTTCAAGTCCATACTAGATTTTGTGTTAAGTATTAATTTCTTTTAAAATTACTTTAAAGTACAAGAGAGTGGAAGTGAAAACTCGAGAAAGTGAAATCTTTTTCATCGATGAAGTTCCACTTTAATTTTTGTACCAAGTATTTCAATAAATTTCAAAATTGCAACAAATTTCAATTTTTGAATAAATTGTTTTAATACATTTTATAGTGTTACAACGTATTTCAATTTTTGTATTGAATGTTTTAAGAGACTTCAAGTCCATTTAGATTTTGTTTCAAGTATCATTTTTTAATATTCATTAAAAATAGTTCAAGTCCATTAAAGAATAAATTTTAAAGAAAATCTTAGAATGTTTCAAAGGTATATTTTATATATATATATATATATCTATACTATATATAAGAGGATTCATTTCTTTTAATTGGACTTTTATGTGGTTCAAAAATACCCTCATTAATAAAGGGTAACTTCGTTTAGAAACAGAGTCATAAATGTCAAATACAAATTTTTATTTTGAATTCAAAAAGAGAATTTCTAAAATTTAGGATTTTTTTCTCTTCACTTTTAAAAAAGAAATTACAGTTACTGTTTCTCTCTAAAGTCTATCAATTTTTTTTTTTTTGAAAAAAAATATATAAATATATATATTTCTAAATTATAATATATGTAAATTATTAATCTTTACTTTAAAAAATAGAAGAGCTTCTGAGCAGAGGCGAGTAACTATATATGTGTGAAGGGATGAAGCAAAATAACAATGTTGAAGAAGGCCTCTGAGTGTGAGACAAAGCCAAATATTTGTCAAGGTTAGTAGTTGTAGAGCATTTCATTGACCCATGGGTTTGCCTGGAGAATATTGACCATGGTAAAGGGTGATTTTTTTTTTTATAAGAGAAAATCATAAAATGCCAAGGGGTATGTTAAGATATTATTATTTACAAGTAGACTCACAAGCTTAACAATGGGTCACATGAGTACTGTTTACAGATCTGAATTTATGAATACATAAGTATATAACATTTATGGCCAACTGTATGCTAAAGTAAATTTTATTTTATGAGTAAGGGAGTTATCATTGAATGTTAAAGTCTGAGCCGACTTTGTAATATCTCAATTAATAGTAATATCTTTAAAAAAAAAAATTAGAGTAATGTTATACGCACAAATTATTTTATAATATTTTTTCAATCTGTTGACGAAACCAGCTTCTTATTGGTTTTCATCTAGACCCGCCATTAACATTATTTTTTCATTTACCAATAATCACTCATCACATTAGCAGTTTGTAAAAAAATTTGTAAAAAAGTTTGTATCTCTATCATTACTCAAAAAATTAATAGTATTATCTTTTTAATTGAAGATAACTATTCTCCACAATGCATTAATTTTTTAGATCTTTTTTCCCATCTAAATTCAGTGCAAAAGCTTATTAAATAAGTTTTTTTTTTTAACAAGCTGATAATACAATGGGCGTAAAAGAGATTAAATTCTGGATTTTTTAACTTGAATATACATGAAATGTTAGTTAAGCTACAACATTCTTGAATTTTACGTCGAAGTATTATCACACATGGGGTCCACCACTACGAAAAAACTCAAAAAGTTAATCACCAAATAAATTGAATAATTCACCTTAAATCATATACTATACGTTTGTATTCATTGATTAAAGTTATCTTCTTCTTTTTTTATGAACATTGGTTAAAGTTATCAGGTTGTACTTGTGTACAGACGAAAATGATACAAACTTGTCATTTATATAGAGAGTAAAGAATTTTTTTTTTTTTTTTTAAATAGAGCATGAAGGATTTGCGGTCCAATTTAATGTGTTGTCAAATTTGCCCTTACTAAATAGTTACACAAGTTGTAAAAACATAAAATAAGGAGGACAAACAAGTAAATAACTTGGTCACATTTGGTTTGAAAAATTCAAACACCGCCACTAAAGACGACTCAATTGTTTCAACAAAAAAAAAAGACAATCACTCAATTTTTCTCAAAAAAAAAAGAGACAATCACTCAATTGAGTCAATTCAAAGTTCAAACAAAAATTGATCTCACTTATCAGAATAGGTTTATCACCTTAAAAAAATATTAATATTAATATTAATATATATTTAACTAGCCTCGTTGCCTCAGCTCTTTATTGGGGCTAGTCACTAGTGTATTAAGTTTTTTTTTTAATAACTCACACATAAAAGTATAGTTGCATGCACACACACATTTATTATGAATTTCATACTCATTAAAAAAATATATACTTTGGATACCTCTTCTTTCATGTGATCAAATCAGAAAGGAAAAAAAAACCCTTTAGCTCAATGGGCACCATCCAACGTTCAAGTCCCTCCACCCTTATCTATATAATTTTTTATGTCAAATATTGGAGGAAATTAAAAGCCATTATTATTATAACAATTTGTTGAAGAGACAAGATATAAGTAGTACACCAATTTTTTTTTAGGATAAAATACAAAATACACCCTGAAGTTTAGGGTTGTTTGAATTTTAAAACAATTCTTTAAAAATCTATTAAAACAATTCTTTAAAATCTGTTAAATAATAATAATAATAATAATTATTATTATTATTATTATTTTCTATTTTAGCATTTTTCGGATGAACAATAGAAATCCAAATAGTGGAACTCAAATATAGCAGATCAAGAATTAAATAAAAAATTAGACAAAGTAATCAAACCAAAACAACGTCAACAATAGAAGTTACAAAACCTAGAATTTATCAAAAAAATCACAAAAAGCAACGTTGATAATCAATCCCAAAAACCCGAGTCTCACCCAAATCCATACCAACTTATAGCCTCTCAAGCCCAGAAAACCCCTTATCAACTTAGCCTCTCACTCAAATCCATATCAACAGAACCCGTGACTTAGAACCTTTATTAATCTATCTCTCTCTCAGCCATCTCTTAACGAGATTTCTCTTATAACTCAACAGTACATGGAGGACACTTTGGCGACTGAGGACGAGAACTGTGTAGCCTGAGGATGATGATTTGGGCTTTGAATCTCTCAAACCCAGTCACTTTGGCTCCTCAAGCTACTCAGCTACGGTCATTGGAGAAACAACACAATGAAAGTATGTGGGAGAATAGCGTGGAGTTTTTGTTTTTGAGCAATGACAGTAGTTTGGAAGATGATGAGTCATTGGAGAATCCAAATCTACAATGGGTTTGATGTTGTTTGCTGAGTTGACGGTTCCAACTAGGTTGCTTTAATGATTCAGTATTTTGGGTTCAAATTTTTTTGGGTTTGATTCGTTTGGGGAAATTTATATTTTTTGTCTATTTCATGATTTAATTTAGATTTCAAATCTACTTTTGAGTTCCAATTCTTTGGGAAAATTTTGCTGGATTGATAATGGAATTTTTTTCACATTGAATAATCAGGGGTTTTGTAACTTTTGTTGTTGATGTTGTGTTGGTTTTGTCTAATTCTTTGATCTAATTTTATTGTGTTTTCGAATGTTCGAATCTTCATTTGAAAAATGGTATTAAGAAAATAATTTAAAAAAAAATTAATTTAACAGATTTTTTAAAAATATTTTATATTTTTAAAGATTTTTTAAGTTAGTTAATTACGTTGAATAGTATTATACACGTGTCATATTTTTATTGGAACAATTAGCATACATGGTAAACTGATGTGTCACTTAACAAACACATAAGCAAAAAATAGATGGAGGGGCTGCTGATGCAAACGGATCAAAATTTTAGGGTGTATAATCCAACTTCTGAAACTTCAGGATATAAAATCCAAACATCCTCAAACTTCAGGGGTGTGTTTTTCATTTTACCATTTTTTAAAGATATATATAGATGAGATAGGTTTAAGTTAGTGTAACTTCATAAGAGTTGCACATTTTTTAAACCATAGATTTTCATTAGATCTAATGGTTAAAAAAAAACAGCGTTAAATGCTAATGTTTTTTACACCTCATTTACCTAATTAATATCACTTTTGTTTCTCTTTCCTTATTTGTTACTTAAAACCTCATTAAACATCATATGGATGATTAGTTTTTGGCATTCTAAATTACTCAAGTGGTCACATCCCATGTTTCTATCTCTTCTGAAGATAAGCTTTGTTGCAGATTCATGTGATGTGAAAGCCACTTAGCCTTCTAAGAGCATTCTCATCAAAGAATGCAAAATCTTAAATTTTAGCATATGAAATACAAAAAACCCACTCCATCAAAACTTGCATATGCTAAAAAATTTGCCATCTTGCTACAGTGCACTCTCATTTTTAAGAGCGCATTGTAGCAAGTGATGAACACAAGGAAATCAGTAGATTGAATGTCTCGGGCGTTGATGATCTCAAGGTTACTTGGAATGTCCTGAAAAAGTAAACACAAAATCAAAGGAGACCGGGGAAGACCGGCCAAGAATCCTCCGATGGTAAAGTCAGTATTTTTGGAATTCCAATTTGTGTGGAAGTGTCTGAATGACTTACCCTTTCGTAAATGAATGCTTATATAGCACACAGTTGGGACAGTTACTGGTTTAGCAACTGCTCCTATTATTGAGGAGTTCGGAAGACTCAGAGGTAACTTCCATAAGTGCTATGGAAGTTACATGAACTTGTTCTCTGTAACCGTTATTTGGAAACGGTTTATGGTAAAGGACTTTGATCATTATGTTTCGTGCCAAGTATGGAGCTCATCCTAAGCTCGTATGGGAAAGACGTTCTTGGAATGTAAGGAGGTCGTCCAAACCTTTCTTGGACAGATGACCTCCTCTCGAACAAGTATGCTGTATTAGCACAGAGCATCTTTTCTACTCGCAGTCTGTTTGTATAGTTTCCCTTGGACGACCATTGTGGATGAGTCTGGAGTTAGGTGATTATCATGCACCATCAGTTGCCCCCTCGTCCATGGGCCGTCTAAGGAAACGTATGCCCTCAATTTATTTTCTTGGACGAGTGCATTTATGTCAACGATTAGATGTGCCACGTGTCACTGTCCTATTGGTGACAAGTTATGTCGATTTATTTTTTCGAGGTGTACGCCACGTGTCATTCCTTGGTTGGTTGTGTCGTTTCAAGTGCTTAGGTCAGCTGCCTATAAATAGCGGAATTCCTCCTCTACCCTTTACATTTCTGAAATTTTCCTTCCTGACACTCCTCGTCTAGAAGTCTCTTTGCGTCCATAGTCCTCTCCCGTCTAGAGCCAGGTATTTTCTTCCTTCTCGTCTTTAGGTTTTCGGTTTCCAAACAATGTCTGAAACTGTTATTTCTTCATCTAGCCATAGTACAGAGAAAGCTATAGACGAGTATTATGATACAACCAGTGATAGTGGTTCTAGTAATAGCAGCCATAGTAGTGAGGGGAGTTCTATGAACGAGGGATATGCCTCTGGTGTCCTTAGGCTTCCTTTAGAAGTTATCCAAGAATAACTTAGGAAAGCCTTTGGTTCCCAAGCTGGCACCCTGTCCAGTGTCCCTCCGTCTAGTCCTTTGGATGAAGAGGAGACCGTTTATAGTTGCGCAGTAGGTATTCATTCCAAAACGAATGAGCAAAGGCTTAAAAATCTTAGGACATGGTACCAGATCCCGGACGAGTTTAACCCTAGGTTGCCCGTCCTTGGAGAATGGTGTTGCAATCCCCGTTTTGGAGTAAGCGTCTATGAGGCTTATTTCTTGGGGGGTTTTAGGTTGCCTTTGAATGCATTTGCTAGAGAGTTACTGGTTAGGTTAGGTTTAGGTATATGTCAATTCAATCCTAATGCGTGGAGATTAGTTATCTCTATGCAAATTTTGTGGAAGGAAATATTTGGAGGGGACCGTCCTCTTACTGTGGACGAGTTCCTCTTTTGTTACAAGCCCTTAGAAATAAATCAATCCCTTGGCTTTTACCAATTTATAGCTAGGGGTAAAGATTGTAGATTAATCAAGTCCCTGGCCTCGTCTGACAGGAATTGGAAGACAGAGTTTATCTTTGTCTCCGATTTTTGGGCAAGGAACCCTGTGGATGTTAGCAGGGACCCTTTCGCCCCTTACTCTTGGGACTTAGGGAACCTTCGTCCTGAAGGTACGTCCTTCCCCTTTTTCATCTTTCTTTTTCCTTTATCTTATTTTTTTATTTGTTCCTAACCCTTGTTTACCATTTGCTTTACAGGTGTTAAATGACCGTCCTTAAGTAAATTTCACCGTGACCACGTCCACAGGGCTCGTCTTTACGTCAATAGGGATTTTCATTCTTTGGTTACCCTACGACGTCTTGCCAAGTGGGGACTTGGTCCTGAACCATCAGACGAGGCTATTACTAATGAGGTCACAGTGCGAAGAAGTAAGTTTTCATTTAATGGTCATTTGAACATCCTGTCATATTTCCTGATCTATTTATAATTCATCACTTATTGTTATTGTTTTTTGCTTTAGGAATGTCAACAATGAAAGAAAACAAAGAGAAAGAAGTTATAGGTGAGGAAAGTCGTCCTGAGACTCAGTCTCAAGCTCGTCCGTCGGCTGGGGACAAAAGGAAGTCTTTGCCTAAAAACCTTGATTTGGGAAATCTCCCCAGCCAACGAGGCAAAAAGGCTAAGCATGAGTCGTCCCAAACAATCAAGCCCAACCTTCCTCCATCTCAACCGTCTGTCAAAATATATGACGTGGACTCGTCCACTCCAATTGAGACCACTCCGTCTAAGACTCCTCCGCCCAAGACGATTGTGCCTGCCACATCCCAGCCTTCTCAACGGGTCCCTTCAAATATTATTGAAAATGAAGACCTGGCTTGGGAACGTTTTCAGAAAGCTGTTTCAGACGAGGACATAAACACTTGCTATGACATGTCCCAAAAGGATTTTGAACATTCTAGTGTTCATGATTTTTTTAAGGTACGTAATCACATTTTTTCCTTGTCTTTGCTAAAAGATATATTTATATATATTTTCATCTAACTTTCATTTTCATTCATTCATTTTTCATTTTTTCATCATTTTTTTCATTTTTTTAGGCTATGTCAAAATTTATTGCAGCATCCAGGCAGGCCACGAGATTGGACAAGACGAGGGTCTTGTTAGAGACGAGGATTCAGGAGGTGAAAGAAGAATCTAAGAAGTGGGCTGAGGTAGCTGCCAAGGCTAAGGAGAAGGCAACGGAGCTACAAAACTTGATTGAGGAGTTTAAAACTGATGTAGTGGAAAAAGATACTCGTCTTGATCATCTACAAAAAAGGACAACGAGCAGAGTACTCTTCTTTCCAAGGCAAAAGGAGATGCAGTGACTGAATTTAAGGCGTCTAAGCAATACACTAATCTCCTGGATGCCAATTATGCAGCAGGCTTTGAGGATTTTAGAATGGATGCTATGGAAAACTTCCCTGAAGTGAACTTTAGCTCCATTAAGCTTAACCTGGCTGCTGCTACCAGCTCTCTTCTTCAAACTAGCTCCAAGGACGTCAACATGGAAGACGATGCTACTACTCAGCCACTTTAGGACGACCCCAACGCTAATGCCCCTTCTTCATAAAGACGAGACCTTTACATTTAGATTATCCTTAGTATTTCTATCTTTTTTCTTTCTTCTTCCTTTTTTTTTTTTTTTTTTTTTATTTGATCCATTGTTTTGGATCTTTTTATTGTAACCCAAGTACATTTTATCTCGTCCATAATTTTAGGACGGGCTTCTAAACGATTGCCTTTTGGGCTTTTTATTTAACAAGGGTTTTTTGGACGGTGGTTGCCTACCCTTTTTTTTTTGAACTTTATGAATGTTTGTTTCCTTTCTATCATTGTGTGGACGAATTTTTTTTTTTTTTTTTTTTACATTGGTTTCACCCTTGACTCGTCCATGGTAGAAATTGTATTTATTCATCCTTTTGAATTTTGCGAGTTATTTTACAAGTATAACTCGTCTTTTCGGATGGCAACACTTTTTTCCTCAGCTTCATTCGTCCTTCTTGGTAGCTGGTGTTACATTACATCCATGAAGCCTAACTTTTTACTCGTCCAAAAAATTGGATTGTTATAGTTGGCGTCCTGTTCAACATGAAATATTCATGTATGCATTTCCTCGTCCATGGGTAGGACTGATGCATTAAGGGCTTTACCTCGTCCATCATTTGGACGAATATGCATTATTTTTCCTTGCTTTACCCTTAGGGAAGCTTATAGACGTTACATCTCCGCATCCAGAGATTTTACTCGTCTTGGGCTTTTAGCCTTCTTGTGGATTATTTTGAATAAAAACAACATGAATACTAAGAATTCACACAACAGACAATATGAATACTAAGAATTCACACAACATTATGTATGTAGCATAAATATTGTTCATAGGTGAGGCATGTGCTTAGAAGCTAATGCCATTAGGGAATTTAATAAATACAAACTCCATAATTTCGTCCATAGCTCACGACACACATCTTTTAAAAACTAATATAGCTTTAGGAAATTAACACATACATAAAGCTTATATTTAAACAGACTTCAAAACAAACTTTAGCTGCTCGTCCTAGGTAACGCTCGTCCAGGCTAAGACTTTACTGGTAATACCTTCTCAGGTGTTCAACATTCCAAGGGTGCTCCAATTTCCTCTCGTCTAGGGTTTCCAAGTAGTAGGATCCTTATCTTTTGCAATTGATAACTTTGTAGGGTCCTTCCCAATTAGGTCTCAATTTCCCATGAGCTGGGTTCTTGGTTGCCAAAGAAACCCTTTTTAAGACAAGGTCTCCAATGTTGAAGCGCCTGAGTTTTACCATTGCATCATGTTGCCTAGCTATGAGGTTTTTGTACCTTATTGTCTTGTGTTCTACATCCATTCTTACCTCATCTATCAAATCGAGGCTCAAGCGTAATTGCTCCTCATTATCCTTCTCTTGGTACGTCATCGCCCTGTGGTTGGCCATATGTACTTCTGCAGGTATAACTGTTTCACTTTCATAGGCTAGTTTGAAAGGAGTTTCTCCCGTAGGGGTTCTCACTGTCGTCCTGTATGCCTACAGAAACACCTGGTAGCTCGTCTGGCCATACTCCCTTTGCCCCCTCAAGCCGAGTCTTGATGATCTTCAACAAGGATCAGTTTACAACTTCAGCCTGACCGTTTGCTTGCAGATGGGCGGCTGAGGAGTAATGATTCTGAATCCCGAAGTGTTCACAGAAGTCTTCGAAGAGTGCATTGTCAAACTGTCGTCCATTATTGGAAACCAATACTCTGGGCACCCCAAACCTGCATACGATATTTTTCCAGACGAAGTTCTTAACATTTTGTTGTGTGATATTTGCCAAGGGTTTTGCTTCCCACTTTGTGAAATAATCAATGCCAACTATCAAAAACTTCATCTGTCTTGCACCGAGTGGAAAGGGACCTAAGATGTCTAGTCCCTATTGTGCAAAAGGCCATGGGGCCATCATCGGGGTGAGGTATTCTAATGGTTGTCTAGAGACGTTACTAAACCGTTGGCATTGATCGCAGACCTTGACATATGCCCTGGCATCAACTTGCATATTTGGCCAGTAGTAACCTGTACGGATGACCTTGTGGACGAGTGACCTGGCTCCTAAGTGATTGCCACATGTTCCCTCGTGGACCTCCCTTAATACATAGTTCACCTCGTCTGGAGCTAAACACCTAAGATAAGGCTGAGAAAAACCTCTTCTATACAACACCTCGTCCATAAGGACGTACCTAGCCGATCTGACTCTGAGCTTTCTAGCCTCGTCTTTCTCTTCTGGAAGTTGTCCATCCTTCAGGTATGATACAATTGGGGTCATCCAATTTCCTCTGCTCTCTACCTGTTATACTTCTGGGATATCTATACTTGGTATATACTGAATCTCATCAAACTCGTCCATGGCTTCATTTGCTGAGACTTCCTTCGCTAAGGTATATGCTTCCACGTTCTTTTCCCTTGGGATTTGAACGAAGTCAGCTTCCTCAAATCTCTTCATAAGGCGCATCACCCTATTAAGATACTTCCTCATTCGTTCTTCCTTAGTTTCATATGTCCCATTTACTTGGCCCATGATCAACTGAGAATCTCCCAAGACGAGTATTGCCTTTGCTTCCACAGACTTAGCCAACTCCAGCCATTTAAGGAGGGCTTCATATTCAACTTCATTATTAATTGTTTGGTACTGCAAACGAACCTTGTGTTTCAGTTTATCTCCTTCTGGGGATTGTAGAACCACACCTATTCCTCCTACATGCTGTGTAGACGAGCCATCCACATGGACGACCCACTTCTTACTGTTTTCCATCTCATCTAAATCATCATAATTTGGGGTAAACTCCGCAATGAAATCTGCCAGGCTTGAGTTTTTATTGCATGCCTTGGTTGATATTTGATGTCAAATTCACTGAGCTCGACAGCCCATTGGATCAGTCGTCCTGCAGTTTCCAACTTGTTCATTGCTTTCTTGAGCGGATGATTGGTCATGACATTGATGACATGAGCTAAGAAGTAATGCCTCAGCTTCCTGGAAGCTGTTATCAATGCAAAAGCCAACTTCTCTATTTGTGGGTATCGTCCTTCCGCTCCCCTCAGCGCTCTGCTTGTATAGTACACAGGCTTTTGTATCTTACCTTCTTCCCTTACCAATGCTAAACTTACGGCGTGTGGAGTTACTGCTAAGTACAAATACAACTCCTTTCCCAGCACGGACGGACTTAGTAAAGGAGCCATAATGAGGTAGGTCCTCAAGTCTTGAAAGGCTTTTTGACACTCGTCCGTCCATTCAAATGCCTTTCTAAGTACCTTAAAAAATTGCAAACATTTATCAGTAGCTTTAAAGACAAACCTGTTGAGGGCAGCAACTCATCCGGTAAGAGACTGAACTTCTTTGATATTTCGCGGAGGCTCCATGTTTAGTATCGCTTGGATCTTGTCTGGATTTGCTTCAATCCCCCTATGTGAAACCATAAACCCTAGGAATTTCCCTGATGACACTCCGAAAGCACACTTGCTGGGGTTCAACCTCATGTTGTACTGCCTAAGTGTGTCAAATGTTTCCTGCAGGTCGTTCAGATGCTTTCCTTTGTCTTGACTCTTCACCAGCATATCATCTACGTAAACTTCTACATTCTGCCCAATCTGTGGACGAAACATGTGGTTAACCAACCTCTGATATGTTGCCCCTGCATTATTCAAACCAAAGGGCATCACCTTATACTAGAACAAGCCTTGACTGGTGACAAAGGATGTCTTCTCTTGGTCTGCCTCGTCCATCCTTATCTGATTGTATCCAGAGAAAGCATCCATAAAGCTAAGCAACTTGTGACCCGCAGTGGAATCTGCCAACTGGTCATCTTCGTAAACTTCTACATTCCGCCCAATCTGTGGACGAAACATGTGGTTAACCAACCTCTGATATGTTGCCCCTGCGTTCTTCAAACCAAAGGGCACCACCTTATACTAGAACAAGCCTTGACTGGTGACAAAGGATGTCTTCTATATGTGGCAACGGGTAGCTGTCCTTGGGGCAAGCATTGTTTAGATCGGTGAAATCTACACACATTCTCCACTTACCGTTTGCCTTCTTGACCATTACTACATTGGCCAACCAGTTTAGATAATAATCTTCTCGAATGAACTTCGATACGGTCAACTTTTGCACCTCTTCTTTAATAGCATTGTCTCTTTCAGGAGCAAACACCATTTTCTTCTGTCATACAAGCTTAGAGGAAGGATACATATTCAGACGGTGGGTAATGACACTAGGGTCTATACCCGACATATCCTCATGACTCCAATCAAACACATCAATGCTCTTCCTCAGGAAACGGACGAGATCCTTCTTAGTCTTCTGTTCTAAATCTGCTCTTACCCTGATACACCTCTCGGGGTTATCCTTGTCCAAGGAAATGTTTTCCAACGCTTCGGTGGGCTCTACCACATCTCTCCTTTCCTCAATGCTCATCGTCTGAACTTGTTCGTCCATGGCCAACATGGCTAGATAACACTCTCTAGCTACTAGTTGATCTCCTTGTACTTGCCCTACCCTATACTCCGTTGGGAACTTGACCGATAGATGGTAAGTGGACGTGACTGCCTTCCAACTATTTAAAGTTGGTCTTCCAAGTTACATGAACTTGTTCTCTGTAACCGTTATTTGGAAATGGTTTATGGTAAAAAACTTTGATCATTATGTTTCGTGCCAAGTATGGAGCTCGTCCTAAGCTCGTATGGGAAAGACGTTCTTGGAATGTAAGGAGGTCGTCCAAACCTTTCTTGGACGGACGACCTCCTCTCAGACGGGTATGCTGTATTAGCACGAAGCATCTTTTCTACTCGCAGTCTGTTTGTATAGTTTCCCTTGGACTACCATCGTGGACGAGTCTGGAGTTAGGTGATTATCATGCACCATCAACAAGATGTTATAATATTTTATTAATTTATTTATTCTCTCTCCAACTCTTTGTCTCTCCGTCTCCCACATCTCTCTCTACACTCTGGTTCTCTCTATAGTCCTTACTCCCTCTCTCTTTCTCATTCAAAACTTACCACCAGAGTTGGGTTGGACCGATCTACATGGAGATCGACCTGGTGGCATAGTTGAGATCGTACGTTTGAGATCGGCTTGGTGGCAAGGTGAAAGCGTGATGGCGTTAGATCGGCGTGGAGGAAATTGACTTGGAGATGGGTTTGGCATTTGAGATCGTACATTTGGTTCAGGTGGCGTGATGGCGTTTGAGATCGGCGTGGTGGCGTTTGAGATTGGCATGATGGCATTTGAGATCGTACGTTTGGTTCGGGTTTGATTCTCGTCGTGGCTGTGGCTGTAGTGTTTGGCCGTAGGTGTGGTTTTGGTGATGGGTTTTTAGCTGTGGATGGTGATGGGTCATGGGTTTGGTTGGGTTAAGTTGGGTATGGGTGGTGGTGGGTTTTGGTTGGGATTGAGATTGGGGTGGATGGGTGGTGGGTGGTTGGTTGGTGGGTTTTGTGGTGGCTGTTGTGGCTATTGGTATTGGGGTTAGGCTGGGTTGCGGTGGTGGTTGGTGGTGGCTGGCAGTGGCTAGCCGTGGGTGTGGCTGTGACTAGGGTTGCTTGGACTGAGAAGAAATTGGTCGGTTTCATCAGAGAAGGAGAGAGACACAGTGGTAAAATAAAAATAATATTAATTAAATGACGTTGTAAAAAAAATAGAATGTTTAATGTTAGGTGTTGTTGATGCTCATTTTGGGAAGCCCAGTGGAAGGAAGAAGCCTAGCAACATGGGTAGAAAAGAGTTAGTAAATAGATAGAAAAAAACCATTAAGCTCAAGTGGCAGGAATAATAGATCATAGGCCCACAAAATAAACAAATGGGCCTGAAGGAAGCAAACGAGCCTAAAAGAGCCCGAAGAGAGAGAGGTAGCAAACCCATGAGCAGTATGTAATGTAGTAAAGTAAGAATGGGCCACAGCAAGCCCGAAGTAATGCAAGCAAAAAAAGTAAGGGGTTGATGGCAAGCCCATGAGCTCCAAGGATGAAGGATAAGGTAATTGGGCCGGGGAAACCCAAATGAGTTAGTAAAAGCCCATGGGAACGCAAAATTAGAAAGGGCCGAGGATGCCTAAGGAAAGTAAATGGGCCAAGGATGCCCAGAAGTAAATAAATGGGACGCAGGAGCCCGCAAGCAATGTAGTAAAAAGCCCATTGATCATATTGAGTCATTGAGAGAAGAATAAGCAACAGACCCAAAGAATCTCAGCAGGCTTGGGTCAAATGACATCACAGCAGGAATGACAGAATGGTGCAGCAGGAAATGCAAAGACTGCAGAAAAGAACAAAAGAATGGGCTAAAGAAGGAAAAACCCACAATCAAATAAAGCCCAGCCTTTAAGGGGAGCAAGCCATAAAAGAATAGAAAATTAGAAAACAGCTCACGCCATAAGAAGTCAAGGATGGACAGCAGAAAGTGCAGATGAGCCTCCAGACCACGGCGAACGCATGAGCAGCAAGCAGATTTTGGACATACACAGAAGTGAAGCACGCGTAAGGCCTAGGCATCACCAGCCTGTACCCAGCCAATACAGGACGTGGTGAGGTTATGCGTCAGAGGTAAGAGGGCATGGTATGGCGGTGGGGAGAGAGGAAAGCCTATTCTGGGGTTCCTGCTTAGGCTCTTTTGGGGGAAATGTCCTGCTGGGATGACATACCGCCCAAAAGAAGCATGGATGAGGTGGAACCACTAGGTGTATGCCATGAGGGATAGGAAGAGAGAGAAAGCACCCACACTGTGGCAGATAAGAATGCCATGGCAAACAAACAAACAAAATAGTCCTCCTTGGTGGCACAGCCAGCATAGGCAAGTGGTGATGGCTGGGCGACTGACAAACCAGTAGATGGTCAGCAAGGACACCCAAACCAGACAAAGGTGGTTAAATGCTAAAAGAGTAAAATCCAGTCACGACAGGCATTATATAAAGGACCCTTACCATGCACAACAAGGGCATCACAATCACAATCACAATCACGAACATGGTAATAGCAACCTCTAAGAGAGAATTGCAACAAATAAGTAAACATTGAGAAAGAAAAGGAAGAGAAAAGAAATAAAAGAAAAACTAGAAAGAATAGAAAACGGGGAGTATAGAATGGCAGACATGCATCAATAGGTTGTCCTCTCTCTCCCTTTAACAGTTATGCTCTTTGCCAAAAGCAAAGAATTCTTTTGGGCACAAGCCATTCAGGCCCGTTTCCCTTAAAGTGACTAATTTCCATGGCAGAATTTTCCCTTGGAGATTATTCGCATTGAGGAAAAACCGTTTTTTCCCTCTTTGGTCTTGGCCCTGTGACATAACTTGGCACATCATATTGATATTTTTCTTTCTTTTGCTAACTCGTGCCTTACCCATTTATTCCCACTATTTTCTTTACAATGTGTTCCTTATTATTGTGATTATCATTTTAATTGGGGATTATTTGTTCACTTTATCTAAAGGCAAAAGTACTTTCTTTTATTATCATTATCATGTTTGCTTGCCATAACCCATCCAAAGTAGCTCTGCCTGCTATGGGCATGTTCTTGGCAAATGAGACATACTTTGTGCACAAGCCAGAACAAAGTGAGTTGCAGTTGAACCGGTCTCAACTCTCTAATCTAGAATACTTGGGCCCAGTACGGCAGGAGGCAGCCTAACCCAACATTACAAAAAGGCCCACCACATTACAGGTGTATTGTAAAATGGTCTATTAAAATTGATAAAGTAGGATTTTGAGATGTTAAATGCTAAAATATTTGCATTTTTTGATGAGAATGCTCTAAAGGCACACTGCCATAGCAAAACCTACAGTTTCTATAACCTAAAACCCAGCTATGCATCACATTTCCCCAAAAAAAAATTTAAAAACATAGCACTTAATTTGAAAAATCGTTGTTTGATTTTTCAAAAAGTTCAAGGGAATTAAATTAACCGTTAATAGAAATTTCAATTCTTAGTTTGAGTTGCTTGTCTTTAGTAATAATTGTGTGCTAATAATATGTCGACGATTGCTCCTATCTCCAAAATGTATCCAAATTTAACCAAGACTATTTCCAAATTTTCATTTGGTGGGAAAGAGTGATTTCAATGAGATGTGCTCTATCTTATCAAAAATTTTAGAGGGTAATGCTTTCACATCAAGAAAGACTACAATCAACTGTGAGATGCATAACAATACCTTGAAAACAATCCTTCATATTTTCATTAAACGATGTTTAAGTGAATAAATCCAACACGTTTTGAACAAGCATACAGAGATTTTTCATAACAAAAGTGACATCCCTGAGTTCCATCTAGTTTTTTCTCTGATTTTTCACAATCGATACCATCGCCTCCATCACCAACCTAGACACGGTCCCAGAGCTCGTTGAGCAAGTCAATGATACAAACCCCAAAAGAGATCTTATCATTTGAGAGCGCTATACGCCTATACCAGTTTTGGAGTAATTTTTGGAGCTTGCCAAGTGCCATGGAGATCAATTGAGGTGGGAGATATATGTTTATGTTGTACATAAAGGGATAGAATGAATTATATGAAAAATGAGGAGGTAAAATTAGAGTAAAGAAGGAAAGTTTATGAATTTTCTGTAAGGGGACAAAACATTTAATAAGATGGCTGGAGAGAGTTAATAAAATGACTACTACTTTCTATCTACTGTTAGATTTAATAAGAATCAATGGTTTAAAAAATGTGTAACTCTTATATTTATTTTATTTTATTTTTTTTGATGGGAAATCTGAAACTTTTATTGCTCAATAGAAATAGATGTTACATCATGGATAAGAGCTTGCGTTATACAGCAAGGGTCCTCTTCAATCCAAGCAATATAATCAGCAATGCCATATGCATGCTTTGCTAAAATGTGGGCTGGAACGTTGCCCTCTCTTCGAATATGAGAGTATCTCACACTCCTAAAGTCCCCACTCATATCTTGTATACCTTGGACAACTGAAGCTATTGAAGAAGGGGGAGAGGAAATATTACATAGAGCATTATAAACTACCAAGGAGTCACCTTCCAGAATTACATCCCGAACCCCAACATCTTTTGCAAACAGAAGACCAGCTTCGAAAGCTTTTGCCTCTACTTCAACTGCACCCATTGGAGCTGTGATTTTTCTGCATAAAGCTGCCTCAAGCCTCCCTTTACCATCTCTAATAACCACCCCAACTCCCACCGCCTTCTATTCTGAAAAAACAGCCCCATCAACATTAATTTTGAAATGGCCATTTTGCGGTGGAGACCAAGATATGACCTGCCGTGGTACAGGCACACCTGGAGCGAATTGTGCGACTGTTACCTTGTACCCCCTAAGGTAGTCCGATGCCCAACTACTTATTTGTTGCCCCGATTTCCTCACACCTTCATATCTGACTTCATTCCGATTGTGCCATATTGCCCATGCAGTAGTGACAGCGTGAGCCACCTTGTCCTCCCCTGCATCTCCGTTTAATAACAACACCCACATGAGATATATATATGAACCTTTTCACTTTATTTATTAGATAATTTTAAAAAATAAAAAATAAAACAATAGATTGTTTGGTTCGTGATAATTATTATTTATCATCAATTCAAAAAACAACCATATGTTCTTTTTTGGGCACAAATGGAATTCGATTTTAGATCCATCGTTTGACCAAAAGAGATTTTTACTAATTAAAATAATTAAGTAAAACTTATACGCAACGTATTGGCGGTATTGCATCTTTTCAAGAAATCTTCAAAAGGAACCATATATATTTCTTATATTTTTGTACACCTATAAACACATTGTACACGTTGATTTCGTTTTCCTCTTTCTTGCTTTCCTCGGTGGACGTTATGTCCAGCATATTACATCAATTAGTAAGTATTGACAGAAGGACAAAGAATTTGGAGTAGCTGGTTACTTAAGGGAAGGCAGATGATCAGTCTAAGAAAGAAGAAAGCAACAAAGAAGCAACATCATCAACAAACAACTCTCAAGAACTAAAGAAAGACGAGAGCCAGGAAGAAGTGACATCAGAAAGAAGCAAGTCTCACGTATCCTCTACAGAAAAACCACAAGAAGCTGCTACAAGTCCTACCATAAATCTTCTAACATTAATTCTCTCACTAGCACAGAAGGAAAGCGAGGTAGAACTAGCAGAACGACAATACAGTTTATGGTGGTAAAACAATGAGCTATGCCTATTTGGTTTGGAATATGATGCTAGCCTGTTTGATGTGGCTAATTTGGAGGGAATAAAATACCCGCACTTTTGAGGATGTTGAGAAATTTGTTGATCTTTTGAAATCTTTGTTAGTTGGGACATTGTTTGGATGGAGTTTTACGCAATGTATTTCCGTATTTGATTTCTTGCAATTTGTTTATGTTTCTCTTTGATTTGTTTGTATTTGTTTCAAGTTCAGTCTGTTTATCATCGTGAACATGATGTACTTTTTTATTAATGAAAATATCTATTACCCCTAAAATAATTATAAAAAAAAAGAAAAAGAAAAGAAAAGAAAGTGCAGGAAGTGCCTGGAACCTATTTGTTAATAGGGCACAGTGATTGATTTTGATTCATGCTTAAAGAATGAGAAATAGAGAATTTGTTTGTAGATGATGGTGACTTGGATATAATTTCTCTGATATTGAGTTTAACTTGAGCTTGGCGCATTTTGATGTCATTGTTCTCAAAATCCTCAGAAATAGAGAATTTGTTTGTGGACTCTCTCTCATATGTTTTCTGTTAAATGATTTAGGCATGAGCATAAGGTATGAACGAAAGAAAAGTTCAAAATCACAAAAGATCTTCAATGAAAAACATACCACATCCCTAAGCCAAATCTGTCAAACTGATTTGAGTTTGTCTTTCATCTATCTTTTGTAATTTATGATGATTTATTAATAATAATTGTCATGTAATAAGACCACTGCAATCAGCTGGGTCATTAGGAAGCTATTTGGAATCTTGTACAGAGTGCAGACAGTGTTGGCATGCATGGATAAGCACTGCATTGTAACTGCTTCAGAGATCTTCGCAACAAATTCAATTTGAAAGTCATAATTATACATGAGAAATAATGTTGACAACAAAAGCAAGGCGGGATTTAGACCCTTCATTTTGAACCTCTAATCTGTGCTTTCCTTCCTCTCAACACTTGAACGACTAAGTATAAGTACACCAATTACAATGAGAAGGGCACCTGAAAACCACTGTCAAACATACCTTCTCATCAGAATTGCTTTCTTAGTATTGCACCTAATGTTTTGAGGAGAATAAAACTCCCCAAACAAGAAGAATAAACAATACAAATTAAGTATCACTAACTGATACTAACGTTTCAAATCAAAGATAAGAAATCAATAGCAAGTGTTGGCGACTCCAACGTTCAAGACTGGAAAGTGAATCTTCAGTAACCTTGAAAAACTCCACTGGTGACTAAAGTTAGGAACTAGCCAGCGTCTTAAAATCAATCATTAATTACCTCTTGATAAGATTTTGAAGATAACTATCATATTTAAACAAACAGTAATTTTTTATGCCTTTCTCTATCTCAAGGAAACCAGAAAAACATCAGAAATAGAAACAAAAAGTGTAAATTATTAACGGATTCCAGAGAAACATGGGAAAAAAAATATTTAGGAGACATGGAAGACAGGACAGCTAACTGGTTTGAGAACTTGCATGGGAAGCTTCACACAATCAACAGCATAATAAAGTATCTCATATCAAAGGCTCTATGTAATACACAAAAGTGCAGCTCTCTAAACCAAATGCCTATGTTCTTACGTTATTTATCAAAAAAAAAAAAAAAACCAAATGCCTATGCCTTCCGTAGTTATTTCTACTAGCCAACATCTCAAGCTCCATTCTGGACATAATACAAGAGACCCTAAATGGAGTAGCAAAGAATAGTGTAAAAACATATTATCTTATAAGACTTGGTCAGAAGATAACTGCTCATTCTCAATAATGGAAGTCAGTGTGTCATATAGGAACATCACAGATTTGCAGCAACTACATAAATAACTCAGGGGCATTCTTGCCATTCTCCCGAGCAGTTCAGCAGCTCTCAAAAGCCAATCTTGGTGTAGAAACATGTTTGTTCATTTGTTCACTTTCTTTTGGTTACCTTAAATCATTTTCCACACTTATCATCATGATTCTACCATAATTTAATTCACGGTCACAACTAGAGGAAAACAAAAAAACAAAAAAAAAAACGAGGGGGGTGTATATATCACGAAGTTTATCGAGTGCATTCATCATTTGCATACAAAGAAACTAGCATTGCATGTATCTAAACTTTAATGAAAATATTCCATGGTTAGGAGCAATAGGTATTTATGCATATAAAACAGAAATCTAGAGACTCTAAAATGAAACAATTTGTTGTTAAAGCAGCCATCAGCTAATTATCCATAGCATACCTTAAACGATAACGCTTCTTCAAACAAAAAAAATCCAGCTAGACCTGAAGAGAGGAAGTTTGTAGCAAAGTTTGTCACTGTAGCCTGTAGAGACGAGAGAGCTTTGAGGCTGTTCACATAGCATCCCCACATTGTCACATTGAAAAATATGACAAGACCAAATTTAACAAACTGTTTGGAAATGAATGAGAACTGGTTAGAATATTGGTATACACAAATGCACACGTTGTATATATATGAATATTGGTGTTCTTGAAAACAATTGTTCCTCTATTAGTCATATTTGTTCTTGTTGCGCTCACTTCATGTTTGTTGAATTGTCTCACACGGACTATACTAACCAACAAGATTTGCCCATTTAACTATTTTTTTTTTTTCACAACACACAAAAAATAAAGAAATAAATAAAAGAGAACATAAATTGGACCAGATATATGGAATCAAAGTGAGATTGAACAGAAAATTGGACCGAGAAATATAGGGTAAAGAATGAAAGAAGTTACCTGAGAGGTGAATAGCTTAGCGGAAATGGCAGCAAGAGCAGCGGTAAGCCCAGCTAAGAATGCCCATGCGTATCCTTTCCTCTTTCTACCCTCCATCGCATTCGCAGCCTCAGATCACGATTCACACCTTTCATTAACTAGTCTAGCTATGGTTTTTTAAATTTCGAAAATTTCCAAAAACAACCCTATATTTTTTATTGTGCCAATTTAAACCCAAGACTTTTACTAGAGTGACAATTAAGACCATCAGTCTCACCCGGTTAAAGTTAAAAGTTAAACTACTATTTCTTACCAACAAAAAACTCATTGGACTTGAAGGAAACGTCATAAATCTGAGGGTCCCAAGTTATCGATGAGCTATGCCTATATATTCGTGGTGAGGGTTTGATTGTCACAAGTTTGAAAGTGCAAGGTTTAATTTGTAGTATGTATAAATCTACAGTGTTTTGTTCCTTTAAATTGTTAGTGATTGATTCGTGGAATCTATCTGTAAATAGGTCACGGTAAATGGTGGATTTTGATTCATGCTTAAAGAATGAGAAACAGAGAATATGTTCGTAGATGATGGTGAATTGGATGTAATTACTCTCATATTGAGTTTAACTTAAACATGGAGCATTGTAATGTCATTGTTCTCAAAATCCTCAGAAATAGAGAATTTGTTTGTGGATGATTTCTCTCTCTTGTTTTCTGTTAAATGATTTAGCCATGAGCATGCATGGGCATGAATGAAAGATAGAGAAGTTCAAAATCACAAAAGATATTCTATGAAAAAGCATACGACATCCCTAAGCCAAATCTGTCATACTGATCCGAGTTTGTCTTTCATCTATCTTTGGTAATTTACGATAATACTTGTCATGTAATAAGACCATTGTAATCAGCTGGGTCATTAGGGAAGCTATTTTGAGTCTTGTACAGAAAGGAGTGCAGACAGTGTTGGCATGGACAAGCATTGTATCTGGTTCAGAGATATGTTCAGGAACTAGTGAATTTTATGAAAACTGTAGTAGATGATATGAAAAGCTCATTGCCAGTATGTTAGCGAGTCTGTCCATCAGTTATGTTGATATTAATTGCTAAGTTCCCAGAATGAAAGTGCAGTTGAGGAGAAATTTTACATGGACACCCCACAATAAATTGCCTACTTTGCTATGGCAGTGAAAAAGAAGTCTTTACTCTTTAAGAATGACATCACATAAATAAAATAGCTAGTATAAAATTCTTTCCTTATCTCCAGAAATTGCAACCTCATCCAACAGAAAGAATTCTTAAATGTAACCCACAATAATAAGCATGCCTTTTCAACTAAGAAGTATATAAAACTGACTTAATATAAATAACTTAGTAGGGACTCAACCCAAAAAAAAAAAAATTAGCAAGGTGTAAATAAAAAACATGATGCTAAAAATTGTATGAAAATGGATTCAGAAGATGTTACATCATTGACTCAAAAATATATCCAGGATCTTGCTCAAAATGAAGTCTTGTGCATCAGTTTACTTAAGATGATCCAACCAAGCCTTCTTCCTAGCATTAGACACTCATGAATATCTCTCTCCAGTCTGCTGACACAAACTTATCCACGGCCAACCTGTAAGGTATTGTCGTCAATATCACCAAGGTTCTTAAGTGCATTCGCACAGTTGGGAAGGGAAAATTCATCGTATTGGGTCACGGATTTACCCTCCTGCTGCTTACATTTTTCCTCTTCCTTCATCATGGCTACCCTTGCTTCCGATCTTAACTTAGAACACTTGAAAAATGCCCTAATTGCATCAGTAAATTGACTACAGCTATCAACTTTCCTAGAACGCTTCCTACCCCTGGTCTCTAAATGCATAGGACGCTTCCCACTACATGTGGTGTGCTTATGGCTCACTATCTTCTCATGGCCATCTGGACCATCAAGATCCACATCAACATAGATTGCATTGAAATACTCCTCATCAAGCTCATGTTCCTCATCTGTGTCTAGTGCAGGTTCATTAGAGGATATAGCCAATACACCCATGGTAGCTATTCTGTAGAAGAAAATTCCCAACAACTTAAAGTGCTCACAATAACCTTTCTCTTGAAATTTCTCAGCATAAGGGTTTGCCTACCACCAAATAATAACAATGAGAAATATAGAACTCCTGTCAAAATTGAACAAACCACAAAATGGTTTATGAATGTAAGATACATTATTTACCTGAAGATAACTTTCCCAAGCTTCATCACTTGTGATAACAGTGTTTGTCTCAGCATCCCAACCAAACCCATTTTGTTGTATGAGTTGAGAAAAAACACGGTATTTTTGCCTCAGTCTATTAAATTTGGCTAGCTTTAACTTGTTTCAATTTGAAAGATTGCTTACCCCGTTCATTCAGTTCTTCTAAAATTTTGCATCAAGTTATATGTTTAAAATGCCCCTTCACATATTTCCTATGTGCATTTCCTCCACCATAATGTCTATAAACAACTTTTCAAGCTTTGCAGGCCAAAGCTTAGCATCTTCTGTTTCATAAAATCCAGTCACCATCTATATTTAGAACATATTAGTCTCACTAACACTATGACCATGTTGATCATTAATCAGGAAAAGCCACTTATCTAAGCCTAAGTCATTCAATACTTTGACATTCATTCAACGAGAGGCATTAGTAAAAACTTAACATATACCCAAACCAGCCCACGACCAATCTACGAAATTCAGGCTCAAACCATCCTCCATTCAATAAAACAACATGCAAATCACATGAAAACACATGTAACACTGAAAACACATACAGGCTGCATACACCAAATAAATACATTATAGTTTTGCAAGTTTGTGCATGTATGAACATATTCACAATATTTTAACATCTAAAAATCTTACATGATGAAAATCACCCAATTCATTGATGCAGCTTCCCAGGCCCCCAAACTGCAGCTGTGGGAGCATTGTGCATTCACGTAAGTCATTGAATTTCAGGGGCAATTAGAAAGTGCAGCTGTGGGAGCATTATGAAAGTGGTCAAACCAGTGCAATGCCAGCACAAAGGAGTAATGATTAACTAGAGTAACAAAAACATGGAGAACATGTTTAGCTGTTGCTCAATGATTCACTGTGTAATTTTCAGTTTGGAAATTTAGATTTTTTATGTGTTGGGGATCTACATGCAATGCCAAGCGGAGTTCATACCAAATAGCTTCAGATTTGAGTCCATTTATGTGTAATGTCATATTGAACTATATGATTTGGGGGGCACCGAAAGTCATGGATTGGTGGCAATGTTAAAACATGAGAATTTGTCATAAAAAGTCTGGAATTAAATGAATTGCAAGTTTTAAGAATGCATACTCTATAACGATTTCAGATATAATTGAATAAAGAAAAAGAATACATGGGGTTGACCCTAACTAATTTGTTGAGGATTTATAGTCGACCTTAAAAATTTAAGACTAAGATTTTGTTGTTGTTGTTATTGTATACCGCCCTAGTAGAGATTCTTTAACTGAGAAAATGCCTATAAGAGAGCGGAACCAAACAGCTAATTGTTGCATTGAAATTGCAAACTAAGGTAATAGCACAAAATAATAAACAGTCTAGCATGGGAACAGAACACTCAAACCTTAACTAAATTAAAACACCTTTCACAGGTGAACACAAACCCACCATTTGAATAAAGTATATATATAAATATATGAAACTCAGAAGGCCAAATGCACACAAGACCCAACGAAACTATTCACAAGTAAAACTCCATAGCACAAAAGTAATCGTATAAATCTGAAATCATTTTCTCACCCAAATTGAGAAAATGCCAAACACATCCAATATATGCCCAATAGAGCAAAAACTTTAAACACACAACAATTTGATCGGTTGATGGGAGGAGAGGAGGGCTTACCGGCGGTGATGGGTGGAGAGAGAACGCGATAGATCGGTAGCGGCACACTTCAGACATGCTGGGCGATAAGCACAATAAATTTTTTTGAAAACACTCTTATTTTCTCAAGCTTTTTTGAAAACAGGAAACGAAATACGCCCAACCAAACATTCATCATGGCGCGGTTTTTTGTTTTCTGTTTTTTAAAAGGTTATAACTAAAAACGTGTGCTCAACCCATATTTCAAGTTTATAAAATACACGTGTATAGATAATGCTTTTTTAAAAACTAATTTATGCATGAAAACATTTTAAAACAAAATATTAAAAATTTAAAAATAGCATCTTAATTTCTTTTTTTATGAATTATTGGATAAAATTTGGCTCCAAATATGTTTGAAATTATTTTTTTCAACTCATCATTTCATTACTTGGTAAATTATAAAATTATCCATATGTATTATTTAAACAAGTCAGTCGCGTGATTAAAATTACGTATGAATAGTCTCTCTAATTACTACATAGTAAGTTAAAGTAAAATAACTCCAAATATATTTTAAGTCAAACTTTTTTTTCTAATTGGAATATGATGTTTGGTGTCAAATTAGGTAAAATACAATAATAATAATAAAAACCCCTTAACCTTGAGGTTTGGACTTTGGACTAATATCATGCACTCCCAAAACTTTTCAAAAATATCTAATTTGCTCTTTAAGAACAAATTTCAATTAACTTGTGAGTTTAAGATAAGTTGTTGGAAGGAAGTAGAGAACTTTGAGGAGCAATAAACTTTTAAATGATGTCATGTGTCGTATGTACTTAAGGGACAAAATATATATTTTTTGAAAATACATGGTAATATTTGGTATTACCCCAAATCTTGATGGTAAAAAAGTATTTTACCCCATGTGTTTACTATTTTCCAAATGATCTCTCCATTTTGGTTTAAATTGATCGTCCAAAAACACAAATTAAGGACAACAAATTGTTCGTTTGGGGATACCTAGCGATGGGTTCAATGGATTTGATGGATATGCTATAAACTTGAAGATTCGAAGCTTCATCCACTGCACTATCTATCTATGGGGTTTTCAAGATGTCTCGTAAGCATGGAATTAAATAGTCTACCCAAAGTATGGAACGCCATTTTTTTTTAAAGGACACAAAGTATTTTACTAATTGTGAAATGAACCTCACCTCCTATTTCCCTACCATGTACTTGTTATAATGGAATTGTTAACACTACTATTAGATGTGTTTGTGTGGATACCTAAACCCTAAGTTTTTTCTTTTGGATTTTCATGTGTGGTGATTCATGGATTAAGGGGTGGAAACCAGATTAGCAAAAATATAATTGTTAAGATGCCCTAAAACTAGAACATCAAACAAAATAAAATAAAATAAAAAAGATTCTATTGTATCCTTCACATTAAAATAAGGGTAAAAAGCAATTTTATTCATCTCTAAATGTACACCCAATAGATAGAACAAATATATGAGCAACATAAAAGTAGCAAATTATTTCTTAAATTAATAAAAAGATTGATCAAACTTCTACGAGCTGAGTACCTATCTACTACCGCGTGGGTGTGATTTGGTGATAGAAGGCATTATTTCGCTTCATATGATGATTGGCAGGAGCTAAAGGGTTTGAGTAGTGGTGCTTTAATGAATGTATTGTGCCTACTACGATAGTCCTACTATAATAGCCTTATTAAGGTATTGGTTGTACACATGGTATTATAGTATTACCTATCTTACACAAATTCGTTGGTATGTTTAACTATATAATATCATGTGTTTATATGTATCAGTATATAAAATTATAATTATATATACCTTATATCATGCTTTGTATTTTATAAATAAGTTAGTATATGAAATTATTAATTATAACTTACTAATAATGTGGGGAGCTAAGAATACTATTATTGTTGGGCCAGGCTTGAGGAGTATGAAAACCCAACCAATAATCAGATTGATCCAAAGGGGGTTAAAATGACCTAAAAGAAGAGCTTTTGTTACCAAAGGGCTGGATAGCCCAAGGAAGACCTTCGGATAAGGACTGCACGAGGAGGGCGAGATGAAGACCACACAAGGCCAGAATATGGGAGCTGAGGGAGGCAATAGTGACAAGTGTGGATAAGGGGAAGGGAAGCCTTCCAAAGAAGCATCAATCATCTCCGCATTGAATGCATTGCACTAACCATACTAGTTGTATTAATGGCTGAATGACACCTGAACAATGCCAATACAACCTGTAATCTACTCAGCATGGCCTCAAAAAGGAGGATGAGACAAGTATCTTGGCGAGGGATCAACGACCCTTTATGTAGAGGGTTAGGATTGGAGTAGTATCACTACAAAAAGGAGGAGATTCCTAGTGAACATGGATTGACCCTTAATACTAGAAAGGAGAAGCACTTATCTTTGTAATCCAAGTGTAAGGTGTGTGGGTCCTTTTTTAGACAGTACCCAGGCCCAAATAGAAACAAGGATCCTGGGCCCTTCACTTGTTGTTTGGTGGACTGGGCTTGGTTCATTGCAGCTAAATAGAGCTGATTACAAACCAAGTTGTGCGCAAGTCACATAAAGCTCCTTAAGACAAAAATGCGATTCCTCCTAAGCAATAAAATACCATTATAAGTGTTTTAGTGTCATAAAATGGCCCTTTACTCTTACGAAACAAGTAAAATAATTATTCATAATATTCACAATGAAAAAGAGATTGAAATGAAATATTTAAGGCTTATCTTTTATTGTATAAACATTTAAAAGAGTTCCTTTACTTGGTACCCCGGGCGTACTGTCGTGGTACCCCGAACATATTAGGCTTGTAATCCCAGAATACTGATTCTTTGAACTATACGATCTTTCTCCATGCTTATTATGCAATGAAGTTTTGTCATTTCCCTTTACCTTTATAAGTCCTACATAAGAACACACTATACAATACACATATTTTCAAATAATTGTTAGTTTCTTAGATTAGGATATACATTTTAATACATATACATATATGTAAATGAATTTCATGAGAATGAGTCAACCACGAGGATCATGGCCCCAATTCTCATAGACTTAGTGCTTTTGCACAAGACTTGTAGGATTTGGAAATCAAATCCAAGTGGCTTTGCTTGGGCATTGCCTTCCAAGATAGTTAGGTGAGAAAGATTTTGTAGGAGAGAATGATATCTAATGTGTGCATGTTTTTGGCATATGTTTTTTTGGAGGCTAAGTGATATTTTGAATAATCTCAAGGATATGGGACGAATTCCTACTCCTTGGCTCTCTCTTGTTTTGTGTCTCTTTCTTTCCCCTTCATTACTAGGCTTTTAAAGCTCTAATAATATGTGTTTTGAACCTCTGAACTCTTCCCATGAATCCCCATTTTTCTCTCTCTTGCTGCTATGCCTTAGTGTTCCTTTTATAGTGGACATGGTCTGATACCCCGAGCGAGAACGTCCCAGGTCTGCTGGGTAAAACCATGTCTTCTGGAACCTGAAAATGTGCATTGGGCAAATGTTTAGCTTATTTAGGCAATAATAACTCAAAATGGGCATTTGACTTTAACTATAAATGAAAGATTTCTTCTTGGAAAGTCAAAACAGTGGGTGGGCTGCTCAATGTACTTGATGACAATTGAGAGAAAATTGTGAGGAGGTGTCATGCACATGGGGGAACTGAGTTTTCCATTAGTTCATACATTCCAAGCAAATATATGAATAAAGGGAAATCCTCGGGATCCTTCTTTCACCATAAATCACTCCCCTACCAACCAAACCATTCCTCCCTTACTATCCACTTGGGATCCCACGGGCTTGGACCATGGGTTACAAAGATAATACATGGTTTTTTGCTGGATTTTTGCATACATCTTGGTTTTCCTATGTGTTAGCCAAGGTCCTCTTCAAAAGGACACATTAAGGTCCTAGGGCCTTGATGCTCTTATTGTTGCATATCCTCTGACTCGGATCCTTGCTGCATGTCCTCTGGTTTGACCAAGATCCTCTTCTTTTTTCTTTATTATTATTATTATTTCTTTATTTTTTCCTTCTTTTTGGGACTTTGGGCCTTCATGATCCTTCTTAACTTCATAAATTAAACATTATTTTGTTAAGATCCATGATCTTTCTTTATTTTTTATGGAATGAGCTTTCTTGTGAAATTTTGGTCCTCAACAAAGGGCTCCTCGGCCATTTCGAGGAAAGATAAATCTATCTCTTTACCCTTAATCAACCTGCTTAAACTCAATCTTTTAGCTTTTACTTTCTCTTTTTGACATGGTTTATCATTTAGGAGTCTAAGTGTTGGTCCGCAAACTTATTTCTACAAATTAGTTGTAGTAGACCTTGATTCGAGCTCAATCTTCCATTGACCTCAGATTTTACCCCATACAAATAATATAAGTAATGGATTTCATTTTTAAAATTATATCTTTTATATATCAACATAATAGGTGTCTTTACTCGTTTAATACTTTGGTTTTTGTTTTTTTTTGAGAAGAAACTCGTTTAATACAGTAATACTTGAGCCTTAGCTTGGGCATAAATTTGACCTGTTTTCTATTAAATACATAAATACAATTTTTTTTTTGGTTACTAAGGTCTGATCTTTTAAAAAATAAATCAGTTTCATTTTTTATTTTTTGAAAAGAAATCGGTTTCATTATAACATATGTGTCGGCGCAAGGCGTGTAGCATGTTAATCTTGTGCAAATTATTTTTTTCGGCAATAATTAAATTTACAGAAAAAAAAAAGAAAAAAGAAAAAAACTGAAACCGCCCACGTACATGGACCGTATCAGCGAAGACCGCGTGCTTTAATATACACCGTTGATTTAAGATTGACTCGGGGTGAGTCACCACAAGCACGACTCAGCCAACATTTTATCTCACAAAAGAAACACAACTCGTCCACGCTGGCAATCCTCGTCGCACACATAGCAACCAATAACATACAATCCCCTCACAAAAAAGCCACCAATCAGAGAGCTTCACACGGATCAGCGCCTTTTCAAAAATACAAATCCTTCTCCTAAATGCCGTTGCGGACTTGAAGTCCACGCCGCTCTCCTCTCCTATATATACGACCCCTGTACTTTCATCGAATCCCACATTCACATCCAAATCTCAGATTCTCTCAGAAAAATCAAAACCCCAACTTCTTCTTCTTCGCTCTTCGTTCTCTGATTCCGATCTGAAGAGAGATGGCTCGTACCAAGCAGACTGCTCGCAAGTCCACCGGAGGAAAGGCTCCAAGGAAGCAGCTTGCCACTAAGGTATGTTTCTTTAGGGTTTTCTTCTTAGTCCGATTCTTTCTTTCAATAGAAAATAACTCTTTCGATTTTTCTCTCTAGGAAAATAAAATTGCTTAATTTCTCTCTCTTTTAGTGAACTTTCTTTGGAAACAAAGATGACTTAAGGGTTTTGGAATTGTTCTTGAATTTAATTCCGAGAATCATACAAACATGACTTAGGGTTTTCTTCTTAGTCCGATTCTTTCTTTCAATAGAAAATAATTCTTTCGATTTTCTCTCTAGGAAAATAAAATTGCTTAATTTCCCTTTCTTTTAGTGAACTTTCTTTTGAAACAAACATGACTTAGGGTTTTGGAATTGTTCTTTGAATTTAATTCCGAGAATCATATAAATATGAAATTAGGGTTCTGAATTTGACTTTATTTTTGTTAATTTTGTGAAGGCTGCAAGGAAATCTGCACCCACAACTGGTGGAGTGAAGAAGCCCCATCGTTATCGTCCCGGAACTGTTGCTCTCCGGTAATTATTTTTTGAAAAATTCGAAATTTTGTAATTAGGTCGTTTATTTTCTTTCGAAACCCTAATTTTCTTCTGGATTTTAAACAGTGAAATCCGTAAGTACCAGAAGAGTACCGAGCTTTTGATCCGCAAGTTGCCCTTCCAGCGTCTTGTTCGTGAAATCGCACAAGACTTCAAGGTTTGTTTATATCCCTCACCTCTGTTTGGCTGCCGAGAAAATTGATCTTATATGTTTTTTCTTGTTCTCTTTGTGCGAATTGTTGTTCTTATATCAAATTCTCTTTGTTTTCCAGACGGATTTGAGGTTCCAGAGCCATGCTGTTCTCGCTCTTCAAGAGGCTGCGGAGGCTTACCTTGTGGGTCTCTTCGAGGACACCAACCTGTGCGCTATCCATGCCAAGAGGGTCACCATTATGCCTAAGGACATCCAGCTCGCAAGGAGGATCCGTGGCGAACGTGCTTAAGCGTTTCGGGCTTCGTTAATTTTAGATTGGTTATGCGTAGTATTTGCTTTTGATTTTGTATAGGATATAAAAAAAAAGGCTAGGATATTGAGGCAATTGCCTTTAAAGCTTTTATATTTTTGCTTGGTTAAGAACAAGGTTTAATTCTTCGTTAATCTCTTTTGAATTCAACGATTTTACTATTTTATTCGTTTTTCATTTATCGTGCTGTTATTCTTTGCTTGTGAGCCTCTGATTGAACCTTAATTTGATAGTCTGTTTGATATTATGATTGCAATCTGTAATCAAACCCTGCGAATGAGCAATCCCAATGATTCTGTATCGGGCGCAATCCCATTTTTCTGTGTTTGCTGCCTTGCGCGTTACGTTTGTGGGTTTGTATCTGGTTTCCATCTACAGCTATGCTGCAAAAAAATACGGGCCCCTTAAAACAAAACAAAAAAAAACGTTATTGCCCCCTACAACCCAATTAACAATAACATCATCCAGAAAAATATATGTAGTCAATCCCATGGCTACTGTTATGTTTGCTATTTGTCTAATGAAATATTATTCAGCCAAAAAGAATTTTTGATCCGGTTCTATAATAGAACTAGTTTGGTTTTTGTCCTATTACTCATTCCTTATGGGCTTTCATGCTTCAGGCTTTTGGTATTCATTGGGTTATGTCGGGATCGTTGGCGGGTTTGTTATCTAGTTGGCATTAGTGGCTTAGGAAGCATAATTCGGAAATTTGGAAATTGGTTTTAGGGTGCTTAATGTGGATTGTATAGTTTGAGCAAAATCGTTGATCTTTTGAAGATAAAGATAAGACGTTGGAGGAGTTAAAGATTTTATGCCAACGCAATCTATTGGAGTGGTCTCATTGTTGGGGTTTTACTGAGTGTTCTTCTCTCTATGAGTTTATGCCTTCCCTTATCTTAGTTTCCTGACTCCTCTCTTGCTGTTGTGTTATGTGTTCTATTATCTCTTATTGTTCATCATCATGAACATCTTATACTTCACATTTATTTTTTTCCTCTTTAATATTTCTGATTACCTATAAAAACAAAGAACTAGTTTGGTTTAAATATTAAAACTCTTTGCTAATTATCGCACTTTAAATTATTGAGTGTAAAAATTGAGGAGTTCAAATTCAATTAGATTTTAAATTGGATTTTAATTGGAATTCAATTTTGCACTTGTCTGTTTAATTTTTTAATTTTTGTTACAAATGATAAATTCAATTAAATTCTAAATTATATAAACAACCCCTCTCTTGTTTAAATCCTAAGTCTGTCCAAACTAATATCAAACTTGCTTAATTCAATCAAGATCGTGTCCACATTTGTCATGGGCTTTATATACAATTTTCTGAGTTATAAATTTTTTAAAAGTAAGGCTTTCCAATGGGCCTATTTCAATCTGCCTAACGTCTGTATTTAAAGCTCTATATTAAATAAAGAGAGATATTACAATCTTAGTTACAGGCCTTTCAAACATGCGAAGTGCCCATTTCGTACACCTTTACCTGTTGATGGGCCCTTAAATATCTTAGTTAAATGCCTTACAAACGATCGACCGTCTATAGAGCATGAACTAAGTGGTACGACTGACTTTTCTTATTAAACAAATTTAACAATTTTAAATAGGATGTGAGTTTTTTAGTAGAATGATGGACAAGTGACGTGATCTAATTTCTCTTTCTAATGCTGATTTTTCAAAAAAATTGTCTCATTCCCCGATTGATTTTTCACTTTGAATTCAAATTTGTTGTCAATTTCCAAGTTTCCTTAATTCTTGACAAACACAACAACAATCAATGGGCCTATACTATGAAACACTTTATGAAAGAGTGTTGTCCACGGAGACATGTCAATGGAGAGTTCTAAGCAGGGGTGGAGCCACATAGCTCCTTGGGGGGGGGGGGGGGGGAGCAATTCTTGACAAACACAAAATTTCTTCTATAGTATACATAGCAAAATGATATGGGCAATTCCAAAAAATATAACCGGCCCTCTCATTTGTTCTTCAAAGTTGTACCAGTCCAACAGCTTAAAAGAAGTTTGTTCTCAAATAAAATAATACTTGGCCCATTCAATTGTCCAAACACTTGTAATTAATCCAATGATCAGTAACTACTCTCTTCAAATAGCATAGACGTCAGCCCATTAACCATTTCAAAACATAACTTTACTTTTCCCCCTTCATTCTATTGTCAAGAAAACTATAGCCCGTAGGTGTTTTTGCTTGTTTTCCTCTATAGTGCTGCCAACCCATTGTTTATTTCTTATCAACTCAGCTCATCTCAAGATTCTTAACACACTCAAACAAAACCATCAAAGTTTGTATGAGTGTTTAGATTTTTAAGAATATGCTTTGTTTATTAAAGTTGTGTTCAATTTTTTTTTAGCTATATGATATTATATTACTATATTACATCTCTCTTCTGAGTTAGTATATCATCATTTTTTTGGGATTTGAAATTAGGTGCCCAATAATTCATTAAAAAAAAAATTTAAAATATAGGAAAATTTTTACCAGTGGTGGCTTCAGGAATTTTTCTTAGGGTGTTTCTTAATAAGCATAAATTATACAATCTAATAAAAAAAGAAATTCATATATTGGCAACAACAACAATAAAAAAAACACGTAAATACATAAAATTTACAATTGCCTTCTACAAGTTTTAATATTTTGAAATTGTTGCATGATAGTCTCATTATCAATGCTACAAGCTACATCTTTTTCAATGTACACAACCAAACAATCATTCATTTACTGAATGTAGAACAAATTATAGAGCAGAATTTAATTTTATTGGCATAAAAAAAACTGAGGGTGTTCCTAAATTTTTTTTTTTGAAGGGTAGACAAATAATTTTTTTTTAAATTATTATATATATATATAAAAATTCAAGTCAGGACCCCCCCTTACCTTAAGGTGGCGCTACCCCTGATTTTAATAATATGAATAATGATGGGTTAATAGTAAATAATAGTGGTTTTTTTTCTTAAGTGTGAATAACACATCAATATAATTGAGTAAAAATTGATGAAATTTATTCTATAAATGATTATCTTCTGACATAATTTTGATGCAATTTTTTTTATATTATTATATAAGTAATATGTCTATTGTTAATTAGACAATTTTTGTATATTTATTAATGTTTAACAATATGACAATTAATCAAAGTTGATAATTTTGTATTCAATAGATTTATGAATTATAATTATTGTATCAACACTATAACTCGGCCTCCCAAGTGAACATTTCTAGCTATGCACCTATTCCACATATAGAAATAGGGAAAAAACGGGTGGATGAGAAAAAAGTGAAAAAGAAAATTTAAATAAAAATAAAAGGTAGTTTGAGTGGGATATGTGTCCACCATGTAAGGAAAATTACTAAATAAAAATTACAATCGTGTTAAAATACAACATGTTTTGAAAATTTTTTCAAAACAGTTGACAGTTGAGTTGTCTTTTGTATATCAAAATAAAATAAAATAAAAAAATATTATACTAAGATTGACTACAATTAAAAAAAAGTATTATGAAAATATTGTGATATTTAAGGGTGCGTTTGTTTCGGCTGAAAATAGATTCGGGAAAAAAATTTACACCCTGTCGTGTGTTTGGTTGCGCATGGAAAATTTGGTCAAACGGAAAATCATTTCCGTTGACTGTAAAATACCCACCCCACACTTGTAAATCATTTTACACTTTCATTTTACCTTCAAACCATTTCCACTGTCCTCAGAAAATTTCTCTCCTCACTCACTCTCATGACTCACGCCAAGCCCAAGCTGAAGGACGGAGAGAGCTATCGCCGATGAAGCCCAGATCCAGTCCCCGACCCACGGCTCTGCCGGTCTGATCGCACCGCTCAAACCCATCGCCGATCTGATCGCGCTGCCTCAGCTTCTTCGTCGTGCTCAAACCCATCTCCGATGAACCCAGCTAAACCCACTCCGATTTCACCACATCCCAGTCCCCGACCCACGACCCACCACCGCCATCATCCAAGCTACCCTCCTCCATGAGCTCCGATCCACATCCAAGCTACCCATCTACCCACATAACCCAATCCTCATTTCGGCAAACCCACACCCACCTTGCCCAATCCACACCCACCCGATCTAGTTGCCGCCGTCCTCCGTTGGTACCGATTTCTCTCTTTCCCGATCTGGCCGCCACTGTCCTCTGTTGGTACCGATCTCTCTCTTTCCCTCAATCTCTCACTCTTTCTTCCTCCTCTCATCGAGTTTGTGAATAAAAGATGTTTTTATTTTGATTTTTGGTTGTGTTAAGTGTATATTTTGAATTTCTCTGTTATAAAATTTGTTTGGGAGCTGAGAAAATGTGAAAATTTTGTAGGAAAATAGCATTTTCAAAATGTTACCAAACACCGGAAATCGTTTTCTGGACTATTTTCCATTGCACAACCAAACATCCGGATTTCATTTTCTTTACGGGAATTCACTTTCCCCTGTATTTATTTTACACTCGGAATTCGATTTACATTGAACCAAACGCAGCCTAATTGTATTTTTAAACCTTTTAAATTAGTGTGCTATTTTTCTTTAGAAAAAATTGTGCTATTGACACAATATTTTCATAACAATGTCATAGTAAAATTTAGACAGTAAGTTATTATTAGTTTTCATCTGGACTTACAAGTGAGATTATCATTTTTTTATCTATAATTAACAACTTGTCATATAAATTTTATTGTAAAATTTTTATGAAAATGTTGTGTCCATAACCTAGATTAAGAGAGGAAATTAAACAAAAAATTCTCTTTTTATATATATATATATATATATATATATAAATTAATGAAGTTTGTCTTTACCAAGCATTATGATGACTGTGGGACTTACCAGTCCCACATACAGTCGTGAATAACATAACTACGTCCAAAGAGGGAGCATCTTATAGTTGTCGATGTGTCAGTCGTCATAATGCTTGGTAAAGACAAACTTCCTTTATTTTTTTTGGGTTAACAACTTCATTAATTTCTTTATGTAATTTCTTTGGCTGAGGAACGTCTCCATTGACATGTCTCCATAGACGATGCTCTTCATAAAGTTTCACAGCATAGGCCCATTGATTGTTGTTGTAATTGTTCAATATCAGGCGCTGCAGGTGCTTCTTATATGATCTTTTATTTGTGTTTGTTGTCTATTAGGTTTGTGTATTTATATGGTTTCTGAGAAGAAAATTAATAATGCTTGGTAAAGAAAAAACTCTATTTCTTCATCTAATTTCTTATGCTTAGGAGCAGGTGCATAGCTAGGAATGTTCGCTTGGGAGGCTGAGTTATAGCGTTGATACAATAATTATAATTTATAAATCTATTGAATACAAAATTATCAACTTTGATTAATTGTCATATTGTTAAACATTAATAAATATACAAAAATTGTCTAATTAACAATAGACATATTACATATATAATAATATAAAAAAAACTGCATCAAAATTATGTTAGAAGATAATCATTCATAGAATAAATTTCATCAATTTTTACTCAATTATATTGATCTGTTATTTACACTTAAGAAAAAAAAAACCACTATTATTTACTATTAACCCATCATTATTCATATTATTAAAATTTTCCTATATTTTAATTTTTTTAATAAATTATTGAGCACCTAATTTCAAATCCCAAAAAAATGATGATATACTAACTCAGAAGAGAAATGTAATATAGTAATATACTATCATATATAGCTATAAAAAAAAAAAAAAAAAAAATTGAACAACACAACTTTAATAAACAAAGCATATTCTTAAAAATCTAAACACCCTACAAACTTTGATGGTTTTGTTTGAGTGTGTTGAGAATCTTGAGATGAGATGAGTTGATAAGAAATAAACAATGGGTTGGCAGCACTATAGAGGAAAACAAGCAAAAACACCTGTAGGCTATAGTTTTCTTGACAATAGAATGAAGGGGGAAAAGTAAAGTTATGTTTTAAAATGGTTAATGGGCTGACGTCTATGCTATTTGGAGAGAGTAGTTACTGATCATTGGATTAATTACAAGTGTTTGGACAATTGAATGGGCCAAGTATTATTTTATTTGAGGACAGACTTCTTTTAAGCTGTTGGACTGGTACAACTTTGAAGAACAAATGAGGGGGCCGGTCATATTTTTTGGAATTGCCCATATCATTTTGCTATGTGGCTCCACCCCTGCTTAGAACTCTCCATTGACATGTCTCCATGGACAACGCTCTTTCATAAAGTGTTTCATAGTATAGGCCCATTGATTGTTGTTGTGTTTGTCAAGAATTAAGGAAACTTGGAAATCGACAACAAATTTGAATTCAAAGTGAAAAATCAATCGGGGAATGAGACAATTTTTTTGAAAAATCAGTATTTGGAGGAGAAATTAGATCACGTCACTTGTCTATCATTCTACTAAAAAACTCCCATCATATTTAAAATTGTTAAATTTGTTTAATAAGAAAAGTCAGTTTTTGTTTAATTTTTTTTTTATTATTATCATAAATTGACTCAGTAATTTTAAATGAGTGAGAAATTTTTAGAAAATGGAGAATAAATAACATGATCTATCATGAGGACTTTATTCATTAGAAGACTGTTCAACATCAATCAAAGTTGTTGATGTCACATGAGATGGTGCATGGGCACATGAAGCAGGGTGCATGGGAAGGCAATGCCTGAGAATCCAAGAATGGCACATGATGGTGCAGGGTGCCCCAAATATTCTGACAATTAGAGATCGACCTGCGTGGTTGTTTTTGTTAAAAATGCTGGAAATTGACAGATTTGTGAGGATAACAATCTTGCACCCAACAACTGACCCAAAAACAATATACGGATCTGTACAGGCAATGTGTGGGCGACTAATGTTGGTGACTATTTGGAAAAAAAAAAAAAAAAAAAAAACTCTGAATGATGAATTTATTCTTGTAAGCATCCAACTTCGTGTGGGTTGGTACAATGCCTCAATTAAGAGAACTTTTTAGTATGATGATATTGCAATAAATTAACATAAAAGTAATAAAAGAGAGTAAATTGGATTGAAAACTAAGGAATTGTGACTAACAGCTAAATCAAAAGACACAACTTGATGAATGCTTACTTTAATCTAATTGAAGATAACTTAAATACAAATGTTGAAGATCACTAAATTTCCTACTAGGCTAGAAGAACTACCCTATGTCTAAAAAGGCATGTTGACTTGAAGAAGTTTTCTTTAATGTGCTTGGTTGGCTGTTGTGTTATTTGTCCTTTTTATAGTCCTAATAAGACAAAGTTATTTGTCCCTATAAAGACGAAGTTACAAACAAACACATTACAATTTTACAAGTTAAAACATAACATGTTTGGCCCTAGATCTAACATGAAAAACAAATGCCAAATAGTGAATGATGTACATTTGCTTTGCAGTTCACCGAAAAGTCCGAAATCCTTTTATCTAAAAACAATGATGAACGAGAATAAAGCCACAGCAAGTGGAAGTTTGTACCGTGTCCTTAATGTAGGACCAATAACCATGTGAGAACTTAAATTCTTCGAAAGTGTGGTCTCCATAGTTTTGAATGAATCCAATGTATTTCTGTACTATGATGTAGGTAGCTAGAATAGAAATTATGAAATGACAAAACGTCCGGGTTTAAAAAATAAAATGGACCAGTTGATTAGTCACTCTGTGGTGAGAGAAAGGTGTTCTCAAAGTGGGACTAGGAAGGTAGACCCAAAGACTGTAACTCATATAGGCTAATATGAGTTACAGTCTTTGGGTCTACACCGACTATCCGTGAATCAATTTCAATGGCTAAATAACCCGTGACATTCAGACTGCGGCATATAATTTACCTAGATATATTATTGACTCGTTTCAAGACAAAAATTACCAACTCTTTTTTTTGGAAAATGAACATGTCCTATGCGGCCATACCTTTTCTTAATTTGATTAATTATTTATATAATTGTGTTATTCATGTATCATCTTTATCCTAGTCTAATAAAGTTTTCGATCTTTCTGAAAGTAGTCGGTAATCATTAATTTTACTTTTAAAAAAAATTCAGATTCTTTATGTTTATATTGGAGCGTGCATGAATGTGACACCCTGAATTTTTGCTTATACCAATTGGTTGAAATGGAATCAGAAAGTTTGTCGTTTATTTTTGTCTATTTAACCTTTACACGATCATGTAGGAAAAGACTGGACCACGAAGGATTTGAGTTTTCGTTGACAAAAACATGTTGCAAGAGTTTCACCCTTTACTTCCTTTGCTTGATGGGATAGCACCATGTGACTGAGAGAATCAACTTGTTGAAGGGTGGACCAATTTGTTTTGGTTATGCATACACATATGCTCGAATTGCCATAGTATTTTCAACTATTTTGTAATTTGTAGTATGGACAAATATTACACTATCAAATTAATAAATAAATATAAACCGCGTTAGAAAATTTTCTCTCTCTCTCAAGAATGTTATTGTTTTTGTTTTGTTTGTTAGTTTTTTTCCCTTGAAACAAGACTATGCATATTAAGCACTGGCTATGTTGGCTACTACTTGTTTGAGGAATCATAAAGGTCCTCTTTCAAAGGATAATGCAGCGCATAAATAATTAAAAGTACACGGCGTGAATAAACTGTAGCTAGGAAATATTATTAGCAGCCAATTTTGGAATGAAAGAAGGTACGTACAAACTAGATGGCTGATATTAAATGTGGAACTGTACATCAGAAAAGACAAAATAGAATATAAAACAGGTACCACCAACTTTGCTAATGGCCATTTAATGTGGTGTTTTTCTGAAGAAGCCTCAAGAAAAACTAGTCACCACCTCTTCTTTTGCATTAGTTCCTTAATTCAGAATCTTGAAGAAAAATAATAATAATAATAACAATCTATTTTAATTTGGTTGACTATTGCATGATTTATCCATGCATTGAATTTAATACGAGTACATGAATAAAGATATGTGCAACGAACACATTTCATTATATATGCGTATATGGATTTTAAGCCCATTACCCAAGTTGAGGGAAACAACTACTTTGATGGAAAATACATATCTCTGCAATCATAAAGGGAAGATGGAAAAAAAAATTATAAAATAGAATCCCATATCTTCAAGATTTCATAATTTGTAGGCACAGGGACAATCCTGGAAGTTTCCTAGCTGCTAGCTGTTGCACCTCGCTCGGCCTTGATGGACAATTTCGTCATGCATGGCATGGATTATGATGGATCATGCTGCTAATGTTTTTGACTTTTGCACCTCAAGTTTTTTATTTTTTGATAGATAAAATTTCAACCATGTTGGGCTGCCAATGGCTTTGGCAGCGTGCACGCGGGCATTCTATGGCATTTATGCCCATGCTGGGTTGCCATGGCCTAGACAGCATGTGTTTCTGATGATTCTGTTCTATATTTTCATGGTAAGATATTAATCGATTTTTAGTGTAAGCGAGAATTGCATCCTACATTTTAGCTTAAGCCACGTGTTTTTTTTAATCAACAATTTTATTAACAAAAGAGTCAGAAACAACAGCTAAGAAACCAAAATCCTAACTTGTTCAAGAGCTAATACATGACAAAAAGAAGAAGGGGTAGAGCCAAGAACAAAACAATTAGAATACTTGTTTTTTAAAGGTTAGGAAGCCAGAACATGAGCAACTTGATTTGCCTCTCTAGGTAGTGGTGGCTCTAGGAAATTTTTTCAAGGGATCATTAAGAAACTTAAATTAAACAAAATTTAATAAAAAAAACTTGAATATATCGAGTTATTGACAAAAAAGAAGAAGCAAATACACGAAATTTTACAATTTTCTTCTACGAATTTTCATTTTTTAAAATCATTACAAGATAGTTTATTATCAATTGTTATTATTTATTTTCAATGTGGATAAGTGTGGTCATTTTATTTTGTTAAGTTTGTATAACATTTTTATTTTTATGAAGTTGTCATTATTTTTATAAAATATTTTAAACTAAATGACAAAACTCAACCCATTGTCATTGTATTAAATTAGCCCACACAGCCACATTCATCCATACATAAATAATACACTAAGTGTCTACTTAACTAATCAAATGCTTAAACAGTTACTAATCTTTTTTTATTAATTTTATTCTTGAATCACTAATTTTATAATAAAAAATTATAATAACATGATAACAATATACACATATGTAACAAACATTCTGTGTGCAAACATATTTTCAATGGTAGATTATACTAATAAAAAATGTTATATATCAATTTTTTTTTTTTTTTAAATAGCATAAAGTAACGCCACCCAATGTCTCTAGGAGCCCATTTGAACTAAATATATAAACTGACAAAAGAACTGCCAACTTGGTAACAAGGCCGGCACAAGACAGTTTGAGGCCTAAGGCGAAAATTTAAAAGGGGTCTTTTTATATCTAAATATCACTTAAATTATATTTATTTTTTTTTTATATTATAATTTTTTTTTCAAATCTATTATTAATTCTTACTAATTAATAAGACTAATACACCCAAAGTAAGCTGGTGATACCTACTATGTAAGTTTTACAAACTGACAAGTCATCAATAAATAAAAGTTATTCAAAACATTCATTTATAATATTATTTGAGTGACACCAATCATATTCCTGTCACATCAGTTTGTAAGTTTTTTGTCATAAAATTTGTATTAGTTTTAGCATTTTTCATTCACTTAATGGTGAATTGGTGATTGTGTTGTATTTTTATTAATTCATAATTTTTGTGTGTGGAGAAGATGCTAAAGTACTAAAAATTTTACTATAAAAAACTTACAAACTAACGTGACATTTCAAGAAAAGAATAAATGAATATTGAATTACTTATTATGATTGGACATATCAATTTATAAGACCTATGTAATAAGAAAAAATGTGCAAATTACACTTTTTTTTTTAATTAAAAGAAGAAGGAAAAAAAAAAAAAAAAACTTGCTGGCCCCATTTTAATTTGGGGGTCTTTCTATGTTAGGCGGGCTTTAGGCCATGACCTAAATGGTCTAGGCCTAGGGCCAGCCCTGCTTGGTAGTATTTGAAAGGCGTAAATGCACTTTTAGTCTCTACATTTTGTAATCAATTAAGCACATGTTTAAGTAACTTCTAAATCAATTGCACATACTTCAAATAAATGAGCACATGTTCTAAAAGATAGCTTTGCTTGGAGGTAGGACTTGTCCACATGACTTACCCTTGTGGAATGGCCTTGATTCAGCCACCTCATCAAGGCATACTTGGCCCCATCGTCAAGCTTTTTTAAAATGAAAATCCTTGCTTAAAAAGTACTGCATTAGGACTCCCCCTTTGAAAGAAACATGTCCTCACGTTTAGCATTCAACTCATGAATAGGGTTCACATGATCCTCCATGACCATAACTCTGTTCTTCATCAATGATCAATCTTTCTAATCTTGACTGTGTGTTTAGGACTCGCTTTCTCCTTCTTGGGCAATGGCATAGGTAGAGTCTTGGTTATCATTTTTGTCATGGCCCTTCCATTCTCAAAGTCTCCTCCACCCTTCCTTCCAAAACGTTATACAATTTTGGGCTCCCATCATTCTTTGACATCCCATCAAACAAGAGCTTGGTTTACCACAATTATAGGACTTTGCGCACCCTTCTTGAGCTGTCTCTCACAGAACCCATGCGGCTGGCTTTAGGTTTGGTTGGTGGAGGCGCAAGAACCTTGTCATTGCTTACCCTTCACTCCATCAAGATTGCCTCCTTGTCCATGCTTGTTGAAGAATCACCTTTGGAGTCACTTTGGCACTTCTATACGGGCTTTGAGACACTTGGATTTTTTGGTCTTTCCACCTTGAGTTCATACCTTTTGTTATGATCCTAGTGTCCCACATGGATTAAGTGTAAGTTTAAGCATGTGTTTATAAGCTCTTGGGCACCCTCCCCTTGCAAGCTGGTTTTCAAGGGTGAGTTCTATCCATGGGTTCTTAAGGGTCTGTTTGGATTAAGGGGGGAGTAGAGGGAAATAAAGTAGAGTTGATTGGAAATTAGTATTTGGTATCATAGCCAACCACCACGTCAAGTAATCGGACGTAGCTCAATGAGTATGGGATCAAATGAGTTGCGGCATTATGGTCAAATCCCGGAGGGGGCAACCTAGAGGCTAGATTAAATTAACTGGTAGGTGAGTGGAGCCGCCAAAAAGAGAAAGGGCTACCATCGAGTCAGTGTCAATAGAGTGAGCCGTTGTGGACATCGACTGCAGAGCGTGATAGTATGTTATGATCCTAGTGTCCCACATGGATTAAGTGTAAGCTTAACCATGTTTTATAAGCTCTTAGGCACCCTCTCCTTCTAAGCCGGTTTTCAAGGGTGAGTTCTACCCATGGGTTCTTAACACCTTTCGATAGAAGATCCAAAGGGAATCTCAAAACAGTGAGAGCATTAATGGGTTCATTGCTTTTTGCACAATGACAATCCAAGTGTTGCTCTACACTTTTTGCCAAGCATTGCACCAGCTTTCTCTAGGCAGCAAATTGCCTTCTCAATTGCATAACCTCATTTTTTTGAAGCCAAGATTGATGAGCATCTTCTAGTTCCATGCAAGGAGAGAATTTCTGCATCTTTGTTGGAATTGGCTTAATTCCTTGTCCCTTATTTTAACAAGCCATTGCTTGAATCACATCAACAAGCATTCAAGTTCTTTGAGAATCCACTCATTGATTGGCGGGTGGGGAGGAAATCTTCAACCCCAAGGGAGGTATTTTTCAACCTCAAATCCAAGTCACAAAGAGTAAATTCTGATTCAATGAACATGGCTATTTAACCAACAAAGAGTTAGTTATGATGACATCATCATAACTAAGTAATTCCTTAGCATATGTTAAAATAATCACAACCTAAGCTAATACAACATTTATCCCACATGTCTAAATGAATTAAGCATATCACTAACTTCCTTCTAAATCAACTAAGCACATGCCTAAAATAATTGAGCACATGTTCTAAAAGATGGCCTTGCTTGGAAGTATGACTTGTTCACATGGCTTGCCCTTGTGGAATGCCTTGATTCGGCCACCTCCTCATTGCTTCCCCCCCCTCCGGTTTCCACTTTCCCCATTTGTTGGACAAAGTAATATGTTGAGGAAGTGGTAAAGTTGTTGTTAGAGTTCTTCATCTTAGAAGCTAAGGTACTTTATTAATTGATTATCTATCTTATGTTTGTTTTATTTTCCTTTTTCCATTTTTTTTTTCAGAGGGAAAAATAGCCCCAGATGAACCAGCAATTCTTCCCCCATTACCTATAGTCCCTAAAAGTGATAAGCGGAAGCCTTTCTATGGAACACCTCAACCAAAGAGGCTGGATTACAATAATAGGGAATGGGATCGGGAGCGTGATAGGGATTTTGAGCTCATGCCTCCTCCAGGAAGCCATAAAAAGGAATTTGCTGCCCCCATGGATGTTGAGCAACCTATTGATCCCAATGAACCCACCTACTGCGTCTGTCATCAGGTCCTGACTTCTTGTTTTTAATTTTTTAATTTTCAAATTGAAAGTTTTTAGCATATTGTTTCAGTAAATTATTTTTTTGGATGAACATATTTTATATTTTTCAGTTATGCTTCAACTGCTTTAACTCATTTACTAAAGTGCAATAATTTTCTTGATTTTTTAGGTGTCATTTGGAGATATGATTGCCTGTGACAATGAAAATGTGAGTGTTGTTTTCTCTGCATTATTTATATTTTTCTCTGATTATCTAGTTAATATTATTTTCTTATGACTGGAAACCAGAACCAATAAAAAGCCTCAGTTGTAGCTTACTTGAAAACTTTGCCAAATATGCCTGTGGATTCACTTGGTAATTGGATCTAGTTCCTTTGGGATATCCTACAAAATATGCTATAATTACATGTTTTAGAAACTGAACAACATATGATTAGAACATTGGGTTAACTACTACTAAACCATTTTCCTCTTTAGATTTATCTTGTAATATTATTATTAGCAGCAATATGATATGAAAGAAAATTGGAATATCTGAACACCAACACCTTGTGGTTTGTTTTTCTCTGCGCAAGGTACTTTCTGGAACTTTTTACGTATCCACATAAACAAATTATTGCAAGTAACCACCACTTTTATGTATTTTAAATTTCCTCTCTTGAAAGTATGAACACATATTTCTATCATGATATCCTAAATGAGTTAGGATGGTTTCATTAGATTCTTTTATAATGATATATCAAGCAGACTTAACAGTTTGTAGTTTCTGTATCACTTAATTGTTGTTTTCTAGATTCCTGTATGGATTTGCTAACCTATTATAAAATGACAGTGCCAAGGAGGTGAGTGGTTCCATTACTCATGTGTCGGGCTGACACCTGAGACAAGGTTCAAAGGAAAGTGGTATTGTCCAACCTGCAGAATGTTACCACAATGTCAATGAAGTTGCACAATTGGAGCTGCTTGATGTAATTAATCATTGTTATTTCATTATCACTTTCAGAGGAAAGAAGTGGGTAAAAGTTTGGTGACTGTTATGTGATTAATTGGTTTTGTTACTTAAAAGAGTTGTGATCTACTAAATTCCCACAATATTTTGTTCCATCCCCCGCTCCCCCACTACCGAAAAATTATCTTATAAGATGGTCTCATTAGACCTCTCTCTCAGAATGTATGGGTTCCGCATGCTGTGAGAGAGTGGTCTTGTGAGATACCCTCTCCTCCCCACCCCACCTTGCAAGAAGAAAAATGAAAACCAATAGACAAATGATGAAGTCCCCATAAATCTGTATGCTGGGGTCTAGAACTGTAACTCAAAAGTCGATTGATTTTTGTGGTAAATTTGACTACTTTGAGGGAACTTGGAAAGAAGGGTGGGGGTGGGGGTGGGGGTGGATGAAAGGAAAGATAATTATTTTGATCAAGCCTTGGTTTTTTTTTTTAAAGTAATAAAAATAAAAATAAAAAAGTAAAACCCTGAACTAGCCTCAATCATTTGGTGTTGAGTTTGTTGTCCTCCGTGTGAACGCAAAATAGGAATGTAAATTGCGAAGGCGCGAATTGCTCGCTTATAATATGTCACGTCTTACAAGTATGACCTCTGGGCTCTGAGAGCCTCGTGCCCTTGCCTGAGGTAGAAGAGTAATGGTACAAAGTAGTGAAAATACTAGGTATTTTTTTAGCCCGTAGGAAACTAAATATGATAGTTGTGCTAAGATAGGGCATGTTAATATATAATTATATTAAGAGGAAAGAATGAAATTATATCATATCATATATTATAGATTATCAAAAAAAAAAAATTATATATTATATAATAAAAATGAATTACAATAGGCTTACTAACAAAAAAAAATTAACAAAGGAATAAAAAGTAATTAGAATTGGTGTAATTAGAATTGCCAAGAGTTTTGAAGTTTAATTGACACCTTTAAGTATTTCTAACAGAAATATCCATAGTTCAAATTCTTCCACCTCTAATTATTAATGTAAAAAAAATGCAATTACAACTAAAAATCTTGGAGTATGAGATTTTCTTTAATATATATTTTTTCCTTCGACTTTCAAGTTTACATTTAAAAACTAATTAGACGCTTCAATTCAATCACAACCTGAAAAGAGCTTGATTGTCAAATCAAATTGAATATAAGGAATAATTAAATAGCTTTTTTTTTTAATTATAAGGAATAATTAAATAGCTTTTTTTTTTTGCTTGGTGTTATTGTTGGATCAGCAATAAGTATGATTTTATTATCACGTTATAACAATAACAAGTGAGTTTAGTCAAGTCTCTTTTAAAAGTTATAACAATAACAAATTTGATATTGTATTTTCTTTTCCTACAAAATGTTACAAGTTAACATCTTATTTTTCAATTTTATTAGAATTATGGTGCAAACTTTGATTTAGTGGAAAGCAATATTTTTCTGGTCCAGTTTGTGTGATTGCCAAAGAGAGATTTAATAAAGAAAATGGTTATAAGAACTTTGTCATTGAGAGTGTTAGCATAGACTTGGATAATAATAAATGGACATATACTTTGAAAACACCTGGTAGTGTCAATCAGTTAAACTATAAGGCGGCGGCAATATGAGCCATCCTTTTTGCTTATGATCTTGGTCTCTCTTCCTTTATTCTTGAGGGAGATTTCATTATTTCCATGGTGGTTATTAATGCTCTCAAAAGTGAAGAGGAGTCATTGGCATCCTTCGGACATCTCCTTGCAATAGTGCAGCCTACCATAGCGGCTTTCAATCGTATTTCTTTTTTTATACTCGTAGAGTAGGTAATACTGTACCTCACAACCTAACTAAACATGCTAGACATGTTAGAAATTTATCGGTGTGGATGGAGTATGTTCCCTCCCACCTACATGATATTCTTGCAACTGATTATGGCTAACTTTTCTTTCAATAAAACTTCGAGGTCTTTCTTCTTCTTATTTTTTTTAAAAAAAAAAAATTAAACTACAAGGCTCTTGACAAACGATAATATAATTTCATTATGATTTTAGCTATAACCCTACCAGTCAAGAGATTTTACATATTTGTCAACACAATTTAAAGACGAATAGTAAAGAAAAGTAACTTTGCATTGCATGGATTATACTGTTGGTAAATTCAAATTCTCAAGATGCTTGTGAAATTAATAAAATGTTATGTTATGGTTAAGATTTTAGTTTTATTAATACAAAATACATATGATACTATATTTTTTAAGAGATGTGCTACGTCCACAATATTTTCACAACAAATTAGAGGTGGTTAGTTGTTATTGGTTCAAATTTGAACTTATCACTAAAATTACTTTTTTACCCCACCATTAACAACCCATAACAACCTATCACATAGGATTTGTTGTGAAAATGTTGTAGACATAGCATTTTCCATTTTTTAAAGGTTAAAAATAACTCTGTTTGTTTCGATATTAAAAATTGTTTAAAAAATATACATTTTTCAAGCCAAAGAAAATATACATTTTTCAAAAAGTATTTTTGGAAAATTATCTCATATTCCTATGCCTGGTAATATTTTTTTGAAAACTATATCATTTTTCTATGTTTGGTGACGACCTTAAAAATGAGGTTGAGTTGTTTTCAATAGTTTCCACATTGTTCCTATATAAAAAAAAATAGTTTCCATATTGCCTCTTAGCTTCCTTTATTTAGCATGGCATGTGATAGAGTTGTTTTCCAAAATTTTAGTGAAAAACAATCTCTAAAAATAAATTATATGTTTAATAAGATTTTCCATTGAGCAATGATAGTTTTTATTTGACATTTTTTTTGATACTATCAAATACAGGAAAACATAAAATAAAAAAAATTTCTTCATAATAGGTTTTTTTTTTTTTTTCAAAACATACAGATTTACAATTTCTAAAATGCATTATATTAACTTTTCCAATTAAATTCAAACACATAACTGCGTTGAATTTAATTTTTTTGAGTTTGACTGGCCAATTGAACTAGGTGTTAAAATTAATTGAAAAACCTAATGCACTATATCAAAATTTGTCCCTTTTCAAAATAAGTAATTATCACTAAGAGTTGTGTAAGTCGTATTATATTTTATTCTCATTTATTCAAAAAAAAAAAACTAGAATTTGAATTTTTCCTTCCTGTTATATAATTTTAAATAATATAATACAAAATTATATAAATATATTAATTAAATTACATTTTAATTTCTAATTTTTTTCTCAAAAAAATAAATACATTTTAATTTTTCTTTATATGGTAATGGTCTAATCTTTATGTAGTCAACATGGAAAGACTGAAAGGTGGTCTAATAAAAAAAACCATATGGGAATTCGTTTACAGAGCTTTACTGGATGTCTAGAAAGAAGAGTAGAACTAGAACCCTTAATTTATAGGGCCATGGCCCATGGCCCAACGAGAAGGGGAATTGATGGTCAATTTGCTCTTTGACTTTTGAGTTTCATAATCGTTCAAATTGTGTCCGTCAAATTTGCGGAGAATTTAAATACTAAGAGCGGGAAACGAAATTTTTAGCGCGAGACATTACGAGATAAATTTGTAGCCAAATGACCCAACTACCCTCAACCGTCCTTTAACGTCAAGGCCCAAGATGAGATAAATGTTCTCTTTTATTATTTCCTCGTTTTATTGGTCCATGATTAATTTTGAATTACCATAAGAATGGCACCAATTTTCCTTTGTATATCGTCTTTTTTTAAAAATAATAATGACCGCTGTTTCTCAAAAATAAAAAATAAATAATGACTAGCTTGTTATCTATGTATAGGCATGGATGTATTTAAAAATAAATACATTTTTTATCATAAAATTATAAATAATTAATCAAATTATTAGAAAAAAAAAAAAAAACTTAATTATATGTATGTTATAATTCCTGCCTAGGTTTAATACTGCTTATAATCATTTTTATTCTAATTTTTAATAAGATAGAACGTGCAGTAATTTTTGTTGAGTAAATATATAATTGTTTTATTTTATTTTTTTTATAGTTAATTAATATTGGACTTGACTCTTAGTAGTTAGTATTTTGTATTCATTAATTCACTTGGCACAAAGATTTGAATAATTAAGTGGACACATGACACAAAATTAGCCCACAATTGAAATCTAATTTGGAATTTAATTGAATTTTCCCTCACGTTTTGAATATACTAGTGTATAACTCGTGCATGTACAATTAAAAACAATCACAATTACACATATATATGAGTTCAAATTATACTTAATCTAAGAGTTACATTTTTTTAAAGCCATAGATATATACATGAGTTTTACTCTCTTTTTTATATATTATATATACACATTAGTTTACTCTTTCTTTCGTTTTTCTTTTTTTATGTTTATTGGGTTTTTGATGGTTTATTTATATTAGACTATTCATCTTTTGCACAATATTAACTCACCTAGAACAAAAAAATTTAAAAGAAATTGATAAGAAACGTGACATAAGATTAGACAACAATTAGAATCCAATTTTAAATATAATTGGATTATCTCTCAGCTTAAAATTGAGAGAAAATCCAATTAGATTCTATAATTAGAGTCTAAATTTGTGTCACTTATTCCATCTTTTTTTTTTTTAATGTCAAGTGAGTTATTTAGTGCAAAAGACAAGGAGATGGAACATCAAAAACCCAATCATTCATCTAATTTATACTTCTATACCATTCTTAAAGTTCCCATAATTCAAAGAACCATAATAAGCAAGTTTGATCTTTTTATCATCTAAATAAGTAAATATTATGTTTTGGGAACTTTTTCAATGGCATAGATTTGTCTTTCTCAGGCAAAACATAATATTAATATTTTTTTATGACATTAGTTTCTTTGATTAACTTACAATTATTTTATTTGCAATTTTGCAGTTTTGTCCTCATTTAGATATTTTCTATTTTGCATGTAGTAGCGGATGCAAGACAATTGTTAGTGTGCCTGTTTGTAAGTATCCAAAGGTTTGCTTCAAAATTCATCTGTTTATTTTTTTTTTAAAGAAAATTACTTATCATGTCTCCATTTTCTTTAGCAAATTTATATTTGTACTATAAACTGTTCACTCAATATAAATATCTATTAATCTTTTAATTTTGCTCTAAAAAAAACTATCATGCTATTTAAATTTTATATCACTCACGTTTTAATGATTTAACTCTTAATTTATTGACATCTTTTTGTCGGTTCTTCATATACATGGCCAACTCGATTTGAATGAACAAGACATAAATGCATAAGTATCTTCCCCTAGATCAATTATAATTTCTCAAATTCTTTGTGTATTCATGTATGTTTGCGAATCACCTCTCTAAAAAAAATTTATTTCTTTCGATTTCTCTTTGAATTTAAATTCTGAATTTTCTTTTTCCTTTTGGGATTATTTCCTTGGATTGTATTTGGACAAAGTTTGGCTCTAACAACTAATAGAAAGATGATATTTGGCATTGTCATGTGCACACATGACTGACTTAATCCAACCAACCAAGTGAGTCATGTGCATTGCACATGAAGGGACTCATGTTATCTTCCTATTGGTAGTTAGAGCCCAATTCCAAAATTATATTTGGAGTCAAAGCCTTTTCATTGTATTTTGGATCGGGTTATCTTGAAAATGAACTTCAAAATTTTACATAGGTATTGATGTATTAGCAGTTTAAGAGCATCTCCAATAGATGCTCTATCTCTATTTTTTCTCCAAAAAAGCTTATTGTTCACACTCCAATAGCCGGTCTAAACACAAAACTTTTCCAATTTTTTTTTTAAGTTGCTACAGTAGTTCTCTTAATCTAGAGGACACTATAACAACTCCAAACCATTATTTTATCTTAAAAAAAATACCCAGCTGAATAAAAAAAATATTCTTTCTCTTTCCTCCTCTCTTCTTTGTTCATCTGTCTCTCTCTCAAACGGTAACATAATCAAAACACAAACACAATAACAGATCAAGAACAGGGAAAAAGACAAATTTAATTAGAACAACAAATCTAAAATCAAAACAAAAACAACAAATCAAGAACATGAAAGCCTATCTAAGCTCCATTGTAACAACAAAGTGAATCAGAACAAGAAAAGAAGGAAGAAAAAAAAAAAAGAAGAAGAAGAAGAAGAAGAAGAAGAAGATAGACAAAGGCCAATCTCTCTGTCGGTTGTGTGTGTGAGTGAAGTGAGATGAAGAAGAAAGAAAATAAAAAACAAAAATGCGAACATAAAGGAGAAGTCAAAAGATCATGGTCAGCTGTGTGTGTGAAGTGAGTCAAAGAGGAACGAAAATAAAAACAAAAAGGTAAGCACAGAAGAAGAGGAGAAAGAGAGAGGGAGGTTCTGGAATCAAGTGGAAAGTAGAGATAAAAAAGGAGAGGATGGAGATATATGGGTATACGTGTGTGGTGGAGAAAAAACAAGAGAAAAAAAAAGTAAAAAAAAAGGAAACGTATGGATGAAAGAAAGGAAAAGAATAAGAAATGACCATTTAGAAATAATACCACAATATTTTCACAATAAATTTTAAGTAATTAGCTAATATTGGCGAGTAAAAAAATAATTTCAGCAGTGGGTTCAAATTAGAACTAGTAACAACTTTCCACATAAGATTTTGATGTGATTCTTGTGAAAGTATTTCGAAAAATGTTGTGAATATAACACTTTTCATTGAAAAATATAATTGTTGGGAATGAATATAGAAAGAATAAATGATGATAAAAAAAGAATAAAGAATGAATAAAGAAATAATATTTAAATGAGATAGAGAATGAGATAGAAAATCTGTTGGAAAGTGTATTTGAAAAAATGGGTAGCTAAAAGGTAAAAATCACTGTTCATTCTCCAAACAGTACAAAAATTTGGAGAATCTGCTAGAGATGCTCTGATAGGGTTTGTGCTGTTTTGAATGAGAGTGAGTGCACATAATTTCAGGTTGAGCATTCATAACTATTATCTTTTGGAATCCTATGTGCAAGGACAGATCTATTACTTGGTCAAGAGGAAACAAGCCCCCCCACTTTTTTAAAAAAATAATCTTTTTTATATATATATATATATATATATATTTGAAAGTAATATGCAAAAAAAAAAAAAAAAATATTATAATCCCCCCAAATTGAAAACTAATCATTCCAAATTGAAAGCTAACTCAATGAATCTAAAATATATAACAGTTATTTGATTTATATGTGTTTTGTATTAAAACTTAGGATTTTGGGTTCAATAAATTGAAAACTAACCCTTTCAAATTGAAAATTGACCTAGAGAATCTAAAAAATAAAATGGTCACTTGGCCTATATATGTTTAATATTACAGTTCACTTAATTGATGTTTGAGACTTATAAAGTTAAAAATTTGGGAATTTAAACTTTTTTTTGTCTATGTGGTTTTTTTTTTCATATATTGGACATACAATGATCTCAAAAAAAAATATATATAAATATATATATATTTATTTATATAAACTTCAACATTCGTGGTTGATAGTTTTTTTTTTTTTTTTTTTTTTTTTTTTTTGAGAAACAAAAAGTGTGGTTGATAGTTGATACAATTTACTTTGTAGAATGGTTTTATTGCAATAATGAAAAAAACATTCCAATCATAAATAATGTCAAAAGTCAAAACTAGGTTTTGTAGCAAAAAAAAAAAAAAAAAAAAATTATAATGGATTTTTTTGATGTTGTTCATTAAAAGGAAAATTATTGCAATATTTAGTACAAAATCAATTATAGATTGAAAGACTATTGAGTTACATTTTGATAGATCACAAATGATTGAGTATAAATGTAATAAAAAAAAATTATTTTTATAAATTTTCTTTTATTTATAATTTGTTAATATTAAATAAATGCTAGTTTTATTTTTCACATATTAATTTATTTTTTTAATATTTTTAATTTTTGAAAGGTCAGTTTCTTTTCATGCTTCCCTCCCTCTCCCCAAAGAAACAATCCTAGTTTCATCTTTGCCTATGTGTGTGCTCCAACGTGTTATCTGTGAATTAATGTTCCTAAAAAAAACATATAAGGAATCCAACACATTAACAAGAGATGTCAAGCACTAATTAAGGGAATCTTAATATAAAAAAATTAAATGATTAATGCAATGATAAGGAAATATTTTATTTTAAAAAAAATTATGTAAATATTTTCAAATTAAACTCATTATGAAAAGCCAACTAAGTAAATTGAGTCAAATATGAAAAGTAAATCGCATATAGTTAAAATATGGCGAGGTCAATCAATTAATTAAATCAAATCAAATATAATATAATAAAGGATGGAAAGCTACCCCATGAAAGCAAATAGAATCCCTTTAATGACACAACAAAACTCACAATATTTTCAAACTAATATGACACCTCACATATGGGCCGTTAAAAAATTAAATTGCAAACTGAGGTGGCCCACATGTGAGGTAGTAGACTAATTTGAAAATGTTGTAAAATTTAGTTGTTCCCATATCTTTATTGAAGCAAATAATAGCAAACATAGAAATAATCAACTAATCTTAATTAACCTAATCCTACATATTCATGAGTCAAATAAAATCACAATTCATATAAGAATCATCAAATTTAGCAAACTTGTTATTTCATCTATATCTATATCTATATATTACTAAAAGCTGAAACATGGTCAAGGGTTCAAGTCTCCAGAAGAGAGCTTCACACACATATATAGTTATATACTTAGATTAGGTTAGAGTAGAAATTCTATTTTGTATTAAAAAAAAAAAAAAAACTGAAGCGTGGCATTTATTGCTGCTGAGCTCCTGTTGCGCCACCTCATCGCTACGTCATTTGCCACATAATTATTATTTATTCCTTTTTTTTACCAAAAAAAAAATATATATATAAATAGATTATTGACTTTACATATTCATCTTTGTTGGTTTTAACATCTATATATATTTCTTTTTTATTTCCAATTTTCCTAGATATATATTTTTTTACATTCACTTATTTTTTAAATATTTACACTTTGTTCAAGCTTTCTTCTTCCCTTACCTTTTCATCTCCCCACTACCCTCTACTTTAATATTGCTATTCATCTTTCCCTTCATCTTCCTTTATTTGTCTCTTCTTATCCCTTCCCTCTTACTATAAATTTGTCACTTTTTTCCATTCTTTGCATAATTTTCTCTCACAAAAAGGTTCTCTCTCTCTCTCTCAATGTTTTGGTGGATTTTAATTTTTTATTGCATCTCCGCTTTAGGTTGATAAATTTTTGTGTTTTTAAGAACTCTAATTTAGGTTGATACGATTTAGTTTTCTGTTTTAAGTTATTATTATTATTATTTTGCTCTTTGGTTGTTAAATTTTATCCGATTACATTTAAAAAATTGAAGATAGTAGATAAAAATAAAATAGTATTCCATTTCATAACATAATTTGGATAATTTAGTGTTTATTGTTATATCTTTTAATTTTTCTTATTTTTTTTCTTCTCTTCTATTTTACTCAATATTGAAATTCAACCACACCCTCCTTATCATTAAATTATTTATATTTTCTCTCTCTTTTTGTTTTTTCTTCTCTTCTATTTTACTCAATATTGAAATTCAACCACATCCTCCTCATCATTAAATTATTTATATTTTCTCTCTCTTTTTGTTTTAAAAAATAAAAAATGTAATATTTTACTTAAATTCAAATAAAAGAAAATTGTGCTCATCAAATTGTACTCATTTTTTTTAACATTTACACTTTCTCCAACCTTTCTCCTTCTCTTTACCTTTTCATCTCCCCAAACATTCTACCTTGATATCACTCTTCCTCTTTCCTTTTATCTTCCTTTATTTTGTTTCTTTTTATTATCATCCTCTTAGTATAAATTTGTCATTCACTCTTCCATTATTTACATAATTTTCTCTTAAAAAAAGTGGTTATTTCCCACTCTTTCTCCCTCAATTTTTTGGTGGATTTTTATTTTTATTTTTCTTGCATCTCTATTTTAGCTTGATAAAGTTTTGTATTTTTTAGAACTCTATTTTGGTTGATGGGATTTAGTTTTGTGTTTTAAGTTTATTTTTTATTTTTTATGACTTTAATTGTTAAATATTATCATATTGCAATATAAATAATTAAAAATAGTATATAAGAATGTACTATTATTATATTACATAGAATTATTTGGATAAGTTAGTGTTTATTGTTATGTTTTTTTTTTTTTTTTAATTTTTTTCTCATATCATTTTATTTAACATTTAAATTCAGCCACATCCCCCATATATATCATTAAATTATTTATATTTCCACTCATTTTTTATTTTAAAATTTTTAAAATATAATATTTTGCCTAAATTAAATAAATAAAATTGTCCACATAAAGTGGAGTAATGCTAGGGAAACACTCATTCTCACACCCAATGCATCAAAGGAAGAATGAAATACAAAACTAATCAAGTTAAAAACACTAAATTAAAAAAAAAAAAAACTAATAATGCATATTTAATGTCATAGAGTCATCATCAAATTTTAGAAAATGATAGATTGCCAATGGAGAGAGAGAGAGAGAGATGGTATAGAAAAAAACCAATACAAAGTAATAAAAAGTAGATAAAGAAAAAAAAAACTAAACGTCAATTAGTAATCGTTGATTGGAAAACAAAGAGGTTGTAAGGAGAAGTAAAAAATAAAATAGAGATTACCGTGTGGAGAATATTAAAAACTTTACAGTGTAGTAACATAAACCGTTAAATTCACTTAAAAAATTAAATCAACAATCAACAATTAAATACAATCATAGTACTAAATTTAAATTTAAAACTAATCAAACTCTAACTATGGAAACCATATTAATCATAACTAAAAAAGATATGTTCTCTAATAGTAGTAGAAAATTACATAAGAAATAAAGTTAAAAAATTAAAAATCTATTTTTTGACATTTCATTTAACCTTATTTATAATATATATATATATATATTTATATATATAATTTTCATACACTATTACTTTCGAAAATCTAATGAATAATGCTACCTCTCATTTATCGTCTTTGTTATGCAAATCATCAGTTAGTAAATATATGATAATGGTAAAAAGCGTTACAAATGAGATTACTAAAAAAATATATAAAATTAATTAGCCACTATCATTATGGAGTAGTAGTCTATAATTTTACACATCCAAAAAAGTGGAATATATAGAGTTTTCTTAAAGGTATGTGTAAAGATTCACTATATATATATGTGTGTGTATAAAGGTAAAAAAAAAGGTATATTTAAGGTTTTTATAACTTAAAAACTAATGAAAACCAATGGTTAATAACTAAAATTATAGTATTAATAAAATATTTAATCAGACCATCCTAAAAAAATTATTACACGCAACGTGCTGGTATGCGACTAATTAAAATAAAATTTGGCTCAATTTTTATATGGACAAAGAAGGGTATCTAAACCTCTTCGAATACCTGACTATTCTCTTAGGTGTATGCAGTTCTCCCATCCCACACACACAGGTAATTACAAGGAGAAATCTCTTGGGGGTGGCTTCAAGATATTTCGAACTCAAAATCTTATGAATATTATGAGGCCTTAAGAGCCACTAAACAAACCCCTTGGGGCTAAATTTGGCTCATTTTTAGATTGGAATGCATATGTAAGCTGTTAGTATGCATTTGCATGTTTGGGCATATATATGTATCAATTTCCAGAATTTCTTTCCCAAATTCTCTTTATTTGACTCAATACCGAATCATTTATTTGATATTTCATAGATACATGTGTGGGAGTTACAAACCTGGAAAAGTTTTTTTTTTTTTTTTTAGTGATTTGAGATTTAAAACCTCATGGGCAATGCAGACCCCCCCCCCCCTTCTTGTTAAGGTAGTTACACAAATGGAGTTGTCATTTAATTAATTATAAGGAAAATTAAGAAGACCTCCAGATGAACATCTTTTTTATTGATAAAAAGAATGCACAGGACTTGAATAATTACAAGACTTTGGTTCTAAGTACAATATATGAAAAGAAATATTACAAGACTTAATATCCTAGTTACAATCTAATAAAAATAAATAGATAATTACTTGTTACAACCTAAGGAAAGTAAATAGAAAGTTTCAAGGTAAAAAACCTAATCAACATTCCATAGACTAGGATCAAGGCTAAATTACCAAGTGGAAAGATGTTAAACACCCACCTCACCCAACCTAAGTTTGTCTCCTAGGATATACCAGCCAACATAAAAAATACATTATTCCAATGCAAAAAAAAAAAAAAAAAAAAAAAATTATGGCAGTATGTAGGCAACGTAGTTACTCCAATCTAAAATAGGCATATATCACTTTTATGAATCTAAATTTAGTTAAATTTAAGTCCATTTGAAGCCATGGAAGTCTACTTTTCAATGAGACAACACTCACTAAACTATTTATCAAAATTCAAAAGATACGAGGATATGAATAATCAAAGGTCATTTTCCAATAAAATCTTTTGAATATTTTGAAACACTTTTGAAGTTGTAATTACTTCTGAACAACCAAAAATGCCACAATTACCAGTGAGAGACATTTTTGAAGCTCATCATTGGGGTAGTTAATCTAAGTCATTAGTTGATATACAATGATGTGTCTACATCCTAATTCCAACATATCTACATACTATACATTCACCATGGTCATCATATTATCATGGTCTAATTCCTAATCATGCAAAACATACAATAAAACAATTATGCATATTACCTACTAGCAAGATAGGTTAACCATGAGGGAGGGTACTTAACTTGCTTGAAGGGTTCTTGAACTTTATAAAATGAGGTGTCTATACTATTATTAGAGATTTTTAGTAAATTGTGCTGATCATATGAGGTTGAAGTTTGTGCTTAGCCTATCGTATTTGGGTGTGTGTGGTTGTTTCACCTGTTTGTGGTGGTGGCATGGTTGTACAATGGGGGGTTTGGATCGAATAGCTTGGTATTTGTTTAGTTGAGGCTTTTGTGTGGTTATGAATTTATGGTGGTTGGGGTTTTGGTTGAAGTCAAGAAGTAATGATTGAAGCTTCTTTTGGTTGTAATTGGGCTATGGTGGCATTTGAAGAGAAAGAGGAGAAACTTTTAAATGGTTTTTTAATATTTAAAGGATTTTTTAATACTTGTAGTATTATGTGCAGTGTAGGTCAGGTGATATATTATCTCCACTCAACGAACCAATGTAATGGCAACAAAGGGTTAATTTGAGCATTTCCCATAGTTCAAGGGATTTTAATTTCAAATTAGAAGCATAAGGGTTAGTTTAATTTTGATTCAAAGTCCAAGATTTATTTATTTTTTTTCCTTCGAAAATGTGAATATTAACAAATTTCAATATATCACAACAAGAAAATTTATGCTAATTGCTTAGTGCATCAACAAATTACCTTAAAAACGTCACTAAAGCGTTTGCCCTTTGCCCTCTTGCTTTTCAGCGGTGTTTTAAGAATGTCGCCAAATGTATTTTCCTACATAAAAACTGAAAATATCATATTATTTAGTGGCGTTTTTGAAAACGTCACTAAAGGTTTTTGAATGCCGTTAAAGAGTTATATATGGCAACGTTTTTAAAAACGTCACAACAGACCTATTGCAATGGTGCTATAGCGACATTTTTTACCGTCGCTATAAAAAACATCGTGATAGATCATTTGTGTCTACATTGACGTTGTTTTGGTTATTTGCAACGTTTTACAAATGCCGCCTAAACCCAGCTTTTTTGTAGTGATTTTATCTAATGATATCTTTACAAGGTCTTTCAAGACACAATTTTTTTAAAGAATGAATATTAATAATATTAAACTTAGGTACAAACATTTAAGATGTATCTTATTATTATTATTATTATTCTTATATGCTCTCGTGTGTTTGTAGGAGTTACAATTAAGATTTATCTTAACCTATAAAAAAAAATTAAAGATTTAAGGGGCGTACTATGCTTGCAGAAAACATTTTATTAGATACAAACTCATGTCATGTACACATGTTGCCAAGTATTTCATAATTTTTTTTTTTTTTTTTGAAGGAAGTATTTCATAATTTGACCAAGAAGATAATCAAATTACAAATGCATAATCTTTAATAAAGATTATCAAACCAACAATATGATGCAATAATCTTTTTTTTTTATTCTCCCTTGTAACTAAACCAGTACGTGAATAGATTAAGTCGAATCAAACATTAGAGCATCAACATTGGATGTTCTAAAAAAATGCTACTTTAACACACCAATAAATTATTTTATCTATTTTAGCATAATATTTGAAAATATACCCTACATTTATCTTCTATTCTTCCATACAACACATTAAAATAATACATATAACACATTATAATAATATTATCTCAACACACAACTCAACCCAAAGCAAAGAAGAAATTATTAAAAAAAACAAAAAAAGAAAGAGCCATTAAGAGGAGAGAGAAGGGGAAGAGAAATTATATATATAAGAATAACATGAGCTAGCAAAGTGCACTGTAACTCCATGCCAATTTTTTTTTTCTTCAGTTTAGCACATCCAATGGAGCATGCTTTTTGGTATATTTGGTATGCTAAAATGCTAAATTTTAGTGACAAGCATCCTAAAAGCATCAGCTGTGCCATCCTAATTGCCATTTTAATACACCAAAACTCACTTTATCTTATTTACCACACCATTTTACAATACATCTCGCATCAGATATTCTATTTTAACATTACAACACATTAAAATAATATAAACGTCTAATAAAAAATTATTTAATTTCTCCAAACCCAAAACTTCTTTCCCCATTCTCTACACTGAGGTCTGAACCAAAAACTCATTCACCACCATCACAACGGTAAACACACCACCACGGATCATCCCAAAAAAAAACCCATAACCACAAAAGAAAAAAAAAACCACAACAGCCCAAAAAATCATCCCCACAAAAAGTCCTCCGACCAAAAAATCATCACCATAAAAAACAAAACCACAACAGCCCAAAAATTCATCACCACAACATCTCTCTCTCTTAAAAAGTCCTCCATTTCCAAACTTTGTAAACCCATTTCAGCATAGAATTTCTTCTTTTGGGCGATATCAACGATGTTGGACAAGAGGTGGCTGGACGAGATGGCCTCTGGCCGATGTCAGCGGCTAGGCAAGAGGAGTTTGGGCAATATCAGCGGCGGCATTTGAGAGTGAGAAGGATGTCATAGGCTAACCTATCCATTGGAACTCAGGCTAACCCACCCAAACCCACCTACCGCCGATCCATTCATCGGAACCCACAATAGAACCCACCCATCAAATCACAACACCAAAAAAAAAAAAAAACACCACAAGAGAGAGATTGGTAGCACAATGAGGCATTGGCTTGGTGAGGCTGAGAGAAAGAGAGGAAAAGCAGTGAAACTTCACTAAGCATTAGAGAAACCAACCAAGAATGTTAAGATTGGGTCAAATACTACTGGATCTAATGAAGTTTCCAAGGTACCAGCCAAGAACCAGCCTATTTTGTCAAAGGGTGAAACCTTGTGGTTGAAGAGATAGAAGATCAAGACTTTTTGGTTCGAGAGTTAGAAGATCAAGACTTGTTGGTAGAAGCGTTCAAAGATCAAGATTTGCTCGTTAAAGAGTTAGAAGATCATGATGTGGGGCAGCCTATTTTTGATAATTACATTGAAAAATAGATTGGTGAAGAAGGGAAAGAAATGAGTGATTGCATGAAATATGTGGTTGAACTTGTTTATGATTAGTCTATGGAAGAAAAAGATGTGATTGTTGAGGGGAAAAATGATTTATCATTAGGAACAAAGGCCTTGCAAGTTCCAAAGCAAGAAATGGAGAAAGACAAACAACACAAAGGTAAAATTTTTCCAATTAATTTCTGCATTGAAGGAAGAATTTGTGACTTGTTGATTGAGAAAGGTAGTTATGAGAATATGGAGTCGCAAGAGATTTTGAACAAGCAAGATATGAAGCATCAACATAAACTGTCTTGCTTACGTAAAGGAGATGAAATTAGAGTTTCAAGAGGTTGTTATTCCATTCTTTGTGATGAAGTAGACATACGATCATGTAACTATAGACAAGCCATCTTGGGAGGAAGGTGCAGCACATATGGTTTGCACAAGATAGTGCTTCACTACTCATTTCAACCAAAGAAGGGGAAAGCAAGTCCCAAACCAGTGGCCAAGATGAAGAAGACTTTAAAATTGGAGGGTCAACCAAACTTGAGGACAAGTTTGCTTTCAAGAAAGGGAGTCCTCCTAATGCAAATGCATCTACATTGGAGTTTCAGTTGTGTGGGACTTCACTGTACAGAGGCAGCAACATTTGGTGTGCTACCAACAACAACAAACTCATTATACAAGGGAACTGCATCATCCTAGAAGGCTAGAAATTCATACAAATCTTGTGGCAACCTAGAGCACTTGAGGTCAAGTGCTTCTTAAGAGTGAGAGTCCTGATGCAGGGCAATTTCAAGTAGGGGTGTCAATTCGGGTTAGCGTGTCGGGTTTGTATCGTATTGAGGTAAGGGTATTCGACTAAATGGCTCAACCTGAACCCGACCCATTTAATAATCGTGTCGTGATCCTTCAACCCTAACCCAACATGTTAATAAGGCGGGTTGACCTGACCCAACCTACTTGACACTTTTAATAAACAGGTCATATTGGATTGACACAAATGTAACACAACCCATTTTAACCTGCATAATATTAAATATAACACTCATCTAGAAATAATTTTTTTTACATCCCAAAAGTAGTGCATACACTTCAAGTCTTCAACGCATATTAAAAATAATATAGTTCAACAAAAATATAGCATCCATATAGAAATATGTTCTTTACACTCTAAAAGAAGTGCATACATTTTAACTCAAATTCAAAATAACATAGTTCAACAAAAATAAAATATCCTCAAAACTCGCCAAATGCTAAGTATCAATATTGAAAGAGTTGGAGCAAATAGTAAACTAATCCTAACTATGACTACAATTATCATCCATAGATTCTTTGTTGATGTCTAAATTCATAACATCTCCCACAAGCTCATCCAATTTCATTTGTGCAAGTTCTATGCCAAAAAAATATTTATAGATTTATAAGAAGGTTTAGGGTTTGTAGGGTTTAGAGATCTAGGGTTTGTAAAGTTTCAATTTCCAATTATATCCCTTGTAAATTTTTGTAATTACTCACTTTTCTTTTTAAATTTAAAATATAGGTTGGATATAAAAGGTATTTGACAAATTTAAAATAAAATGAATATTTATTTGTTATACGAGTTAAATGGGTTGTGTTATATGGGTTATTTCGGGTTGACACAAATAAATTGGCGTGTCAAACGTGTCTATTGTAGGTTACGCGGGTTGACCCATCTATGACATGTTTCTTATCGTGTCACTTTCGGGTTGACCCTTTTATGACCCAAACCCGCAAAGGCCCAACCTTAACCCACAAAAACTCGTGTTGGGTTCGTGTCGTGTTCGTGGGTTGAGTTGAACATTGACACCCCTAATTTCAAGTAGCTATATCCTAATCCTCTTATAATTAATTAATTAGTTAGTTAGATGATTTCTTAAGTATTAACCGATAGGATTTAGACACTTGTCAATCATCTAGAGGCTGCCAATGCCAAACAACTAGTATAAGTAGTAGAATGTAAGCTCTTTGTAAATCAGGTTTTGGTAATTGAATAAATTGTTAGCATTTGTGTGCTATTTGGAACTGTGTGTTCTTGCAGAGATAATTATCCACCTTCTAAGCAACTCAGCATTTCATTGTTTCTAAACCATACACAAACAGCCCATCACATTCCCTACATCAGAGTGGGAGAAGAAAAAAATGGAAGAGATCGTTTTTTGAGAAGAAGAGAGGAAGATATTTGACAAAGGGGTGAGAGAGGAGAGAGAAAAGGGAATAAAAAAATAATAAAAATTTTACAATTCTTGTTTGTACGCTTCCAAATTTGAGATTATACTGTTCATCTATGCCAAATGTTTTGGCATATAGAATATCTCATGTGAGATGTTTTTAGTTTTTGGCATTTGGCACACCTGATGCTAGTACTCTAAAAGGAAGCAAAACTAGGCAAAATGATACAATAATAATTGGACTTGAGAAAAGCCAAAACCACCTCCCCTTAAAAAAAATAACAAAAACAAAAAGCATGCATTCCATCTAGTGCTCCATATTTCGAGCTATTGAAATCATTAACTTTTTTTTTTTAATTACAAATTTCAAGTCATTGAACTTTGTTGTAAACACCAAAAAGTGACAATTGAGTTATATGACTCTCTACAATTATATTATTGATTTAATTGGTAATGATTACCGCACAACTACTATTGCACACTACGCATATTGCCACATTATTTGAAATAGTGTTTTAGTTAAAATTATGTTTCACCATTTTACAATTTTAATTGAAATCTTCATGATTTCAAAGAACATGCGTTGAGACTTGAGAGTGCAATAACGAATTTGTGACAAAAATTTCTCTAACAATTATATGACTTGTTTTAATAATTTAATGAGTGAGATTTGCTTACTTTAATGGACTGTATAGATTCCTTATTTCCTTACATGCAGAGATATATGTAAAGATGGAAATTAATTGAATAATTGATATACGATTATTATGGAATTAATTGAATTTTAATCCAAATAGGAACAAGAACAACTCCCCTTCTTTCTGCAAAAATTGAGATATTAATATTATTGGTAATGGTATTGGTAGGTAAGCAGTAAAAAAAGAAGAGAAAATTTCGTGTCTCAAAAAAAAAGAAGAAAAGAAAGTAAACGTGAACGAGGGTATTATCGTCCAACAAAATAGTTAATCAGTAAGGAGGGATAGCGGTGGGAATTGTAAGAAAGATTTTGAAATTGAAGGGTATTTACAAACTACAAAAACATATTACATTACATTTTGAATACAATCTCTACTGTCTGTGTCTGTGTCTACTCTTCAAAAAAAGGAAACCTAAATAAGACAGCCCAAAACAGAGAGCACTGTATCACAAATCCCACAAATACAATTCTCGAAACCAAATTGGTTGGTTTTTGATTCATAAAAGTAAAACCATTTCTTCTCATTCTGTTTCTACATATAATCAAGAAGATAAAGATGAACGACAAGAAAGATCCATATAGGTACTCTCTTTTATTCTTCTTAGTCTCTTACTACTACATTTTTTTTTGCTCTTTCTGATTCATGAATGTCATGCTATTCTAAATAGAATTGTGATTTGTGAGATACCCATTTGCTATCTTGACTTCTTACTTCTTCTGCTTTAGTTAATTCATGTTTCTTGTTTGGAAAAGAGGAAAATTTTGAATTTCTGCATTTTTAGTGATAGAGAATATGCCCTTTTCGTTTTCTACATTTTTTTTTTTTTTTTTTTTTTAAATTTTGGATTTGGATACGCAGAATTGTAGTTTCATAATAGTAACTTTTTTTTTTTTTGTTTTGGTTTCAAGATCTGTTTCTGAGGTAGTCAATTGCTCTTTTCTTTCTCTTCTCAAAGAATTATATGGATAAAAAAGTTATAGAATCCCAACTCAAAATATAGTGAGCCCATATCTTATAGAAGCCATTTAAAGATTTCATCTTTCAGACATTTTCACAACTTTCTTGAAATTCTTTTTAGGTCTACAATGGGTAGGAATCTTAGCCCAAAACTACAGCGTGAGTTGGAAAATCTTCAAAAAGATGCTGATAGTCGTAAATCAGCAATGAAGGCACTAAAGTGTTATGTGAAAGACCTGGATTCCAAGTCAATTCCACTTTTTCTTGCACAAGTTTCTGAGACCAAGGGCACTGGTTCTTTGTCTGGGGAGTGTACAATTTCACTCTATGAAGTTCTTGCTCGCGTTCATGGTGTCAAAATTGTTCCTTTGATAGACAGCATCATGACATGCATAATCTCGACCTTGGCTTCAAGTGCAGGGTCTTTTCCTCTTCAACAGGCTTGTTCAAAGGTGGTTCCCGCAATTGCGCGATATGGGATTGACCCAACTACCCCAGAAGACAAAAAGAGGCATATAATTCATTCTCTATGTAAGCCTCTTTCAGATTCTCTATTGGGTTCTCAAGAGTGCCTCACTTCTGGGGCTGCCCTTTGCTTAAAGGCTCTTGTGGACTCGGATAATTGGAGGTTTGCTTCGGATGAGATGGTTAATAAGGTGTGTCAAAATGTTGCTGCTGCTTTGGAAGAGAAGTCTACTCAGACCAATTCTCATATGGGTTTGGTGATGGCTTTAGCAAAGCGTAATGGTTTAATTGTTGAAGCATATGCAAGATTGTTAATACGGTCTGGATTGCAGATATTGAATTCTGGGGTTTCGGAGGGAAATTCTCAGAAACGGTTGTTGGCCATTCAAATGGTGAATTTCTTGATGAAGAATTTGGATTCCAGGAGCATATTCTCTGAGCTTGAGTTGATAATTGAGGAGATGGAGAATTGCAAGGATGATAAGATGGCTTATGTTAGAGGTGCTGCTTATGAAGCTTTGCAAACTGCAAGGAAAATAACTCCCACAAAAGGGTCAAATTTTGAGAGTACTCCTGGCTCAATCACTGGGTCAAATTTTAGTAGGAGAGAGCATAGTAGGAGGAATTTATGGAATGCTGGTGATAGATCTCCATCTCCATCACCTGAATCACAGACTATTGATTCCTTTCTTGGATATGAGTCATGGGTTGAGTCGCCCATTTCAATGAGGCAGGTTTCTCAAAATTCAGATTATGATCGTAGGAGTGTGAACCGGAAGCTTTGGAGCTATGAGAATGGAGGGGTTGATGTGTCTCTCAAGGATGGTTTGTTTTCAGAGGTTCAGGGAAGTTTCATGTCTAATACACACTCTGGGAATGATGAATATGATTGTAATCGAGGAGATTACACAGAGGAATTTGCAGGGTTCTGCAACCGAAATCCTAGAAATGGAATGTCGAGAAGCACTACAACTAGTCCCCTGGTATGTTGCTCATGCATATTATCATGATTTATTGTTTGATTTTGTTTCAATTTTGAATAAGAAATTGTAGTTTATGGTTTTTTGGCTGAGTGAAATTGAAGTTATAGGAGCTGTCATGCTTGGTTTTTTAAGTATAATTCATAAGTTAAACTGAAAGTGATGGGAGAAAGAAGATAAATAGTTTCTTGCCAAATTTTAAATAATAACTCACAAATTGTGGTGACAAAGATTTTAGTATGGATGGAAAACTTTCAAATTTCTGGTTCTATCATGTGCAACTTATTCAAGACATCCTATCTGCTTTCCTAAGGAGAAGAAGGAAAGAAAAAAAATTAACTCCACCACAATTTTTTTTTTTTTTTTTGAAACTTTGTTTTTTATATGAACTTGAGTTCCAACTGATCGAGCCTGCCAATGTTTGTAAATTTGTGATTCTGTCCTCTATTCTGCTCCTAGTTGTAACTCTCATTTCACCAAAGCTGTGATTCTAGTAGTTTAATTCTATTTTCTGTGTAGTACTGATCTTGACAAGTAGTAGCCACTTCCTCTCTTTTTTGTGCTTCAGAGGTCACGCACTCAGATTAATGTTGACAACATCAGGATCTGTAAGACTCCAAGGAAGCTCATTTGCTCTCTTCAGGATCCAAATAATGGGAACTCAGACTTTTCTGAGAAACAAGCCAGAAGGTTCAAAAGTCTATCCTCAAACAACATTGAGTGGACCCCAACAAGCAAATATGACCAGAATGGTTTTTCGCATGTTGTGAACTATAATGATAAAGAAAATGGAGGTTTATATGCCACTGGTGAGCAGTTCCAAGGCAGCCGTGAATCAGTTTCATCAACTGATGATGTTCTTACTGATACTGATTTGCAAGCGTCCCGTGAGGTGGTTCTTGAATTTAAAACTCGAACTCACAAGCCTGGCATTCAGAAGGCTCATCAAAAGACTGCTATGAAATTCATTTGTGGCCTCTTTTTTGTTTTACTTGCAGTATTTACTACACTACTTTGGATCAAGGATCAGGATGAAGGCTACTATCTCGTACCAACTTAATGTGCTCATAAATCATAATGATGTATATTGTTGATTTGATAATGTAGTAAATCAGGGTTATGCAAAATCTGTAACAGTATTAAGACTCATCACAATCTTCGTATTGGATGTTCAATGTGCTTTATAGAAGTAAAAGTTTTGAGTTCTTGAGAAAGATTGTTTGTTCCTTTGCTTGATTGCTTTAAAATTTTGCTTTAACATCTTTTTAAATGTTTGGTGGAATTTAATTGCTTGCCTGAAATGTTTGCTGCAATCTAATCAGTAAGTTCTTGTGATCAAAACTAATATTGATTTGTCTAGTGTTTTTTCAGAACGTCTTCTTTGCCAAAAAGGGCATTTGAAATTATTTCTAAAGAAAGTAGAAGACAACTAAACCATTCTTTTGCTTGGTTGATGGCTACCAGAATCTTTTTATTTCCACTCCCAAATAGTAACCTACAAAATATTCTTAATTTTCTTTTTCAAGATCTTGATTTTTTTTCCAGTCAACCAAATAGTACACACAATTGGAGCATCTTACATCAACTTGATTTGCAGCGACTTGTACAGATGCACTCTTGATATTGCCTGCAAATAAGATAAAAGCAATGGCATGCTGTTATATAATTAGAGATTTGGGTTATGTAAATGCTGCAGACCTCTCCATTCTTCTTCAGGACCTAGGATGATAGGTTTGAGCAAGGCTGACTGACCGACACATACGTAAGAATATGTGCTGTAGTATTCATGTCTTGAGCCAGGACTGAACATGTATAGTTCATCAAATCCTTCCCTCCCTACTCCCACTGAGTTTCTTTTACCCTGTTCCATAATAGAGGTCAGATCATCAGAAAGGAAACAAGAGAAAATGGTCAATATCTTTAGGATTGAATCCTCTCATGAGTTCAGGTAAGTGGCACTTGAGAAGCATTTTTATTTATGTTTGATTAATGTACTTAATTTTACAAAAATGGATAAATGGAGCCTTATTTTAATTCAGTCCCATGACTTAGTAAATACATGACACAAATGGGTGGTACATATGCTTTAAAATTAATGGACACAAAATCTCCTAGTTGGTTAACTAAATGTGGAAAAACAATGCTGGCGTTAGGGCTCTCAGGATGACTTGAATTTAGGCCTGTGGCATGAGTACATAGTTCACCAACTATGGTGGTGTCCTTATCAATAGTGTACAAAATATAAATTATGTGCAAGCACAGAGCAGGGAAATTGAGATACTCCTAATAAGATTTGTTAGCATTTGATCCACCTTCTAGAAAAGACTCAGTTACAGAAACATAGCTCTCCAGAGAACAAAGTTGTGTGTGACTTGGTTCTAGAGGTGTAAGACACATGAATTGCTCTGTTAAATACAATTGTTCGTGGTGTAAGTACCATTTTTGCAGCAAATTAAATGGAGATGTTAGAATTTGGTTATTATAAGAAAATTACCCTGTCAATTATTGTGAAATACCGAGGTGCACTGGTGTATATCCGACTCATTTGTTCTTTTAAATGCTTGTAGTTGTCATCTTCTTCACCCTCCATTTCTTCTTCACTTTCTCTTGGGCTGCTTTCTGCATCATCAGCAGTGTTTTGATTTCTTGCACCCCAACCAGACGAAAGGCCTTTCAGTGTCATTTGACCCAAAAATTGGCCTAAGCCAAATTCATTTTTCTGGCCGAAATCCGGAGGAACTAAAGCAAAGTTTGTTAATAATGGTGACCTGTTGAAGAAGTCAGATCCTTCTAATCCGAGTGCATAAGTTGCATCTGGCGTGCTCACTACCAAATGGCTTACAATGGACCCCGTCAGTTGGAGCAATGAAGAAGAGTTGGAGTTTGAGACAACAAGCTCTGAGCTTAACATATCTTTTTTGAGAGTCACAATGTATTTTACTTCAATTTTGTTCTCCGAGTCCCTATCTATCAGTTCTACCTGCATTTTACAAGTTCATACGTTTAACCATGTACTTATATCTACAAGACTAAATCATGAACCAAACAAAGATATACATTATGACAATTTGACCATCTATAATAATTAACTAATTCTAAAAAATCTGAAATACATTGTTGGTCTTTGAAGTTTTAATCCATGAACGATTTTAGTCCCTCGTGTTTTTTTTTGAGTGAAAGTCCCTCATGTTTTAAGTGGTCGCTTTAGTCCTTAATTTGATGACATGGTCAGATTAAAAACTGACATGTCATTATTCCATTAGACACATTAAGTAAAGTGATCTCTTTAAATTTGTTTGAAACTAAAAACGATCACTTCAAATATCAGGGATTAAATCACTCATGAACTAATGTATAGGCACTAACTATTATTGAAGCCTTCTAAAAATACTTAATAACCATTTGAACCAAATTCGCTAACCATCTATGATATATTCTATTCCGTTCAACAAAGAGGGGTTACATCTTTCAATAAATTTTAGGCTAAAATGCCTTTATCTTGATTATAAAATAGTTTCAAAATAGGTCGATATAAAGTTTGGTTTCATAGAATTCAATGTTTACTCTTTGGTTACAAGAAAGTTTCATGGCCTAAAAAATTATACACGGACCTGAATGGATTCTTGAGCATCGCCTATTATATTACGAAGAGCCCAATTACATGGAGACCAAGAAACTTCGACATCACCATCACTGGAACAATTTAAGGCTAAAGACACCCCTCCTTGAATGACAGCACCACCATTCTCATCCTCAGAGACTGATGTGTGCAGCAACTCCACCTTGCCTCCATGCCACATGGGAGCTTTGTATGATGAAATTAAGCCACTTGGTAGCATCAAGTTGACTGTGCTTCCGTTTTCGAGTCCCATCTTGGCAACACAGTTATCACCAATACCTTCAAAGGTGACACCATGTCCACTGAATTCTTCCTCCAAGTAGTCCACATTGATGGGTTGGTATGGGATTGAAGCCACTGATGGTAGTGGAAATTCTCTCTTGCTATTGTAGTACTGACTAAAATTGCATGGAAGATACGTGTGGGAAGAAAACAAATGTTTAGCAGGTGGTTTAGTGGATATGGGAATGAAATAATTGGGTGAGAATAGTGAAAGTGAATTGCAAGCCATGCTCATGCTTCTTTTCAACTTCAAGTCTTTTCCTTGACAGTCTTATTAGGCGTTTCCATTGTTGATAATGTATAGCATTTTCTTCTTTAGATATTATGGACAGAATGAATTAAAAAAAAAAAAAAAAGATTTTTTTTTTTGGAGAGAGAGAGTGGGGTCGACTTATCCCTATTGGCTTGTGTTTAAAAACAATGCCTTATTGCAAATGGATAATGAGACAAATGTTATTGGTTACGTTTTTTTTCGCTTTTTTTCCCCTACTTTTTAGTTTTTAGTCAAATGCTGGAATAACCACTTAATTCCGCATATCCTTATTTATAAAAGAGATTTTATATATATTACAAAATTTACTGTATAGTTTTTATAATGTTGTTAATTACAAAAAATAATAATCTACATCTATATCTATATCATATACTATATATAATAGCAGAAGCTGAGAAAAAGTTAATTCCTACAATTAAGGAGGTGCTGCTATATAGGAAAAGTGCCTATCTAAAATTCAGACACATATACAGTTTAATCTTTAAAAAATCGTACGGTGCATCGTTTGGAGAGGCTTCCTATCGCAGCGTTAAAACAGTCTGATGGTCTCTGAGTATAAATACAACACTAACTGCTTAAATGGGGGCCAAAATTGAGAATTAACACTGTTTGCCAAACAATATAATTAGTAGGCACTGTTTTCAAACTATATATATTACTAACATCTCGAGTCTAAAAGACTCGATTTAGGGCTTATAAACCGAGTCTTTGAGGCTCGGTTTCCATGGATTGATCACGTTTGATTTAGCGTTTTTTCCACGTGGCGTCCACCTAGAAATCGAGTCTTAGAGACTCAATTTATATCTCGACAATTAGAAGCTCGGTTTATATGTGACGTGGTTAGTGACGTTGTTGGTGTTTGATCCACGTGGAAAACACCTGGAAACCGAGTTTCTAAGACTCGATTTCATATAGGGTTTTTTCAAATTAAACGCCTCTTTGCTCTAATGCCTCTCTCCACTCTCACTCACCTTCTCACTCTCACACAGACTCTCCACTCTCACGCCTCTGTCACTCACTCTCTCACTCTCACTCTCACGCCTCTCCACCCTCACACAGACACCCTCTCATGCTCGCACCTCTCTCACTCTCACGCCTCTTTGCTCTAACGCCTCTCTCCACTCTCACTCAGTCTCCACTCTCAAGCACCCTCTCCACTCCCACTCAGTTCTCTCAAGTATGATTTTCTTATTGTGTGATTTTTTCATGTGGGTTTGTGGTTTTTGTTCCAAAATTATGATTGATTTGATTGTTTCGTGTGTTACTCTGTTTGGTTCCCAAGAAAATGCGAGAAATTTTTTCTATTTTGTGTTGAGATTGTCGTGTTTGAGAAAATTTAACATGAGGAAACTAAGAGGCCTAAGGAATAGTGGTCAGAACTTGATTTGATATGATTTGATTTGATTTTTTTTTTTTTTTTGTTGTTGTTGTCTCTTGCTATTTAGATGGATAAGCAGAGGTTTAGGGTGCAGTACATTAAGTTTACGAATTAAATTTAAAATGCTATGACCCATACATGAGATACCTGGTTGCATCAGAAAAACTAAGGGCATGTTCAATACATTGATAATGATTACTTAGGAATAGAAATAAGTATTGCAAGGAATATAAGAAGTTGTAACCCTCTTTGTAGTAGTTTTTTTCTTTCAATGAAGTATTTTACTAATTAGAAAAAAATTATATATAAGAATTTGTAATGGAATTACTATTCCTATGCATCTGTTTTGGTGGTAAACATGAATAGAACCATGAATTTGTAATTCACAATATGGTATAACATGATTTGATGATATAATGGAGTTATATTCCAATCAAATGTCCTAAAATACCCTTTTATATTATATTTATACTCATTGTGGGTCTTGTTTATTGTGTATACTTTAATTAATATCATTGACCTTTGCTCAAAATTCCTGTCTCCATAATTGCTAAAAATAAAAACTGACAGCTTCTCCCCTAGATATTAAATTCTAATGAACGATAAATTTACACGCTTGAATAAAATGATGAAATATAAAAAAGCTCGACTTTTTTTTTTTCTTTTCTTCTTTCTTTAAAGAAATAATACTTGTTTCACAAGTTAATACATAGCTATTTTTGAATTCCGTTGCTGTCTCCATCTTTGTGCTTCTTTCTCTCAAGCATGATTATATGTTTAATGCATGAATTAATGCTGCTGTCAAATCAAACATTACTTTTATGGCTTGCATAATCAGTTTGGGCATGTCTTGCATATATAGGCTAGAATCTGATATTCCTGCTAGATCTTCATTGCTGTACTATTGATTTTACTAATAAGGCTAATTCTTTCACTTCTATGATATTGATACCATTTCTACATGTATGAGAAATTTTATGTAATTTTCTTGTCATAAAATTTCTTGAGTAATATATATTTCATAGAATTGAATGCTAAGTAATGGGTTGCATCATTACAGCCGTATATATGTTATCTTATATATGACATTTATATTTGACAACCCAATGGTGATTGGGTGGTTTCTAGAGCAATTGCCAAGGCTCTTCTAGGCATTTTTCAATAAAGTTTACAATTTCATTAAAATGTGAATCCTTCTGAAAAGTAACATGGTTTCTGGTGATTACTTACCATATTTTTATGATTAATCTGGAGAATATGACCTTTTGTTCTAGTTTCCTGGTGATAAGTTGAGTAAAGTGTATTTTTCCTTGAATGGTTGTCTTCCACCCTATGTGACCTCATAGGAACTGTGTTTTCTCTTTAGGCATATGACTGCCACTTTGTTAAATTTTTTTTTTTTTTGAGAATCTTTGTTAGATTGTTTTTGTTTTTTTTTTTTTTCAATAATGTCTATTACATGCTAACTGCTTATCATTCTTGTGCAGTATGGCTGCTGCAAATGCTGGACAGATTGACCATGCACAACCTAGACCCATTGACGGGTCGGTGTTGATACAGTAGGCCGACCATCGGTCTGAAGCTATTTGGAATGGGCAGGTAAAACACAACACTACAGATTTAACCAATGTACACGCATTTAATTCATACAACGTACACGCACTTGTTGTCATATATTAATCTATGGTTCTGTTCTGTGCAAGATCCAGGGTCCCTTACCTGCCGTAGCCGTAGTGAAGAGTTCTCCAATCAAGAGCCAATGGTGGACGACCGAGTCATTGACATCATTAAGGCACTTGGTTTGGAGGGACTCCTCAGGATCCCGGGTAGAGAGATTGACCATGTCCTGATAACGGCCTTAGTGGAGCGACGGCGGCCCGAGACTCACACCTTCCACATGCCACATAGTGAGGTCACCATCACATTGCAAGATGTGGAGGTTCTTCTTGGGCTTCCTGTTAATGGCGAGGCTATAACAGGGAGCACGCAGAAAGAATGGGAGAATGTGTGCCGGGACTTCCTTCGCTTTCGACTTGTAAATAATGAGAGAAAGCAACTTAATGGCCAGAGGATTCTCATCAAACGGCTTTTGGAGCAAGTTGTCAATCCATTGCCGCCTAATGCTAAAGAGGATCAACTGCATAAGTACACACGATGCTACATCCTAGCGCTACTGGGGGACATAATCTTCATGGACAAATCCGGCGATAGGGTGCATCTAATGTGGGTGCAGCAATTGGAGACCTTCGCAACCCACAAAGGTACAGTTGGGGAAGTGCTTGCCTTGCATGGTTGTACCGAGAGTTATGCAGGGCAAGCAATAAGAAAGCCAATCAGATTGATGGGTGCTTGCTGTTGGTCCAGTATTGGGCATGGGCCAGGTTCCCCTATTTGTGCTCGGCAGTTGAGCATGGCCCGCTAGTGGGTGTTTACGGTCCTCCAGTGCGTGGTCCACTGCCCCATTGTAGTGCATCCATCATCTAGGGTTGTAAATTGTAAAGATGTAATTGTTTGTTGCACCTCCTTGGCATCAACTTTTGCAAGCGGTTCCGAACTTACGTACAACTCAGCAGCATTTACTTGAGGCATTTTATGGATCCTATTAAACATGATCTTTACATGTTTGTCTTCTTTGATCGCCATATACCCATAATTTATCCGTTCATGAAGGACTTCTTGTGGGTAACAGTAAATAATCTTTATATCATAACAAGCAGGGTTCAAATTCAATTCTTCCATTATTTTCATCTTCAAATCATATAACGTCTTCAACTTATGACGTATCATCATGTAATAGCATTCAATACTTGGCCCTTTAAATGGGAATTCGTTAATCTCATCACGATTGAGAAGGGGTCCACCGTAGTATACATTTATATCGATATTCTTCAGAGATTGTGAACCTATTAGAGTCAAGTGTAATATGTTAGTGACATATTTTATCTCTTTCATTTAACATCAATTACAAAACCATTTTATATACTCAAAGTACAAAAATTACAACTTCTTACATCATATGCATATACAAACACACCCTACATTTGCATATACTCACCCCACATCACATACAAACACACTCAATCATTACCATTTCATACTCAAACAAATAAAAAAAGTAAAGACAAAACTCACCCCCATTACAAAATTTCAACTCATTCTAACAAAAAAATAAAGAAAAATATTAAACCAAACAACAACAAAAATAGTCATGATAAAAAGCCTAACAATACAAATATATATCTACAATATTTTTTACTTTTTATAAAAGCCTAGCAAATATATACACTAACTTGTTACATCATATGCATATACAAACCCCACATTTGCATACAAACACACAATCATTATCACATACAAACACACTCAATCATTATCATTTGTTTCTAAAATAAAAAAATAAAAAATCATTAATCATACTCAAACAACAAAAAAAACTAAACACACAACTCACCCCATTACAAACCTTCAAATCATTCTATCAAAAATATAAAGAACAATATCAAACCAAAAAAAAAAAAATAGTCATGATATACATACCCATAAAAAAACCTAACAATACATATATATGTAACTAACAACTAGAGAGAGTGAGAAACCTTACCTGACATGAGGATGTAAAAATATGGAGGGTGAGTTTGATTTGAAGTTTTGTAATGGGGGTGAGTTTTGTATGAGAGTGAGAGAGAGAGTGAGAGAGGGAGAGAGAGCTGCTGGGTTATTTGGAGGAAAAAATGGAGAGACCCTAGACCCACATTATGAGGACTAAGGTTAGTAGCTGCCCTAACCACGTGGAAGCTTGTGGACCAAAGATTGAAAATCGAGTCTCTAAGACTCAATTACTCTTTTTAAAAACCGAGTCTCTAAGGCTCGATATCCAGCTGGAATCCACGTGGGATGCAGGTATGAACATAAATCGAGCATTTAAGGGTCGAGATAGAAATCGAGTCTTAGAGACTCGATTTCTAGGTAGACGCCACGTGGAAAAGGGCTAGCTCATATCTGATCAGAACATGAAAACCGAGTCTTTGAGACTTGATTTATAGGCCCTAAATTGAGTCTTATAGACTCGAGATGTTAGTATGAAATATAGTTTGAAAACAGTGCCTACTAATTATATTGTTTGGCAAACAGTGTTAATTCCTAATTTTGGCCCTTAAATGGGTAAATTACATTCAAAAGGCTTGCCCGTATACGGAGAAAGAGAGAGAACAGAGTTGTTCGTCGGACCCCAAGAGAAAGAGAGAAAGATCCAAGGCTGGCCATTGTCCATTCCCTGGCCAGACTTAGACCATCGAACAGCAAGCACAGAAAGAAACTGTTAGGTCATGTATCAACCACCCAAATCGACGGAACCGCATCGCTAAATTTTTTCTTTTTCCATTTTTCAAATTTGGGTATGAAATGTTACTTTTAATTGATTTTTTTTTTGTTAGGTAGGTTTAGATTTGATTCGTTTTTGTTTTGGGTTTTAGGGTTTTCTATCAAAATGTTTGTAGATATTTGCTTTTGTTTTTTTTATTGTCAATTTAGGAATTTGGATTCATAACCCTTTTCCTCTCTATTTGTTAAAATCAGGGAAACCCCTAATGGTTTAAAACAAAAATATCGTTAAATTGAAAGAGACCGAAAGTCTGATAAACAGAGAGAGAGAACGAGTCGATTAGGCGCAGAGAGTTGGGAGAGAGAATCTGAGAAATCAAACATAAATTTATGCCACATTTACATTTTTTTTTTTTTAAAAAAAAAAACTGGAAAAATTGTGCCTTTTCCCTAAAGCCATTAAAGTAACCGTGTACAACGTTTGGTTTTTGGGTAATTAACGTTGCTTTTCCCTTACTGCTTATAAATACCAGCCCTTAACCAATCTGGAAAAGCCTGAACAGCCTTTCCAAATAACAATAAATATAAAAAAATTTAGTTAGTTGTTACGTTTCAAAACAATGCTGAAAACTAGCATCTCGAGTGTCTAAAACTCGAGTTCCAAGATAAAACTCGAGTTTTTAAGTCTCGATTTGTAAGAGGATGGATTTGATTTGGAAAAAAATCCACGTGAAAATTGAGTTTTAAATACTCGAGTTCCATAAATTGCAGAAAAACACCGCTATAGGGCTTTAAAATGTCACTATAGGGCTTAAAAACGCCACTATAGGGCTCCCTAAATCTGGTATGGAGTGATTACTTATAAAAAAAAAATTTGCAGGAAAACGCTGCTATAGGACTTTAAAACGTCACTGTAAGGCTTAAAAATGCCACTATAGGGGAAATTTTTTTTGCATGGAACTCGAGTCTTAAAGACTCGAGATCTATGTGGCATTTTCAGTCCCCAAACACTCGCAAAGCGAGTCTTTGGGACTCGAGTTTTAATATAGATCTCGAGTTTCTAAAACTCAAGATGCTACTTTTCATTATTATTTCAAACATTGCTTAACTAACCATATAAAACCCTTTTCCCTGTCTATTTTGCACATTCCCCGGAAAAGCCTTCACAAACAGTTTCATTTTGCAAACCATGCACCTGTGTCTTTCAAAAAATCACTGACAATCCCAAGGCCAATTGACTATGCTAACAACAGACACAACGTTTTGTACACTGGGCAGTTACAAATTTTGCCCATTACATATTCCTTTCTTCTCCCAATCTCTGTATTTTATCCCCCTCTCCCGCACTCTGTACTTTATTTCTTGCAACACAATTTTTTCCCTATTTGCAAGCAAAGCCTCAAAGCAAAACATTCACAAGGCACTTTGAGAAGAAATAGAGAGCCGGAGAGAGAAGTCTGAGGGCTGCCAACATTGTCAAGCCAACACCCACCTTCAGTCGGCATCCCACCACCGTAATACTGCCGTCACCACATCGGTAAATGTATTTTTTTATGCACAAAAAAATTGATATGGACTGCTTAGTTTTGATTTAGGCATCTAGCCTAGATTTGGTTTTGATTAAGGTTTAAAATTTGGAATTGGTTTGAGGGAGTTAGAAAGATGAGAAAAAGAATGGTATGATTGGAGGACTCTGAAAAATGTTGCATGTCATGTGTTTGAGGAAATTTCTCTTTGACAGCTGGTACATAATCCTTTGATTCAATCTTTTCTTTTCCCTATCTTGATATAAATTTTGGCCTTTTGTTGGATTCACAAAATCCAATTGACCACAACTGTTTAATTTTTGTGTGTAAGGTTTTAGTTGTAATTGATTTCTTGGCTTAGTTGGTTTGCAGCAATTTTTCTGCTTTTGGGAAATTCTTAGATTCCAACATAAACAAACAAGGCAATATGTGGCATTGGTAACAGTAGTTTTTAGCAGCCCCTAAAAAGAAGAGACAGGTTATTCTTATTCTTGATTTAGTTCATGTAAACTACATGTCTAGCCTACTGTTTTTGCTGCATAATGCAATTTTGGGTGTTGGTCCATTTCTTGAAGACAATGCATGAGGTAGTCTTGATCTAACTCATTATAAAGGTTGGAGCCTTAAGTTCATGAATTACACTTCATAAGTTGCCAAAAACAAAATCTATTTTTAACGTTGTCCTGGAACTGACTCATTCACGACTAATTATAATTTAAAATGCAGTTTCCTTCATACTGATGATCCATTATCAATCACATGACCATATATAAATGGCTGTGGAACTTGAAGAATTGATAATGAATGTGTCTTTCTAATTATTTTTACGATAAGCTTTTGATACCATTTTTAGATATTTGGTTTTGTAATGATTGGACTAATCGTTATACTAATAGTTGGTACATGTTAACAATTAACTGATTAGCTTTCTATAACATGTGAGAGTTGGTAGATTTAGTCCCCACAATTTTTTTTTTCTTATTTTTTTATTGGTGACTTTAGGGGTCCAAAATTGAGGTAGATTTCAAGTATAGGTTTTAGTTTTGATATAAGGCTCACAAGGTATGTTTACTGCATACAGAGGTTTTTGAGTTTTTAATTCATTTCATGACATGAGAAAATCAGATATGTATTTTAGATTGGGCATTGAAGACCCTTTCCGCATTTGATGTTAAAAAGATTGCATCTTAATTTATTGAAAGCCATGACGTTTTTGTTTATGTGCACAAATACTAATTTACCGTCTCATAACAATATGATAGTGTTAGCTTCTTTGCATTTTATATTTCTGCTTAATGAATTTAATAGTTTGAGAAGTGAAAGTTTCTTCATGACATATGTCCTAATTGTTCCAGTTCATCAAACAGTTCTTAGCTTTCTCAAAAGTGGGTTTGTATTTTCAGTTTTGTGGTTTTTGTCAAGAGGTCAGTTTTTTCTTTTAAGCCTTTGTGCTTTTCTTGGTTTTTATTTTTACTGGGATTTGTTAGTTTTGAAAGGATAATTATAATGTTTTGTTTGATGGGGTTGCAAAAATATTTTAATGCTCCCATAAGGCTTGCATTTTTGTTCTTCAGAAAGAAGTTTATACCTGCACGTGTAGATCTTTTCCAGTTGCAGTTACATTGAGGTTTATTCAATCTGTTCTCTTCTATTAATGTTTCCTAAATGTGGGTTGAAAATTAGATTCTTTATTGTTTTGCTTACAGAGATTTGGCATTTTATTATCTGGGTTATTTGGAACTGTGGATTCTCTGCATCTGCGTAAAACTCTTAATACGTTACACAAATCCTGCTACTTGAACAATTCAGAAACTACGAGACTAGAATAGCTAGGTATTTACCAGTCTTCTCCTTTATCTGTATGGTTTCTTGCATATTTATTGTTAATATGTTTCTATAAAGAATATGAAATTGGAATCTGATTGCATATTTATTGGTTTTGATATAGGAATTTTATTTTTTAAGTTGAGGCTGTTTTTCTTTTCATTTGCGGTTGAGTTTTTCTGCTTCACTCTCCTTAGAATTTTGACTTGACAATTGAAGTTTTTCATTGAATTTGATCCTTCTGCTTCACTCCATCATAGAATTTTGATTACCCTATTGAAGTTGTTAATTGAATTTTGGCTGGTACAAATTTGCATGGATTTAGTTTGGAAATTTTAAAGTTGAGGTTATCAATGTTTACTTCTTTATGATGTTTTGTATTTTCTGAATTTTTGAATTTTTTTTTTCAGGTTCCTTCTCAGGTGATTTTTTAAAATTAAAGTCTAAATTTCCAATAAATCTCTACCAATTCTGACTTTCTAATGATATCATTCAATTTACCACCTAAGCAAGAGTGAATGGGTGATTTGTTGTCCCTTTTATATATCAATCTATTTAGTCCATAACTTAAAGAGTCCCAAAGTTCTCCAAATGGAAAACTATTGTTTAGAGGGAGTTCAAAATATAGAGAACCAATCATGAGAGCAGTGCTGCATTGGCTGCAAGTTAGGAATGCTATGTGATATATTGGGCTGAACAGAATTGAACTACTGGTGTGGTTATCAGAGAACTGAGTCTCTATATATGGTGAGCATCGCCCCTATTGCCATGAGAGTATAATTAGATGCATGTGTGTGTCTGCATGCGTGTGCACCTGTGTGTGGCAGGGGCATGTTGTAAAACACGAGTCAATCTTAGTCCCTTGCAAAACTCATTTCTATCGTGTATGATACTTGGTTTGGGTTGACATTGTTTAGATACCATAAATATGTAAATGATGGTTCTACTAAATGTGCTCAAATCCTAATAGAGCACAAAATTCATGCACGTTTGATATTTTAACCATAACTGGCCAGCCCTCACAAACCATGATAGTCCTTATTGACTGACAGTGGCAGTTCTGTATCTCTTCTCTTGAGCATCTTACACATGTTTTATGGTGACATATTGTGAACTTCAAGCTTAATGAGTCTCTCTCTCTGTTAGATGAATAGATTTCATTACACAAAAAATACTTAAAACACTTAATAAACAGTACTAAGTTCAATTCTTTCCCTTTAAAAAAATCAACTTTTTTCCTTTTGTATTAACTGAGATGTTGCCTCTTGACTGTTTCTAAAATCATTCTTATCTATATTATTTTTCTTTGTTAGATGAATAAATTGGCTGCCACCTCAGCTATTTTCGTCGGTTGACTGACGGAAAGGATGAAAATAACACGCGTTAATTGGTTTAGGGACTAAAAGTGGTAAAATTAAAATGTAGGGACTAAAATGGAAAAAATCCAAAATGTAAGGACTAAAAGTGCATTTACGCCTATTTGAAAATAGAACCTTAGTCCTCCATGGAGATGCAATGGATGGTCCATTAATATATGCATTTAGGGGTGTTCTTGGTGAGGTGTGGTGCGGTTTTCGGCCAATTTTAGCATTGCACTTTGTGGTGCGGTTTAGCCAAAACCATAACCGCACCGCACCTCATTTTTGCGGTCACATGTGCGGTGCGGTTTAGAGTTTAGCTAAAACCATAACCGTACCATACTTCATTTTTGCAGTCACATGTGCAGTTTGATGTATAAGATACTGTTTGAACGGTTTGAAGTTGATATATTTTTCAAATTTTGGGCTTTTTCTGCCCAACCCAAAACTGATTTTTTTCCTTTATTTTGGGCCAAGTTTTAAACTATTGAGCTAATTTTATTTATTCATTTTGAGCTGACTTTCCTAATCAACATTTGTTAGGGTTATTAAATTTTTTTTTTCATTGAAAACTAAACTATTAATAATATATTTAATATTAAAAAATAAATATATTAATATATCAAGAGGGTGTGGTTTGTGCGGTTTTCTTATTATAAAACCACAAACTACAGTACACCATACAGTGCGGTTATACCATTTTGCGGACGGTTTTGATGCGGCTTTTGCGGCTTGTGCGATTTAGTGAACACCCCTACATGCACTTATGATCTCCAAAAATTAACCCAAAGAAAATTAGAAAGATTCCTTAATATATATGCATTCATGGTTAACCTAAAGTAACTTTGTTCAGTTTCTGCCTTTGTCATCGTTTTGTAAATGACATGGTACTAGTACTGCATCATCTTCTTTTCAGCTCCTTTCTTAGGTTGCTTTTTGCCTATACGCAACGTTTACAATAAGTCCCAACGCATGCACAAACTTTGACGTTGACAGAATAACGTTTATCTAATAAATAATAGTAAGGTATCTTCAAGTTGATCGTGTTAAGAAAATGATTTGCGACAGAAACCAAATATGTTATACTAAAAAAAAGTCTTAATTTTTAAAACTCTTTAACTGTGTTTAATTTTGTATCACTATCACTTTCTATATCATAATCAAATTTACATACAAAAAATTAGACGTTTATAAATAAAGCCACATTGCATGCCAGTTAATATAAACTTTCCTCATTAGTTAGGAATCTCAAATAATTAGATGTACATAGACCTCTTTTGCTAGCAAATTGCTATGGGTCCGTTTGGATACAGCTTATTTTGTTGAAAATTGAAAACACTGTAGCAAAATAATTTTTAAGTGAGTAAATAGTGCTGTGGGACCTATTTTTAATATATTTTTTTGATAAAGTGGCTGTGGGTCCTGTGAACAGTACATGAATAGTATGTAAACAGTAACTTTGTCCCCTGAAACGCGTGCAGCAGCAGCAGAAGAAAAAAAAAAAAAAACACAGAAAAACGCAAAAACGCCTGATCCAAACAGTCACATATAGTTTCATTCAGATTACCACAATCAAAATTTTCCGAGGCTACCAACTCTTTTATTTTTTTAGTATATATAATTAACAAGGGCGGCACGTTAATTTCACTCCTGTATTGGTCGTGAGATAACAAATATCCGTGACTTTTTATTCAATTATATATTACAATTTTCATTGGAAACTTTTACATTGTATACAAATATATAATAACACCAAGTAATTAATAAAACAACCTCTAATCTATATCTTATGTAGTTTGGCATTCAAAATATTGATTATATTACAATTTTTTTTTGCCAAATTATTTTAAACAAATACAGATAATTAAATTAGAAAAAATGAAAAAAAAAAAACAAAAAACAAAAAGAAAAAAGTTACGAGCTTGTCACTTGATTTGGACCCATATGCCTTCGCTAGGAATATCTTGATGAACCACAAAGAGAAGATAAAATCCCGATGGTGCAAGAATTCCCGACCCGGGTGTCGTGACCTGAACTTGATACGTCGATTTCCCAAGGCTTGTCACCTTCCCAGCACCAAGTACCAAAAGCCTTTGATTCATGGAGAACGAGTGGGTTGTCAATGGCGGTGCCACCATTGTTACCGAGACCAAGTTTGGTGCTAGTGTTCCCGTGACTGTGAACCGAACAAACAAGCTCTGCCCATAGTTTATTTGGGTTTGTGAAGCTGGTGTCACAATTTTTGGACGCAGGTTTGCGAATTGTGTATCCAAATAAGCTGGATAAAACGCCTCCAACCTCAACTCTGTAGGAAAAAGCACATTTGTGAATGAATAGCCTACGTGAGGGTTACTACCACCAACAAGTACTCGACCATCACGAAGTAAAATTGCTGTGGAGTGGTACATTCGTGGAATAGTAGTCGGGTTTTGTGTCTCGAACCGCGAACCCAACTTGTTATCGGGTCGGTAAATAACCGGGTTCAGAACCGGGTTTCTCCCCGATTCCCAACCAGCTGTCCCAGAAGCCGCACCATTTATGATCAAAACGTTGCCGTTTGGAAGCAAAGTCATGTCACCCATGACCCTAGCTAGAGGCATTGTTTCCATGACCCATTGGGGATTTGGGTCCGTGATTTTGATCCGGGCACACGTGTCCAAAGCACCCACGAAGTTTTTCTTCGAGACCTGAGCATATGAACCTTTGGGAGCTCCACCACAGACCAAAACTTCAGCTTCAACGAACTGTGACTGCAAATTCTTCAATGGTAGCAAAACCGCTGACCCAGTACTAGGATAACACCTGGGATCACCACCTGGTATTTGTGGGTATGTCTTAACGATTTTGTTATTCTTGTAATCGAACAAAACAGCTCGATTATTCGCGAAGACAAATAGATTGCCATCAACGTTAAGAAACACAAATGGGTACAAGTTGTTTTCTATGCCTGCGTCATTGGTTTGAGTTAGGAATGGAAAATTGAACGTGCCAGTGGTACCAGAACTCTTAGGATAATATTCATAGTTAAATTGTTTTCTACCACCGATGATGATCTGGCGTCCATCTGGCAGAATATGATTGGTCGCGTACCATCTTCTAGCTGCTAGTCCGTTTGGAACTTCTTGCCAATCACAAGTAGCACAAGGCTGGAAAATCCTGACCCTTCGTTCACCATCATTGAATCCACCGGTTTGGATCAGACGGCCGTCGGGCATTACAGCGCCGGAGGAACACCAAACATCGGTTTGGACGAAGAGAGCTCGAAAAGTGTTTGTGGCGACGTCGTACTCAGCTGAGTGTGCAGTACAGTCGACTTTCAAAACGGTGTCGTCTGGGTCTCTTCGGCATTCTCCGTTGGGCAATGAAAGGTTGGACTTTCCGAAGTCGGTGCGGTCGAAAATAACGACACGGTCGTCGTTGAGCAGTTGCATGTGCATGGCAGTTATGCCTATGTTGTTTTGCAAGACTCGCCACCGGCCACCGGCGGCGCCGGTGAGCGGTGGTTTCGCAATGAGGAGGAGGTAATAGCAAAGAAAGGAAAGAATGATGTTTGGTGGTGTCATTGTTAATTGTTGTTTTTGTTTTGTTGTAGTGTTTTTCGGCTTGATTTTGGTCGGGTACAAGTGTCGCAGTGTTTATCTCAGGATGTCTTGCTTTTTATAAATAGATCCTTGTGAGAGAGAGAGAGAGAAAGAGAGATGTTCTCAGGTCTCACACGCATGCATGTACTCGCGTGGGCGGCCAAGTGAAAATAACAATTTTAGTCCTTTTTTTTTGTTGTAATAATAAATTAGTTTGTTTTTTTAATAGAACCGGACATTTAGAATTAATAAGAATGAGAACAAAATATTTTGGCCACAAAGTTCAAAACAACATGCATTTAGCCGTGTGGGTCAACTTACTCAGTTAATCGGACTAAAACACTAATTTATTTTTAATGTATGTGAAAATTGAATCTTAAATTTTTTATTCAATCATTAAAATTTTTACCAATTGAACTAACTAAAACTTACAGTTGTATAGATTTTCATTATAAAAAAATAGTTTAAGTTGATATATTTTTATTAATAAATTGGGAATTGGTGAAGTAATTGTCTTTTCTTTTCATTATGGTCATTAAGTAATTTGGGCAACAGAATCAACTTTGGGGGAATAATTAGTTTTAGTTGGTCTTATATTAAATGTTGCACACTGGATTACAAGAGTTGATTTTTCTCCTTAAATGTTATTTAATTGACCGTACATCAAAAGTAAAAAAAAAAAAATTGTAGCCATGACTTTATGTGTATGTCATTATAGAATTGAGTTACACTTGGTAAGAGGACGACAATGGCAATGTTCCTTTCAAAGTTTCAATCTGTTTAGGTGTCGACTTATAAAAAAACATCAATTATTATAGATTAGAGAAGAGTTCAAAGGTAGAAATTCTTTTCGATGACTCTTATGCTCTGAAAGGGCACTATATTACTTGGATAATAATTAATAAGTATGCATAAAATCAAAATGTGTCTAAGTATTGTTCAATCAAAATGGGATAAACAGTTAAAAATAGAGGGAAAATAAATGGATTTGAAATGGTTTAGCTTACGGTTGGCCAGGCTGAAATTAATTAAGCTGTGAATTATGTGGAAGAATGGAAGTGGAACCAACAGTAGCCACCAAATAAGATGAGATTTTCATGATAAGGTTCGCTGGTGTTGTTGTCTTTTCTTTCAATTAAGAGCTATTTCCTCAACTATAATGAAAACCCATGAATGGGACCCGGTTCTTATTGCCCCAAAATTAAGCTGTGGAGACCCATCTTTTATAAGTTATTGATTTTGGTCTAGCTAGCTTCCTGTCCTAAAAACAAATGAGTTTTGAGTTTCCCAAGCTTGATCTGGAGCACGTGGAACTGTGCAAGAGAAAGAGGCTTTGTGATTGTGAGGCCAGAGAGAGTCGGAGAACCATTCTCACTTGTATCTAATTCTAAACTGCTTTTTTTTCATCATCACTCTTTCCGTGTCTTTTCTTTTTTTAAAATACTTACTCTTTTCCTGTATTGATTCTTCTCATTATTATAGAGTCGGTGACCTCTTTTTTTTTTATTTTTTTATTAGTTCAATTTATTATTTTAAAGAGTTAAAGACTTTAAGAGCTATAAGATAGTAGGACTTTTATGTCATAGCCAGTTCTGTTTGATTCTAGTACTTAGTAGTTAATGTAATTGTTAAATATGTCCTTGTTTTACATTGATTGTGAGTTTTGACTAGATTCTTTCGATGGATTAGTCTTTGTTGTTTATCTCTTTCATTAGGATCATAAAACTCCTTCTCGATTTGTCATTTTTCTCTTAGATGTGGTCTCATTCCTATGGTCGGCTTAATTTTTATTTTTTATTTTTTATTTTGGCACCATTTATTCATTTATCAATAGTAGCAATTGAGAGAAAAGGGGACAGACAAGAATGGTCTCTTACATTATAGTATATAACAACGAATGTTCATAGCATAAGCCCTAAAGTTCACACACTGTATTATAACAGGTGCATGAACTACTCCTTAGGGAGAATGAGAATCATATAAAAATATTAAGTATGATTCCTTATGCATTGTATTTTAACTTTCTCTCTCCCTTGTATGTATGTATATATGTGTTTCTAAATAAATAAAAATTTTAATTAACCACATAACTGCATTAAAAAATATATATATATATACAAATAGTATTATCTCTTTTGAGGATTACTTTAAAAATCCAATCATATGATTTATTAGTTAATAATACAATCACAAATATACATTTCAAAAAATAATCATATAATTAACACGCATTCTCGCACACAAAAATAAAACGTTATTAGATTAGGTTGGTAGCCGCTGTTAATAAGTTCCTTAACCCAATTGTACGATGGGGCCTGGGGCCTACCTTGACCTAGTAATTGGAGTTTTAAGAAACATATTCAACCTGCGGCAACATCACGGAACATGCAAGTCAATTGCGTTTCTATGTAAAAACTTCTAGATGCCACTGAGTAAAAAAAAATTAACATAGTTAAGCATGTTTAGGTGAGAACAATACTAAGATGGGTAACCTCCTGAGAATTCTCGTGTTGCACCAATTTCTTTTATTCTACCAAAAAAATATGATGTTGAGCATTGAGAGGAAAAGATAAATGTGAATAAATTACTTTTTTGTTTTTTCATTTTCTTAGTCACACTAAAAAATCAAGAAACGAACCATACATGGTAATAATGTATGATTAAACACTCTTCAATTAGCTGATCAATTAGTAAGGTATATTGTCAAAAGTCTTGTAGCTTAATATCATAATCAACTCTTCTTCAATCACGTGATTACTTAATAGTCATGTTGTTTGAATAATTTAATCAATCGTGTGATTTAATACACTAAGTTACATGACTATTAGCTTTTAAGAATGCCATATGATTGAAAATACATGTAGATAATTTTTTTTTTAAAGTTGCCATGTGACAAGGTGAATGAACTTTTCTCCAAACCATTTGGTAAAAAATTATGTCATTCTTTAATGACAAAATTTTCCTTTGAACCTGTTTGGAATAATGTTCCTCCAACCCACTACGTAGCAATTATAAGATTATTTACATATACTTTTAGTCATATAGTCTACTTAACAATTATGTGGCGCTTTTAAATATTTTAGTAAACCATGTGATTTAATACACAATAATAGTCCTATAAATCTCACATAATGAATTGATGGCCATGACCTAGTCTAAATTAAGTGTTACATTTATTACAAGGGATCTTATATTATAGAAAATTGATAGCTAGAACTTTATAAATGGTTCACAATCAATATAACTTCATAAAGCATCTAACCTCCAAGATTGCATTATAGTATGAGGAAAGCTCCATTTAGACAAATAAGTGCATATAATCATAATCCGGTAGATATGTTATTGATGTGGGATTGCTTAACAATTTGTATAACATTTGATGTAAAACATTGACGGTACTTGGAAGAAGACAGTTGAAAACAGCTTCTATGAGCGCATGTCTGAAATATGCCAAAGAATATTGTGGCTTAATATTTTGGGGGAAAAAAAATGCATGACAGCAACAAAATTGTTCACGAAAAGAGAGATAACTATGAAGGGATATTAGCTCAACTTTAGATGTATGAGCTAATTGACCCCACTATCACTGTCACTGACGATTCTCTATCTCTCTGATTTTCTCCCACGGGAAGTAATAGCAAAACCATTAACCATGCCGTTTCCAACAAGTTAACCGTGTGGGAAAGTATTTTCATATGTTACAACTTACAATTGGTTTTCTCCCATGATTAAATTTGAACTTATTATTGGAAAAAATATTATGTTATGACATGATTAAATTAATGCACAATGATTAGAAAATTATAAATTTTTGTTGGTCATATACAATGATTGAGTTCTTCTACGGACACAATAAAATATCGCAACATTTTCATAATAAGTTAAAGTCTCAAGCTTTCAGCCCACCATAAGTCAAAATAAAATAAAATAACTGAATCCAACATAGACGTGCTGCAAAGTATAAATAAAAATGTTATGACATTTTATTGTATCTCAGACTTTCTCAATCTAATTCAAGAATTGACTTACCCATAAGGCCATACCTACTAGTATCTATCTTCTTCTTTTTTTCTTTTTTCTTTTTTTTTTTAATTTTTATAATCACCTACTAGCATCTATCTATTTTAAAAGTCAGAGTTATGCTTAATTTTAATATCTTATGATCCACATTTCTTATTTGTGTAAAATATAAATGTGAACATATGTTTTATTATTCCTATTCAACAAAGCTTGGCCATGAAGAAAATGATAAGGTTTGGGTGGAAATATTCCTCTTAGGTGATGTTAACAAAGGCTGGCTCAATTCTCTCTCTTTCGGTGCCTTCCTAATGACAAGCTGGAAAGAAACAGTGTCCACAATAATTGTCAAGGCCTTCAAACAAAGTGTCTTTCTTTTGATTTCAAGCATCTCACAAGTAAAACTTTTTCCCGGCAAAATTATAGAAAACTAGTGAAAGAATGAAGAATCTATGTTAAGAAAAAGAACAAATATAGTTTAAACTTTATATAGAACAAAGGAACAAGTTAAATTGAGTTTATATTAGCACCTACTTATGTTTAAGGAGCTACCAGTATTTCTGTGTAATATTCACCTGAATCTGATACGGTAGGTGTACGTATAATATTTTATATAAAAAATAAAAAATAAAAAATGATTGATCTAGCTGTGTTCAAACTTATCAAACTGTACAACTTTGGAATGTCCAGGTCGTGCAATTGCACGTCATGTAATAAAATAAATTTTGTTAAGTCATTGAGGCTTTTTTTTTTCCCCTTCGTCATTATTGAAGATAACACCATTGAAGTTGAAACATTCCATGCATGAATCATCAATGTTGTTATAGCAAAACAGGGAGAGAGAGATAGAGAATGTCAACAGTTTGACCTGTACAAAGATTTTAGCATCATTATTCTTTGTTCTTTATTTAAATTCATACCATTATATTTTATATTATTTGGAATTTAATGTGTCTATCAAATGAGTAAAATATGCAGCCTAATTTCCCTGGGGTATAATATAATATTGTGACGATAATATTGCAGAAATCTAAGTTGGATCGGAAAGATGATATGATTAATCATAATTGTGTGCTAAATATTGAAGTCAATACATGTAATTGATGAACCAATAAACCCCAATAATATACTGTGATGAAGCGTGACTTCGTCAATTAAGTTGAATGTGTCCAGATGGATCCGCAACTCCTTCAAGGTGGTCACTGGTGTGGTGCCTGCCATAACGCCTCCGATGAAAAAGTCAGAACAGGGAAGCTCTTTGTAAAATAAAACGGAATAGCAGAACAACAGTAAGTGTTTCTTAGAATCTATGTACCTTGTATTGGCAATGTGAGGGCTTTATATATGTTGCCTTGGGTTCTAGCCGTTGTGGTTGATATTGTGATGTTAATGTCTTTCTTGGTAACGCCTCCTGCTTAATAATGGGGCTTTTATATGCTCCCAACGGTCTGTACAACTGGTTTTATAACCGTCCGGGGCATTATTGGCGGCATTGAATGATCCTGCTACCCTCGTCGATGACGTGGGTACTTTCTTAGGCTCGTCTGTAGTTGATTTCGTCAGTCCCATCAGCTGCCCCCGAATTCTGTGGTCGTCGTGACACGTCATGACGACCATAGAAGATGAAAGGTTCTTGGACTGTAAGCGATTCTTGGGATTTCGCGCCGTATTAAATGCGTTGTGGCGGTGCTATGTGCGTTGTGGCCACATGGCGCGTGCTGATCGGTGGAGTTATTTGCATGACCCTTGGGTTTCCCGCTATTTTTCAGTTTTTTGGGCCTTAGTTTTTAAACTTCCTTTTCATTTCTCCCTTCACTTTTTCCAATTTCTCTAATCATTGCTTTGAGTTTTTTCTTTTCCATTTACGCTTGCGACTGTTCTGACCCTGTTCCGGCGACATCCTTTGAATTTTTCTCCGATTGAGCTGCACCTTTTCAAGGTACGTTTCTCTTTTCCTCTTCCTTTATTTCCTTTTTCTTCACAATCTGCTATAAGTTCCTGATTTTCCATTTCGCTTTCCTTTGCTGTGGTTGTTTTTGTTTTTTGGCTTTTGGGATTTTAGTATTTACCTCTTTCTTCTGTGTTTTTCTTGGGTGTCCATGGTTAGTAGCTTTGAGGTTAGAATAGCTTGCCCCTCAGTTTTCTTCCTTTTCGCCCGTTTATGGGGGTCTTTAGGCATTTCCCAAACCTTGAGGACTTTGTTTTTGAGGGTAACAGTTTGGGTGTTGCGTTGGCTGAGTTGTTGCCTTTGCTTCGTTAATCAATTGATTGGTTTGAGGATTTGGTGAGAGAACGGGGGACGATGTCTGAGGTTAGATCCAGTGAACTCGAGACTGGGTTATCATCTAGCGGTAACCCGATAGAGGGAGATACTGCCGTTTCTACCCCTCGAGAGGTTAGGGCTTTTCACGCCCTCGAGGAGGTGTGTGGGCTGGATGCTGACATTGTGGGTAGATTTAAAGATAGGTTTCAATTTCCAGAGCGGGTTCGTGTTCATCGGCCCAATGACGAGGATAGGGCTTGCCACTTCTTCCCTGGTGAGGTATGCTTCTATGAGGCTGCCTTCACCTGTGGACTTAGGCTCCCCGTCCACCCGTTCATGATGGAGCTTTTAGATCATTTTGGTATTGCTCCCGGGCAACTTATGCCCAATTCATGGAGGATAGTGGTCAATTGTATGGAAATATGGTTGGCCGCTAACGGGGACATGATTAAGGTGGGTGAACTCATCTATCTATATCGTTTGAAAGAGTCTAAAGAGTACGGATACTATGAGTTAGTACCCTAGGAGAGAAGAACAAGGATTGTCAGGGGTTTACCTTCGTCCTTCAAGTATTGGAAGTCAAGATTTTTCTTTGTGTCCGGGGACGATTTTGAGACTCCTTCTAGCGGGGATTGTGGTGATATCCCGAGGTTGCTTCGTCGGTGGGGAACCCCGACCTTAGGTGCGTCAGTATTTCTTCCCGCCGTTTTTAGTTTTGCTATTATCGTCATTGACTCCTTTGCTTCTTGTTTTGTGCAGTTAAAAGACGGCCTAAGCTCAAAAGCAGGCATAAGGAGCGTGTTGAGCAGGCGATAGAATACGCCCTGACGATCAAAAGTTGGGACGATCTAGTAGATCCGCGGACCCTTGCATTCTATAATCTTGGTCCTGACCCATCTCCCTACGTCCTGCGCAGCATCGACATTGAAGGAAAAAAGAGTAAGTATTAAGCTCGTCAGTATTGATTCTCTCGTATACACTTGGATTTTTTTTTTTTTTTTTTTTTTTTTTTTACAAGTGTTTTCTTCTTGTAGAAATGACGACAAAGTTCAACAAGGATATGTATAAGAAGATGAGGTCCAAGAAGGACGAGCCACTGTCCAACATAGGCAAGAAGGTAATGCATGTCACGGGGAAAGGTCCGTCCGTTACTCCAGTCGTCTCTGTCACTCCCATCATCTCTGGTGTTGAGACTGTGAGGACGGCCTCTCCAGCCGTTTCGGTTGAAGAGATCCCTACTCCTTCTTTAAAAAGGCCGCGCTTATCGGTCAAGGAGAAGGAAAATGCTAATTCTCGCTCGTTTACCATTTGGGATGACGAGCGACTGGCGGTGGATAGGGCACACGGGGTCGTGACTGCTGAGGACCTGAAGGCCTTTTCTGGTGTGCCACTCAACGCAGTTGCGAATCGGCACGTTCACAAACTCATCCAGGTAAAATGCTCGTGCATCTTTTAGTCTCTTTCTTTCCCTCTCTCATTGTACTGACGGCTTCAATTTTCTTTTCAGGTGTTGGGGGAGAGTCTCCATATTGCTTTTGAGTACCTCACTCAGGAGGCCAAGGTGGCGTCACTAACGTCCAGGATGGAGGCTTTGGAGAAGGAGAATTCTACGCTGAAGAAGAAGCTCATCGACTCTATGGACGAGGATAACACCTTAAAGGAAAATGCCAAGACCTTGAATGACGATCTTTGAGCAGAGCGTCAGCTAACCCTGGAGAAGGACGACCAACTTCTGGCTGCCAAGGAGAAACTCAAAACTATTGATGCTAGGTTCGTCGAAGCTTTCCAGCAGACTAATGAGTACAACACAGTGCTCTTCAGTTGGTACTTTAAGGGTTTTAAGCTTCTAAGGAGGTACCTCGTCAAGCATCCCACTGGAGTTGACTTGCCGAACTTGGATCTCGAAGAGGTGGACCAGGAGATGGCGATGGACGAGGCTGCCCAGTCCTCGGCTCCTGAAGGTGACACTCCTGAGAAGGCTCCTGCTGATGATGCCCCTGTTGGTGACAATGCTGTCGTTGATGCCTGAGTTTATCACCTGTGAAAGATTTTCTTTTCTCCTCTTCTTTTTTTTTTGGGTGCCCGTTATGTTTTGGGCTTTTTGTAAATCTAATTTCAAAACAATCTTCTTCTAATCTGTCTCGAGAATAGTATTTTTAGCCCAGTGTTTACGGGCTTTTTAGATGTAAAAACAATGGTGACTGCCCGTTGTTTTTAGGCTTTAATTAAATTTATAACTGCGTACTTACTTGCATTTGTGATTGCCCACTTATTGGCTCGTGATATGCTTGTGGTATCTTACATCCGTCTACGCTTTGTACTTAGTAAAATTTTTGGTTGTGACTTCCCTTTCTCTTCGTCAATGATCTCGTCTGTGCGGGTTCTGTTACTTAGTTGATTTCTTGCAACTCGCGCCTCTTCTAGGGATCTCGTCGAGGGTTTTGGTGAACTGGTTAGGAACTCAGATTCAGCTTGAGCTCTGTTCGGGGACTTACACCCTTTTAGGGATTTAGCCATTCTTTTTGGCTTCGTCAGTAACTTACATCCGTCTAGGCAGAATCTTGTTACTTGGCCATTTTTGGTGTTTATGACTTACACCCTTTTAGGGATCTTGCCATTATTTTTGGCTTCGTCAGTAACTTACATTCGTCTAGGCGGAATCTTGTTACTTGGCCATTTTTGGTTTTTGTGACTTACACCCTTTTAGAGATCTCGCCATTCTTTTTGGCTTCGTCAGTAACTTACATCCATCTAAGCGGAATCTTGTTACTTGGCCATTTTTGATTTTTGTGACTTACAGCCGACCAGACCTGCTTTGCACGAAGACATTAACTGAATAATTTTTTTATTAATTTCAGGAATGAATACATTTATTTGTTACATCTATTGGTGGTACTTCTTCAGATGCTCAATGTTCCATGGTCGTGGGAGCCTCTGTCCGTCTAGGGTTTCCAGGTGATAGCTGCCTTGCCTGGAGTAATGGACGACTCTAAAGGGTCCTTCCCATGTGGGGCCGAGCTTTCCTTAGGCAGAGTCTCTAATCGTTATGGTGACCTTGCGCAGGACGAGGTCGCCTATGTCAAGTCGTCTGAGCTTTACTCTATTGTTGTAGTATTCGGCCATCTTCTGTTGGTACTTCGTCATTCTGCTGGAAGCTTTGTCTCTTAATTCGTCTAGACAATCCAGGTTGATTCGTAGCTGATCGTCGTTGTCTTCTTTGTGCAATACCTCTTGTTTGATGCTGGCTACTCCTACCTCGACCGGGATTATTGTTTCAGTGCCATAGGTGAGTCTGAAGGAGGTTTCTCCAGTTGGGGTTCTTGTCGTGGTCCTGTAGGCCCACAAGACGTTGGGCAATTCTTCTGGCCAAGCACTCTTTACGTCATCCAGCTTAGCTTTGATAATCCTGAGCAGTGTCCGATTCGTCACCTCCGTCTGCCCATTCGCCTGTGGATGCCCTGAGGATGAGAACTGGTTCTTGATGCCCAAGCTTGAACAGAAGTCTCTGAAGCCTTGGCTGTCGAACTGCCGCCCGTTATCTGATATGATCGTCCTTGGAATCCCGAACCTACAAATTACATTCTTCCATACGAAACTCCTGATTCTTGCTTCAGTGATGGTTGCTAGTGCCTCTGTTTCGACCCATTTTGTGAAATAATCAATAGCAACTAGTAGAAATTTTACCTGACCTTTACCTTGGGGCAGCGGGCCGACAATGTCGATTCCCCATTGTGCAAAGGGCCACGGGGATGCTATCGTCGTCAGTTTCTCTGCTGGAAGTCGCTGGACATTTTTGAACCTTTGGCACTTGTCACACTTTTTGACGAGCTCTACTGCGTCCACCTACATAGTAGGCCAGAAATATCCTGTTTGAATGACCTTGCTTACTAGGGATCTAGGGCCAGCATGGTCCCCGCAAACTCATTCGTGGATTTCTTCCAGGATGTATTTGGCTTCCTCTTCATCAACACACTTCAAGTAAGGCATAGAGAAGCCTCTTTTGTATAAAGTGTCATTTAGGATCGTAAATCTGGCTGCTCTCTTCTTAATCTTCTTGGCCTCCTCGGCGTCTTGAGGGAGGCGTCCGTCTTGGAGGAAAGATAAGATCAGTGTCATCCAGCTGTTTGTGCTCGAGATTGCAAATGTTTGGACTTCTTCAATGCTGGGGCGCTTTTGGACCTCCATGTCTAACTCCATGCTCGTTGATCCTTCCTTTGACGAGGCCATTTTTGCGACCTCATCTGCTGCCATGTTCTGGCCTCTTAGGATCTGTACGAATTCCAATTTATCAAACTCCTGGGCTAGATGTTTCGTCAGCTTGAGGTATTTCTGCATTCTTTCCTCCTTTGCCTCATACTCTTCTTTGATCTGCCCTATTACTAATTTCGAATCGCTCTGGATGAGCAGGTTCTTAGCTCTGAGTGCCTTACCGAGTCTTAGCCCCGTCAGTATTCCTTCGTATTCGGCCTCGTTATTGGTGGCTGAGAATTTCAGTTGAACTCCGTACCAGAGCATTTCTCCGTCGGGGGTAATTATGATGACCCCTACTCCCCCTCTTTTTTGAGCTGACGAACCATCAGTCTGGATCGTCCACTATTCTGTCTCATTGGTGGGGTTGTTATCTTCTAGGAGGGTGAACTCGGCAATGAAGTCCACCAAGGCTTGTGCCTTGATGGCTATTCTAGGGTGGTATTCGATGTCGAACTGGCTGAGTTCAATCGCTCAATGGACCATTCTCCCTGCTGCCTCGGGTTTGTTCATGGAATTTTTGATGGGTTGATCCGTCATTACCAGGATGGGGTTCACCTGAAAGTACAGTCGCAATTTGCGCGAGGCTACTATTAATGCGAATGCGATCTTTTCAATCTTTGGGTACTTGGCCTCAGCCCCTTGGAAAGCCTGACTAACATAGTAAACTGGGAGTTTCTTCTTGTCTTCTTCTCGAATCAGGGCTGCACTCACGGCCGTAGTTGATACTGCTAGGTACATATATAAGTCTTCTCTTTGCTTGGACGGACTCAGTAGGGGTGGGTTGCTCAGATAACGTTTGAGTTCCTGAAACGCTATCTTGCACTCGTCAGTACATTCGAAAGCTTGTTTCAATGTTTTAAAGAATGGCAGGCATTTGTCTGTCGCTTTAGACACGAATCTATTAAGTGCCGCGATCCTCCCTATGAGTTTCTGGACTTCTTTGACGGTCTTGGGTGACGTTATGTCGAGGATGGCTTGCACCTTCTCCGGGTTCGCTTCTATTCCTCTTTGGGACACCATGAATCCCAAAAACTTTCCCGAGGCTACACTAAAAGCACACTTACTGGGGTTCAGTTTCATCTGGTATTGCCTGAGTGTGGCAAACGTCTCCTTCAGATCGTCCAGATGTGTTAGTTCTTCCTTGCTCTTGACGAGCATGTCATCCACATATACTTCCATGTTCCTCCCAATTTGCTCGCTGAACATTTTATTCACCAGCCTCTAGTAAATTGCCCCTGCATTTTTTAACCCGAAGGGCATTACCTTATAGCAATAGAGCCCTTGACTCGTGATGAAAGCGGTTTTTTCCTGGTCTTCTTCAGCCATCTTTATTTGGTTGTACCCTGAGAAAGCGTCCATGAACGTCAGTAGTTTATTCCCAGTTGTTGAGTCTATAAGCTGGTCTATCATCGTTAGGGGGAAACTGTCCTTCGGGCAAGCTTTGTTTAGGTTCATGAAGTCCACGCACATTTTCCATTTCCCGTTTGCCTTCTTCAGTAAGACAACATTCGAGAGCCATTCTGGATAATACACTTCACGTATGAAGCATGCTGTCAGTAATTTGCTAACCTCGTCTGTAATGGCCTGGTTTCGTTTTGGGGCAAAGACCCGTCGTTTCTGCTGGACGGGCTTACTTTCGGGATTCACGTTTAACTTGTGCTCGATAACTTTTGGGGATATGCCAGGCATGTCCTCGTGACTCCATGCGAAGACGTCAAGGTTTTTCTTAAGAAACTGAACGAGCTTTGACCTCATCTCGGGACTCAATGTCGTCCCTATTCTTGTTGTCTTGGTTGTCTTTCTTTCTACCAGCTCCACTTCTTCCAGGGCTTCTACTTTATCTTCTTCCTTTTCCTCAATCACCCACGTATGGTTCTCCTTCGCAGCCAATACGGTCTGGTAGCATTCTCTAGCCAGGACTTGATCCCCTCTTACCTCACCTACACTGTTCTCTGTTGGAAACTTCACCTTCAAGCAATAGGTGGATGTGGCTGATTTCCATTTGTTGAGTGTGGGCCTCCCAATAATTACATTGCATGATGAGGGGCAGTCCACTACCAAGAAGTCTAACTGACGGGTTAACTGCTTCGGGTAGGTCCCCACTGTCACCGTCAATGTCACTATACCCTTGGGGTATACCCTGTCTCCACTAAAGCTGACGAGGAGAGAGTCAAATGGGCGTAGTTTGCCAAGATCTAGCTTCAACTGCTGGAAAGCGGGTAGGTAGATGATGTCTGCGGAGCTGCCATTGTCTACGAGGATCCTCTTGGTATTGAATCCTTCAATCGTGAGTGTTATGACCAAGGGGTCATTATGAGGCTGCTTCACCCCCCTCGTGTCTTCCTCGTTGAAAGACATATCTTGGTTCGTTCGTCTCTGCTTGAACGGGGGTACCATGTGGACGCTGTTCACTTGCCTCTGGCATGCTTTCTTGAGGGATCTGAATGACCCTCCTGTGAATGGTCCCCCTGCGATCGTCTTTATTTCCCCAATCACTTCTGTGGGGGCTGGAACGAGTGATCTTCGTCCCTGGACGAGGATTCGTGCTGGCTTTTATTTTCGTCTCTGAACCTGCTTTTCTCCCCCTTTTTCACATACTTCTGCTATTTTCCTTTCCGTATCAACTCCTTTATCTGTTCTTTTAGGTCCCGGCAATCTTCTGTGTAATGGCCATGATCTTTGTGAAACTGGCAGTATTTGTTTTTTATCACGGACGTTGGGGGATGAATGTAACGGCCTTGGCCACTTGAGGTAATGTTTATCCTTAATCTGCGCCAAAATTTTATCAATAGGCAGAACTAGAGGAGTGAATTTTACCATTTTGGGAGTTTTCTCGTCATTCCTTTTACCCCCATTATTGATCCGTCGGTCTGGACGCTCCCTTTTTTATCCTCTGCGATCGACCTTCTTTCTTCCCTTATCTCCGGGCTTTTCTACGTCCTTTATGGCGGCTAAAGCATCCTCGGCATTCATATACTTCTGTGCCTTCAGGAGCATCTCCACCATCGTCTTAGGTGGATTCTTCGCAAGTGAAACCACAAAATCTCTAGATTTCAACCCTGCTTTGAAGGTCGTCAGCTGCACCTTGTCGTCAGCTTCGTCTACCTCTAGAGTTTCCCTTGTAAATCGTTTCACGTACGACCTTAGGGTTTCTTTTTCCTCTTGTCTGATAGTGAGTAAATGGTCAGCTGGTCTCTTTGGGCGCTGTCCTCCGACGAAGTGGAGCAAAAAAGCATTACTTAATTGCTCAAAACTGTTGACAGACGATTTTGGTAACTTCGTGAACCACTCCCTTGAGCGTTGTAGGGAAGGAACGATACAGTATCTCGTTAGGAGGCTATTGGAGGCCCAAAGTTGTCTTGAAAGTATTGAGATGGTCCAGAGGGTCCTTAAGCTCGTCAAATGGCTCAAGTTGAGGTAACCGGAATTTAGACAGCACAGGGCACTCCAAGACTGCTGTAGTGAACGGCGAATCTGTTGTCCTGACCATCCTGTCCAAATTCCGATCCGTTTGCCCTTTAATTGCCTTCCTCAGCTCATCCATCTCTTTTCTCATCTCCCGGAGAAGTTCTGAGTGGAGTTCATCTAAGGTAGTCGGTCCTCGACGGTCACTCCTTCTGAGGCTATCCCCTTCGTCTTCTTGATTGGCTCTAGATCGGTTTTCCTCCTGTTGAAGCCGTAGCTTCATCTCTTGATTCTGTCTAGTGAGCTCTTCGACAGTGGCTGCAAGAGCCTGAACTTGCTGAGCCAGAGCTACAGAATCTTGGTTGGATTCCATCTGAATGTGGAAGTTGGTTGGAAACTACGCTTTCGACCCTGAGTACGAAAATGTCGTTCCCACAGACAGCGCCAAACTGGTGAAGCGTGACTTCGTCAGTTAAGTTGAATGTGTCCAATGGATCCACAGCTCCTTCAAGGTGGTCACCGGTGTGGTGCCTGCCACAACGCCTCCAATGGCAAAGTCAGAACAGGGAAGCTCTTTGTAAAATAAAACAAAATAGCAGAATAACAGTAAGTGTTTCTTAGAATCTCTGTACCTTGTATTGGCAATGTGAGGGCTTTATATATGTTGCCTTGGGTTCTAGCCGTTGTGGTTGATATTGTGATGTTAATGCCTCTCTTGGTAACGCCTCCTGCTTAATAATGGGGCTTTAATATGCTCCCAACGGTCTGTACAACTAGTTTTATAACCGTTCAGGGCATTATTGGCGGCATTGAATGATCCTACTACCCTCGTCGGTGACGTGGGTACTTTATTAGGCTCGTCTCAGAGAATGGTCTCGTCTGTCCTATTGATCTCGTCTATAGTTGATTTCGTCAGTCCCATCATACTGTATTATTTATCAGTACCACCAAGTCGAAATTGTAAAAATAGTTTCTCAAATCAATTACAAGGCCATAGTAGCTATCAACAATTTAGTTGAAGGTATTTATTCTACATCAGATGAGTGATTTCCGAGGCATTCAAGTAACACATATTCGAAGACATGGAAATTGCTTAGCACATCTCTTGGCTTAGCATACCAAAGACATTGATGGTTATATAACTTGGATAGAGAAAAATCCTATATTTATTGAATCGGCTTTGATTCAAGATATAATAAATTTATCTTCTCTTTAATAAAGTTATGATATTCTTATCAAAAAAAATTAGGAGGCCATAATAAAAAAGGAAAATTTGTGAAGACCACTAGGTCCACTACTACCAGCAATATCTGAAATTCTGCTACACAAACAATAAGACAAGTACAACTTTTTGGCACATTCTAATTCTAAACGTTTTAAACATTTCTTAGCTAAAAACCTTAATTCAATATATTTGCCTTTTAAAAAAAAAAAATGCATTGTGTCACAACTCACCTATACACAAATTTGACAAGTATTAAAATAGACGTTAAAAAATAAATTCAAAATAAGAAATGGTTTACATTTCTTGCTTTTCCTTTGAAGATTGGAGCTTATGGATAGAGGAAATTAAAAACCATCGGAAATGATTTGATTTGGTGGTTACAACTTTTCTATCAACCGCATCAATTCAAGGTTCAACTTGCTGAAGTAAGAAGATTCGACAGGCCAAGCTTCAAAAGTCTTATCTTTTGCTCTTGCCGTATCTTGTTCGAATTCTGTTTTAATAATAATATTTATATTTCTTATATAATATAATATACGTATCATTCCATTTGATAAGAGGCTACCATTCGAAGTTTAATGTCTATAAAATTTCGTCACGTGATTTTGACCTTTAGAAAGGGCAGCAAGACTCATAATATATTCTGAAGCAGCCAAATGGAAACTATATGTTAAGTTGGATTAATTTGGTCTATAAAATTTTGAAAAGTTACAATAAAATCTCTTAGGAATTTTAAATTTCCATTAATCTTATAAATAAAAATTGACGATTCGATACAATAATTTTTTTTATGTGATTGTTGATGAGACTAGGTGCCGCTTGTCACTATTTAATTTAATTTAATTTTAAAAAGTCTACTTTTATTTTCTTATATAAAATTTAAAGCTTTACTTTTTCTTAGCTGCAGTTTACTTAACTTTTTTTTTTTTTTTTATCTCAGCAAAATTCTATATCAAACATACTATAATTCATTTAAACATTTGTAAGTGCATACTTAACTTAGTAAAAGTCATGGTGTTGTGTGTGTATATATTGTAGGGTTGATAGGCCCAGTAGTATATATTGGGTCGGGGACTCGGTCCGAGGACGCCTAGTAGTCCGAGGACGGATAAACGTTGTTATAGAGGTCGGCATTAATGAATAAAAGAAGGGATCTGAACGTGATGGTCCAGGAAGGTGGTTCGAGGAGGGATGCTTCCTCGGATAAGCAAAGCAGAGGTCAGAAAGTGCGGCCTGTTATCCAGAGCAACATTCTAGGAGTTTCTATTGATGCACGTCATGGAAGCATGGGAGCTATGAAATATCTAAAAGAAAGCTGCTTTCTCCGCATTAAATACTCTGCAACTAACTCTCTAGCCGCATTAATGAGGAAGTGATACCTGAACAGTAATTTTCAGCCTTACAACTACTACCAAAGACTTCAGAAAGGTGCTGATGGGACAAGAATCAACACCAACCATCTACTCTGCACGTGGAGGGTAGAGATGAAAGAAGGAAAATAGTATAAAAGAGAAAGAAGATCTTGAAGAAAGGGGGATCAAGAATAGAAAGAAGAATACTGTAGCACTAAGAACTGTACTTGTAATCAAATTCAAGAGATATATACAAGAACTAATCTCCTCGAATTGTGCCGATGAAGATTTTCTTTAGATAAAATCAGTCTATCTTTACTTTATTGTCATTTGAATCCCCTATAATTGTGACTCAACTCGTTAGAGCCTAATTTTCCAACACACTCTCTACAAATTTATTGTATTGGACTCTTTGGGCCTAGATCCTTTTACCTTTTGGGCTTAGGACTCAAATTGCGTCCTTACATATATAAAAACATATAAATATATATATATATGTTTTAATTATATTTTTCTATCTTTTTTGAGGAGGATAAGTAATATACACAACATGAGATTTGGAGATGTGATAGGTACCGATTGGACTACAAGCCCATTGGCTTTTAATTATCTTATAGAAACACTATGATAGAGCATTATTCCATTAAAAAAATAATAGGATATCATCAATCTTTAGATGTTTTGATAGAATTATTAATTGATTCCTTTTGTTTTTGTTTTTTTTTTTTTTTGCTGAATATTTATTGATCCGTTCTATTCAAATAGATATAGAAACCATAAATATGAGAATCATTTGTTCTTAGCGTGTAATATCTTTAGTTATATTTGAGTGGTCAATAACATCCTATAGGCTAAAGGTACACCTTTTATTTATTTTATTATTTGGAAGCCTGGTACACCTTTTATAATTTCCCCTGGACGTGCTCCTTCTCTTTTCTTTTTGGTTATGAACAGCAATGACTTTATTGCAAAAAGGAAGACGGTAATTTAATTGTTATCTTTTTTTTATAAAGAACACCTAAAAAAATTCACCAATGCAATGATTCAAACATAGTTTCAGACACTTTGAAATCTCATATGTGGGTCGTAAAAAGCCAACAAAACCACACACCTTTAGCACATCATGCTCTACATATTGATCATTTTGTAGCATGCATAGAGGATGATAGGCCAAGAATGTATTGACCCCTTTGGTAAAATTAATCAATTAATTATCCAAGTGAATTAATTAGATTCAATTACATGCAATAAACGTGGTAGCACAAACAAATCACCAACTAAGTTAAATGCAGCGGAAAATAAATTTGACACAGGTGATTTATTTACGAATAGGGAAAACCACTGAGGCAAAACCCCACCGGGTGAATTTAAGGTCACCACTCCCGAGAATCTACTATTATCAAAACAAATGATTACAAGTAAAAGGAATCCTAATACCTAGTACCTAATACCAACCTACAATTGAACCCTTAGCCTAATACCCAATTGGACTTGTAATGTAGTGACAATCTCTCATTTCAATGCATGGCTCCCAGTACGTGACTAACCAATTGATGCACGGATCTAAGTACGTGACTAACACACCAACTTAAGGAAGATGTTGGCTGCAAAGTTCTTCAGTTCATCTAACGATGAAGATCAAGAAGTTTCTTGGTTACAAAACCCTTGGCGCAAAGACGCAGCAGCTTCTACAAGAAATATGATGAACTAGGGCAAATTCTGTCTCCGGTCACAATTTGCATGCACAATGACTTTGTATCAAGTTGCATAACCTTGCATCACCTTTGACGACCCTTAAAATAATCATTATATATGTCTAGGGTTGTGAGAAAAGAAACCCTACATAAATAACTTGGATATGCGTGAAAAACAGATCTGGAAATCTGAATTTCGTAATTCTTGTTAAATACTGTTTCTGTCAAGCAGCTGTCAAGATTCCTTATTAAACCTCGATAGATATTATCTGTCGAGATATTTGTCGAGTTTTAATGAACAACACTTCTTCACTTGTTTCTTGGAAAGATTTGCATGGCTTCAATACTAGACTTAAACTCTTGTTCCTTGAAATACTAAACTCATCCTAGATCTACCCAATTACAAGTAAAGTGCATTTTGTCAAAGGATTAGCCAATTTACAATAACATATGTTCTAACAAGTTCCACATATGTCCTAACAAAAGAGAATCTATGTTTCTTAGAACACGCTCTGTCTACTGACCGTAATTTCTGAATGAAGTTTACTCATTTCTCATTAAAAAATATACATATATATATTAATATTTATATACATCTGAATTTAATTTAATGTGATAATTCAAAGACTTAATGTTTACAGAACAAGGGGGAGCAGCAATTGACCGCAGATATTAATTGCTAGTTAAAACTTAAAAGAGAGAAGTGTAAAATTGAAATATGAGGAAAGTGACATAACATAAGCTTCTCATCATTTTCTTTGTCTTTCTCTCAAGAATATGAAAAAGGTTTTCCCAAATGAAAAAAAGCGAAGTAATTCTCAAAAAAAAAAGCGAAGTACAAAAGCCAAATCTGGAGCCCATGCGAGTTATTGCGTTTGCTAACCTATTAGGCTATTACAGTAATACAGCTGTGTGCACCAAAAGCAAAATGGCTATGTCAATGTGAAGTGTGAACGTCATTGTTTTGATAAATCCTTCTACACAAGCTGGCCATATTAGAGCAAACCGTGTAAGCTTAAAACGAAAATCTAATGGGATAAAGACAATAGTGTAACTGTGTAACAGTGTAGACTCAGTTTAAGCTTAGTATAGAAGGAAAACTACATTTAATATTATTTCGTATTTTATTATTTTGGTTTCCTTGTGTTTTAGAATAGGTAAACGAGAGAATGTTAATATGATTATATAAATGTGTGTTTGGAAATTTTTTTTTTTTCTGATTTAGTCCAAGTGAAAGTGGATTAATAAAAAAAAAAGTGTTCCTAGAGAAAACTAAAGTAAACACCCTGCTTACTAAGCCGCTAAAACAGTATTAGAATATTACATTTTTGAGTAAGTAGATCACTTCTAAGGAGTATGAATGAAGTTAATTATTTTCATTGGCTTATTGAAAATTATGTACTTATATAAAATGCTATTTTGGTTTCCTTTGACTACTCAAATATCAATTGTATATAAAATAATGTACAACTTTTCATGTGGCTTTAAAAAAATTATACTTATAGTTATACATAACCTATATTTGATGACAAAAAGTTAGCATTTTAAGCTTGAACAAACAGAGCACGGATACCCCGTTTAAGGTGTTGTATCTGTATTATATCTGTGTTATACTGGTGTCGTACTGGTCGTTTCATGTTATAATTTCGCATCCATTATTCTTAGGAATCCTCCTAGTTTCATTCCCATTTCAAGGTTGCAATTTTTTTTCCCAGATAACATATCTCTTCTAAAACTTCTTCTTATTTATTAATATTATTATATTCACCATAATTATCGATAAGTCTTTTTCAAATGCATTCTTTTTCCTTCTGAAATCTTGCAGTAAACGTGATAAAAAAGACAAGGATTTAAAATAGTCATGAAGTAAACATCATAAAACTTTTCGTGTGGATGCATCCAATTCCAAATGGATAGTAATCTCTAATAATAAGAGAGTTAGGTAACGACAATTCAGAATCTTTGTGCTGCTAAACTCTTCCTTTAAGCCCTTTATTGTCAGCGAAGAACTTTAAAATGTTAACGAGAAGTGAAAAATTATTAGTTTTTTGGTCAAACTTCAGCTAAGCTTTATTGACCGTTAGGTGACTATTATCTGTTTAATTATGGCTTTGTTTGAAGTATTCTTTCTTAGCTATGAATTGCCAAGCTTCCTTATAGGTCACGTTTTGTCTCCATGTCAGACTTTAAGAATTTTGCCAAGCTGTGGTTTGAAACCGCGTGTTATGTCAGCCTTTGGCCAAACAGAATGGACTTCAAATCTTGATCTGTTATTACACTTTTTATTGTTGTTAATAACTAGTTGAATGTGTGTGGGTATGGGTTGCGTGCTTTTGGTCATGAGTTTATAAAATATATAATTTTATTGAGAAATAATGATTAGATTGAACAAAAAGCCGCCTACACCAAAAATTGATAAAGTCAACTCAATTAGTAAAGTCTCTGATGGTTGAATAAGAGATATGGTGTTTAATCCCCGCCTACACCAAAAACTGATTGATGTCTTGGTCTGATGATAAAGAGCTATCATCAATAGCAGACGCCATAAGTTGAAACTCTCTAAAAAAAAGATTGAACAAAAAGCCGTATATCAAAACAATACATGTAGATGTAGTAATTAGATAGGGGGACACGGCTTGTGTCCAATGTATTGTGCATTGGACACGTTGGGATGCGGACACGTATCTAGTGCAATTGATGTACTAAACACAATCTTAATCCTTAGATATAGTATCCACATTTTTTTTTTTTTGGGATAGTTCCATAGTTGAGTATGAAGGGATTTAAATTTCTGGATGTTTACATTTAAAACACTAGGAGATGTTAATCAGTTTAGCTATAAAGCTCTTGGCATTTTGGCGATATCCACTTGACACAAGCATGACTTTGAGGCTCAACTTTTGTTATATAGTATATAGATTATAAATAGATAAATAAACATACAGATATCTTAAGTGATAGAAAATGAAGGCAAACTAAATAATAAGAAAGCAATTATCAACAAAAAGAATCTTGCAGAGGAATTCAGCATTGAAAAACAAATCACATAAACTTTCAAGAAAAAAATAATTAAATAAACCGAAATAAAATCTTTTTAATAATAGTGTTGAAAACAATTGGATAAGACTTAAGAGTAGGGGAATAATAGATAAGTCATAAATGGTAGATGTTTATCAGAATTTAAATTCTATGATCCGAACTGATTATAAAACTCTTATCCAATTATCTATTTCACATCAAATTAATTAAACACAATCACAAACTAATCCAATAAGTGTGCATTTTTAATATTATACTGAGTATATATTAAAGAAGGTATACTTATGTAATTTCTTGTCAATGTCATGCAATTTAACAATGTTTAATTTGTTTAATATTTTCAAATTTCCACGCTCGAATTACGAGTTCTTTAAGTTCTTAAGACATACATCTAATTTTGTATAAATAAAATGTTATTGACCATCCAATGATTCCAATTTATTAACTCACACTTTTGTGTAAAAAAAAATTAAGTAGATAAAACCTGAAATTATAGATAATATAGTTATTGATCTCTTATTATCTTAATGTTTTGTAAGTATAGAGGGTATAAGGAGAATATAATCCAACAATGTATTTGTTGAAAAACATGTATTGACAAAAATATTTCACTAATGTCATTAAAAGTGACAATAATATAAAAGAAAATGTACTACTTTAATTTTTTGAGACTTTGGTGATAGACCTTCTGTTAATAACTTAATAAGGACATATAACTGAAACGATTTAAAAAATCATGGTTTCAAGTGGAATTTTTTAAAAATTAGGGAAAAAGAAAGAAAGAACACGATGAGTTATTCATATTATCCAAAAAAACTATGTTCGAGACAGAGAGAAATTGAAGCCGAGCTCCACATAAAGTATTCATAAATAAAATTTTCAGCTTCGTCAAAGGTAGCTCTTTCCCCTCGAAACATATATTTCTCTCTCCATATGAACCACAACAAATATAGCAGTATAGCCTTCCATATTTGATATTCACTATTATTCCTCTTTGCCAAATATCCACTGTTAAATTAGACATTCCCTAACTAACAAATAAGCAAAAGACTAATGACCGCATTTCTCTAGTTATATTGCAATGAAGGAACAAATGTGCAACTCACACCCCATGGTTCTTACATATACAACACAATCCATGAAAATTATCCCCTCTTCTTGAGATTGTCTTTAGTTAAAATTTTCCCCAAAGCAGTGAGACAAAAGAAGAAATCCATATCCTCAGCGGTACTGTACAAATGTTTTGTCGCTCGATACCATTAAATATTAAGTGTGAGGAGGATAAAGTTCCCATAGTGCAACAGTTGTGTCTTCCGATGCAGAGGCCATTAGCTTACAGTCAGTTGAGAATGAAACCGCATTACACTGTAAAAAGGACAAGTGATGCATTTTTATACGGGTGATCACAACAATCAACTAGTCAACGGTACAAAACTGATGAGAGGAAAGAATTAGAGGTGAACAAATCACATTCTGCAGTAGTAGAATGCCACCTCGCCGGCAGGAGGTGGGGTGGCAGGGTTTAATAGAATTATCTTTTTCCATTTCCTTTATTTTCACCCATATATAATCATGGAGTACGTAAAAAAAAGCTTCTGCACCTAGGGCCATCATATCAGAAACAATGTGCCAATGATAAATTAACCAAACAGCAAGGTGGGATGCTTGTGTTGGCCTTAAATTTTAAAAGCTAAAAAGCCTTTATTTTTTCTTTTGGTTAAGGTAAGATGAGGGACTTTGCCCTAGGTGGGCTTTGAACCCAAGCTCATCCCCATGGTAGGAGTCAGACGTGCCACCGGGCCAAGAGACTCTTGACCTAAAAATCCCTTGTGCCTAATTTATTAGGTGATTGGTCCAAGCAAGGTTGGTGGCAGATAGACAGCCTATGTTCAGGAAGAGAGAAGCTCCACTTGAAATGGAGCTCATAAACTAGAAAAGGGAAAGAAAAAAAAGAAAACTGACTTTTCAAGAACTTCTACCAACTAATCAGTATATCTGGAATTAAAAGTAATTCAACCAAGTTTCCATTAAAATTGAAAACCTATATAAGAAAGAGGCACACACACACGTACCCAGTGGGTCTTGAACCCACAACCTCACTATCCACCCGTATTTATAAAAAGGGGAAGTTCCATTTAACTAGAGCTTGTTGGCCCTGATATAAAAGGATGAAATTTAAAACAACATCCGAATCATAAAATTATGCATTTTCCATCAAAGCCCTGAATATCAAGAAATAAAATACAAGCCACAACAACTGGTTTAAACTTTCTAATAAGAAAATAGAGATACGAAGTTTAAAATTTTAAGGAAAAATATAATAACATTGTATATGTTATAATACAAATATGAAATGACATACCGTAGCATGGTGATATTTCAATATTGCTAGAGCATTTCCTTTGCGGTAATTATATATCCTTACTCTGCAAACAAGTGAACAGAGACCACTTTTTAAGCCTACGTTATACAATGTCAAGACAAAATAACTAAAGATATCTTTTGATAAATGAATTGCATAATACAAAAATCACATTAAGTCTCAGTTTGATAGCAAAACAAATGAAGAAATGCAAAAAAAATGTGAATATGAAAAATATAATTTTTTTGTTCTTTTAACTACTCAATAATGGACCTGGACTCAGCCAACTCCTGTTTTAGGCTCCAAAGTGGGACTGAGCCAACTCCTGTTTTCTGGGTTTTCAAAGGCTTATGCAAATTTTCATGGTTTGAGCTAGATCACTTGAACAGATGAATATTTCTCAAAAAGAAGTTTGTTCCATTTCATTGACAAAGTTATTAGACAATTTATGAGAATCCCATCATCCACGTAGTTGAAGTTTTCATGGTGAAACTCTGCATATCTACTCACAAGAAGATTACAACAGCAAGTTATGGCTTTATGTCTAGCGACTGGAATTCCTTAAAACTGGGAGGACCAGGTAAGTTGGGGAACAAAATACTTGAAAGGAACAAGTCCAAGAGTCATTCTTTGCAAACTGCCTTGGTGGGCAACAATTTACCACTTGTGGATTCAAAGAAATAACAGAATCTATGGTGGCAAGGTTGAGACAGGAGAAAATCCTTAAGTATATCAAAAGAGATATATGGGGAAGAATGAAGGAAAGCAGCGGGACAACTCCATCCTTAAAAAAAAAATTCTTTTGTGCAAATTGGGGTATACTTAGATGAATTTGTATGTTTTATCACTTGATGTAAGGGATGGGCTGGGCTCTGGTAGTTGTTCAGTAGTGCAGCATGTGAACTTGTGTCTGTAGTTGAGTTTGTTTAGACTCTTCACTTGTGTTCCATTGGTTTGGATTTGCTGGCTTCCAGCCTTGGAGCTAGCTGAGTCAGGGGTTGTAAACTTTGTTCTTTGTTCAATGAAATACTGAATTATCAAAAAATAAAATAAATTAAAGATTTCAAAATTTGCTGTCAAAAGCAGATTTTGAGGAACCCTTTTAGGGACTCAGTTGAGATTAAAAACAAATCAAAATTCATCAAACTAACGAAAGAAGAAATATATCCATTGTCAAGAGCATAAAAAATTAAATATTTAGATAGTAATGACAAATATGATTGTTCAATAATCTAGACAGTCAACTGAATTGATGAAAACCATTTCTTATTGGATGAAAAATGCCCCACAACTAATTTGCTAGCATAACCCATTAAAATGAGAAGGAAGAGAATTTCACATAGGTAACCCCTTCACCGACTACAACTCTATATGCAACAAATTATTATTAACATATTAGCTGATATTTGTGTGAGAACTGACTAGTATTCATATTTTACAGTAGAGTAACTGAAACTATGCAAGAATTGTACTTAAAAATCCTTTAATCTTTCAGGGAAAAAAAAATTGTTAGCAACCTGTGGTCCCAGCCAGCAGTAGCAGCAATTTTGCAATCTGGTCTAATTGAGGTGCCTGCTATTCCAGGTCGTTCCAAATTAATTTCTTTCTTGACCACACAAGAACCCTACATTATACAAGGCATGACATGACATAAGAACAGTTATTTCAAATAGCAGGAGGCTGGAGGCAGCAAAAAGGTAAATCATCATTAAATATAAATATAAATCCACAAAGTCACCAAAATGAAATAGATAAGAAAGCTGCTAAAGAAACAGAAAATAATGGAACATTAAACTGGTGATGTTTGCATTATCCAAACCAGATATGATCTCAAACAACTCACTAGTCATTTTCTGCTAGTTGATTATTTTGCAGCCCCTGTTTGATATGACTGTTATCATTCCCAATAGATGTTTGAATTTTAAATCAGCTTATTTAAAGTTTACCAGCTATCAATGATGTAGAACTCTATGTACAACACAAAAATATTTTACACCATTGATCTTTAAAGCTTAGAACTAAGTTGAAAACTGATGGAAGTTCTACCAATTTAACATTCTATATTGACAAATTAAATACCCTCAAGGTCCAAGATCATAATCCAAATATGAGCACCAGACAGTGGAATGGAAAAGGAGGAAAAATTTAAAAAGAAGAAAGGAGTAAGAGAGTGGTATAGAAAAAGAACAGCTTAATTATATGGTGTCAAGATACAGGGGACTAATGGTCCATTTAGATTGAGGGGGAGTAGAGGGGAGTAGAGTAGAGTTGGCCCAAAATTAGCCTATTTTTAGCCAACTCTACTTTACTCCCTCTCCCTCCCCCCTCAATCCAAACAGGCCATAAGAGGTGAAGAGGAGAGAGGAGGGAGGGCAGGGGGGGATACACTCTTTAAACTGACACAAACTAACATAATATTGGCAACCATATCATGACAAACCCAACTAGATCAATTAACTATTGAAGAAAAACATGGTCAAGATTCTCTAAAATCAGCGGTTTCTTTGTGCTAAGAATGGATACTTCTTGGTGTTTGCCAGAATTCTGACTTGGGAATAACTTTGACCGATTGCCTACTCCTTCATTAGGATTAGTATGATGGGGAAAAGCAAAAGAGGAAGACGAACGTTTTAGAATGGGTTCCATTACTCAAAACTAAGTGGGATTATCTAAAATCCTCCAAAGCAATAGGACAAGTCATGGTGATCAATGGGGAAGGCGCATTGCCCTCGATCTCAATCAATAATTCACCTAAAGAGCCACAAAACTAAAGGAGGAACATACTTTGGAATACTTGGAGTAGAGGGAAATGATGTCAAGCAGATCGGAAGAAGCCCTAAGAATCAAACAAGGAATTCATGAATGCAATGAAGAAAGCCAAGATCAGTGGTGGGCCATCCAGTCAAGTACCCAAATTCCAATTATCAATCATGGATGAGCCTCCTCTACGGATGCAGAGAACTCCTGCACCTTATTTCATGAATGGGCAATCCAAGAGGCCTCTAAAGCGATTTTCTTATGAACGTAGTTTTGATGATGTGATTGACAGATTTACCAGCCAGTAGTTGCACTAGGTGGAACATCTCCCAAACTCTGAGATCTAATGAATGAAAAAATGTAGCCTGGTTTTGAATTCATAACTTTTGTTAACCAATAGGGGGAATTTAGCAGCTAAAGCAAAATGGAACACAAAAGATGAAGATGCAATACAAATGGTTATCAATAACCAGCATGGGCCTATCAAGGGAGCGATGGTGCTAAGAGATTTCCAAACATTCCCTCAACTGTTACCTTTTCTTTATTGGTAAGAGATGTAGATTGAAAACAAGTATGATGAATTTATGAACAAGTGTGTTTACCATGGAATGATCCAAACTATACATCACGATTTTGTCATCTGCAGCTCCTGAGATACCCCCACTACACGATTCATCAATGGATATGCTAAAAACTGTATACAGGATACCAAATGGATCACAATTTGCTTTCAAGGGGAAAAAAATAGGAAGAATATGTTGGTTATCTCTAAATACAGGATCCCATACCTGGCTCTGAATGGAACTTTACAGAAGTTAGAGGAACTCCCGAATGCCGTATATCCCACCAAAGCATGGAACCATCTTCGTAACTGCCACAACACACCTTATAGAGTTGCTAAACTGATAAAATGCTTAGCTGCATTCATAATAGAAGATGAATAATAAAGATAAGAAGGATATACCCAGCCAAGACATTTAGGAATCCCTGTGATTTGGATGGTAAAAATGCTTGAACTGCCATGCACATCCCTTCCAAGTAATAATTGTTACATGTCAAAGTGAAGCATTTGAAAAGAAGGGGGGAGAGAGAGAGACAGAGAGGTTCTTTACTGAAGAATAAAGGGCCAAGTGATGGAGATCATTGCTTAGCCCAATAATTAAAATAATTGAAGGCAATGTGTATTTACCCATGTTCCATGGAAAATGTATGAAAGGCAATATGTATTTACCCATGTGAAATGGAAAATATGAAAATTTAACGATCAAGCAAGAATCAATAAGTGAGCCCACAACAGGCTCAAAGAAATATGATACTCAAAAATTGAATGAAATAATGACACAAGCTATTCCAAACTATCCTAACACCTCAGGAACTATGCGATCAAAGTAGAATAATTTTGCTTAAAAACACCCTTACTTCATTTTTTAAGTGCAGATTAATTCCTATCCCCCCCCCCCCTCCCACCACCAAAAAAAAAAGTCAGGGTTCTGGAATGGCATCACTATACATAACTCTAGGCTTAGGCTTCTTTAGCAAACAAAACCTCTAGAAGACCCCACAAACGATATGTTGTATTCAAGTCAAGAAATTCAGAAATATTTGTCCAGTAGATTTTAAAAATCAAACTGATGAATGAATGTATATGATGGCACTGTTCAGCAAATTTAAAATATAACTTTGTGAAGCATGACGTTGCCCAAATAATAATATAAATAATACCAAATAAGTTAAAAGACATAAATTCAACTCAGATACAGACCTTTCTCATTGGCAGAAACATTTGGGGAGCCAACAACACAATTTTGAGGTAGCCGTGCAAACCTTTCTGCAGTATTGAGATCCCAAATTTCAACCTTCAGATATAATCCACATAAAAATAAGTGATAGGCACCAAAAATTATATAGATGAATAAACAAAACAATCAAAAGTTGGATATCGACCTCATGTGATTGCTCTCCTGCTATAGCCACATATTTTGGTCCTTCAGCATGCATATCTTCTGGGTAAAAAGAAATTTGATTAATCCATAAATTTCAATAGTATCCTGAAGCAATAAACACCGAAACAAGTATGGAACCACCACGAAACCAATATGACAGATGAGGCAGAATGATGAAAAGCACAAATGTGTAGGATATCAAGGGATGAGCCTCTAGGGCAGCACCTCCAAGTATCAGTGCTAGAGTGAGCTCTAGCACAAATCTTCTTCTTCTTCTTTTTTTAATTAGTACACAAAATTTCATCTCTCTTTTTTCCCTAGGGCAGCATGATACATAAAAGAGAATAGCTGTTGCAGATAGAAACTTACAATTGCATCAGGGTAATTAGTATACTAACCATATCAGATTTAAAATCCAGACTAAAGTAATATTGCAACTTGAATATAGATATCTTGAACCAAACTTCAATTCTAGAACATTTATTAGCAGATGAGTTTTTGATGAGTCCTGACACCAAGGGAAAAAAGTATAAAGTAGATGCACAAATTCATCGATTTGAACAAACCTGTAACAGTGTGTGAACACTCTGGTAGACTTCCTCCAGCCTTTCCCCCACTATCTTCCAGACTTTCTGAGTCAGCAGTTTCCCTAACCTCCCTTTCGTGATAATACTTTAGACCTTCAGCTTGCGGTGCACAAGCAGAAGGCTTCTTCACCAGGGAAAGCTTGCAAAAGTGATAAGTGTTTGTCTTGATTGTAAGCGAGGGATTCCTGTAAAGGGGAGAGAGAGAGAGAGAGGAAAAAATAAAAATAACGAGTTATTCAGCCTCAAGGTAATATTTCACTACAAAACTCATAGCTAATACTTACATTTATATAAAATAAATAAATAAATAAATAAATAAAAAACCCATAGCACTAAGAACTAATCCTTACGAGGAAAGACAAATCACACTCACAGCTAGAGGAAGTCTGATGAGACAAATGCCACAATGAAGCTTGACACACCAGCTAATCAATAAAACTCATGCAATATAATTCTGGGACCAGAGCTCAACCCAGTTTTAATGATGTATTACTGGGGATAATAAGAGCAGTAAATTCAATAAAGGAAACATATTGACTGGCAAACATCAAATAAGATCAGGTCTGCCTATGGACAAGACATGCTTTTAAAATTTCCTATAGCTACATTTTTGGAAAGACCCAAATCTGATGATCAGTGGCAATCATCCTTTCAACTTGGGTCGTAAAGACAAGAATATGTGATGAACAGAGAAGTTTCCATCCATTCCATGTAAATGATGACAGCTCCCCCTCCCCCCCCCCCCCCCTGGCGGCACCCCTCCAAGTCCTCTATAATAATTAACAAAACAACCTTACACTCACAAAATAGGTGCTAAACATGCTCTTGTAACTACTGACTTTTCCTAATGCCCCGGCATTCTGAGAAAGCACCTTGTGAGGTGCATCTAAACATGTTCAGATGTTTGAAACTATTAACTATTCTTTTATGCACAACATTCACTCACTACCTACACTCTCTTCGTAGCAACGCACATGCACAAGTTATGCTTAGAAATTCAAAATCTTCCCATAATTCATAACCATACTCCAATGAGAAAAAAGGCACTACAATTAGTTGCTTACCGAGACAATCCTCCGTCTTCAATATCCCAACACTTAACAGTTCCATCCCTTCCCTGGCTACATGCCCAATTAAAACATTACAATAATCACAACGCTTGTATCAAAAGATAAACATTAGACAATTAGATTAAAAATATAAATAAATAAAATAAAAAAACCAAGCAGCACCTGATAACTTTGTTTGCTCCGATCAAAGGACTGCTTGCAACACAAGTAATCCCGTGTGCCGCACTATGCACCCTACACTCAGAGTAGACCCAAAAAAAAAAAAAAAAATCAATTCCCAACCAAGCCAATAACGTTTAAAACAACAACAACAACAACAAAAACAAAAAACAAGAATGCTGAAACGATGTGAGTACCATGCAGATGATAGTGTTCGGTGCTGGACCGTGTCCCAAATTCGCAACTCACCATCCGCAGAACTACCAAATATAAATTCCATTTATTAAAAATAAAAATTAATTAATTAAGAGAATCGAATTTGATGGATGAAAATAAAATAAAATTTGAATTTATTTTAAAAAAGAAAAAAGAAAAAAAAAAAGAGTACCCGGTGAATAGTAAAGGCTTGGAAAGATGAAAAGAAGCGTCCATGACAGAAGCGCGGTGGCCTCTTAGAACCGCCACGGGGTCAGGTGGGGGCCTCTTGCTCATTCTCGCTTCGACTTCCAATGAAGACGGTGTCGTATCGTTTTGAGGGTTTTAGCTGGAAATACGTTTGCAAGTTGAACGGCAATGAGTTGCCGGAAATGGGTACTGGAATTTGTTCGATGACTATAAACCCTAACGAGACTGGAATGTTCCGCGCCGGATGGGGGGTTTTTGGGCCGTTGGGGCTTTTAATAATTTTTAAAATTTTTATTTTATATATTTATATATAATACATTAAAAAAAAAAGTTAGAAAAAGGGGGTTTGATTAATATATATGTATGTATTATTTTATTTTTCTTTTTTAACAGGTTAGAGAAGAGGTTCAATATTTGATAAGTTATAATTAATATTGTATTTATTAAGGCTTCATTTGAGAGGAAGGAATGGAATGAAATGAAAATGAATGAAAATAATCATTTTAGAATATTCTTCATTTCCCTTGTTTTGGAGTTTTAATAGAGGGAATGGAAAGCACATTCTCTTATTTGGGAGTTTAAGTAGGAGGGAATGAAATGGGTAGGAGAGGACACTCATTTCTCTCTATTCCTTTAAAACCTCAAATTTTTATTCCCCTCGAAATTGGGAAGAATTGGAGGGAATGGAAATAAATTTAATGATTTTTTTACTAAAACTCCCAAAATACCACTGTATATTCAACTCTTTATTTTAAAATAGGGGTCTAATAGTAATATTGTCATAAAATGATTTCATTACATTCCTTCCATGTTGCTCCCAAACAAGATTACTTACATTCTATTCATTTCCATTACTTTCCATTCCTTTATTTTAAAACATCCAATCAAAGTTACTTAATTCAATTTCATTCCATTAATTTCCCTTATTTAAATACATTCCATTCCATTTCATTCCCTTATAATCATTTCATTCTATTCCATTCCCTTCTCTTATGAACTCCCAAACAGAGCCTAAAAGTAATGTTATAGCTATAAACTATTTTACAATATTTTTACAAATTATTGATGTGGCAAATTCTTATTAGTTCTAATGTGGGTCTACTACTAACATCACATTTATGTTTATTAATGATTATTTGAAAATTACTAAAATCACATCAGCAGTTTGTAAAAATGTTGTAAAATAGTTTGTGTGTGTAGCATTACTCATATATTAATAGGTAAGACTTAGAGAAAATTCAATTAGATTCTTCAATTTAAGTCCAATTTTACGTCATGTGTCATGAATTATTTATTTTTAGAGAGAGTTTTATTTCTTAATTTTTGAGTCAAATGTGAAATCACAACATTAGTATCCATCAAAGTGAGTTATTGCTTACAAAAACCAAAAAATCTAGAATTAATGAACATTAAAAAAATTACAATTTACATTTTCTACCCAATATATTCTTACAAGACTTTTTAAAGAGTTAAAAAAAATGATTATCAATAATATTTAAATTATATATGTAAAAATTATACTATACACCTTAATATTTATCTTTTTAGTATATTTATGCATGGACAAAGTTTAGTTACAAAATTAGTTGTAGCCTTAGGCTACAACCTTACTCAATAAAATAAACATTACTACATATTTTGAAAATCTAACCGTTGAATTGCATACTCTTTATACTTTTAATATATATGTCAAATTTTATATTAATCAGATATTATTTATTATATAATCTATAAGCTTATATTTTATGCATAATTTTAAACTACAAAAATTTACAATTTGAACAATTTATTAACGACACAGTTATTAATATTTAATTTTCTAAAAAAATTTATAAGTATGAAAAATATAAGAAGAATATGTCATATAATGGTGGATTTGTCAAAATTTACCTCCAATAAAAAAATATTGAGTAAGGTTGTAGCCTAAGGCTATAACCAATTTTGTAGGTAAACTTTATCCTTTATGCGTATGCATTGAGTTATAAGCCAGTATAAATAGTTAGCGTGGGTTTCAGTTACTTCAATTAGTAACAAAGTCTTCCGATGCTATAGATTGAAATTTTATAATATTTATATTAAAAAAAAAATTTGGTGCTATTAGCGTGTAGTGTCATATGGCCATTCTAGTGTTGTGCAATTCAATCCGATCCCGACCAAAACCGTCTGGTCCAAATTGACTCGATTATATATGGTTGACCCCAAATAAAGCTTAGGTCTTATAATTGAAAACATACCATGTTTGGTTTGATTATAAGACTTCCATTAAGAAAACACGATACAATCAAACTAACCGAATAGTTTATTATATATGTAAAACTTTTTATGTGTCTCTAAATGATTGCCCTTTATATTTCTCACTTCTCCATGACTGACACATGCACTTATTTTTGTATTTCTCGTTGAAATCAAATGGTAAACAAACTTAAACTTATCCTTTTATCTCTCTTTCTTCTCTTCATATTGGTGATCTTTGTTTATGTAATTTGTTTGTGGTGTGATTGTAACAGTTGGTCAAGAGTAAATTGGGTGTGGTGGTGGAGTAAGGTTTGGAGCAATGTGGTGACTTAGCCCCATTTGTTTGGGTTTTTTTTTTGTTTGGTTGCATATTTGAACTGTAGTGTGGCCAATGGCCAATCCAACCAAACCCGCTAGTCAATCTAAAGGCAAACGGTGGACAAAGACTTGTAGATTGCCGATCAATAATGGATGATGTCTTATAGCATCTGATGAGAGATCAAGTTGAGTCACGGGTAGATCCATAACTTGAGCCCAACTAACTCATGGATACCCATACTTCTCAAAACAAATCAAGATTGCCACCCTCTCTTACCAATGAAGTTTGCCACCCTTTGTTACCAATCAAATAACTATGGTGCGGTGTGGATAACCGCTAAAATAACTAAGTTCTATCTATATAACTTCATCTCTAGATATAAACAAAAGAAGTTCAAATTGCATATCCAACTGTGGCAAAAGCTTTTATTATTATTTGGGCCTTACAATCAACTAAACTTGAAAAGTTGTAGAACATTACTATGGAAGATGAAGCTAAAGCTTGTTTCGATGCTTTCAAATGCAAATATGACTATGTGGTCCTCTCTCTCCCTCAGTTTGTAAGGCTTGGAGAATCTTACAATGTGTACGGAAGTTTGGAGCATGAGGAAAGTAGAGAGTATCAGGGCCTCGAAAGGGGTGGGGAATTCCCTTTTGTTTAAATGTTTTGAAAAACTAAGCATGGAGAGAATGATAGATATTCATGATCTTTATTTGAATGTTTTAAAAATTAAATTAGAATTGAGAGAAAATGAGAAGACATCATATACAACAATTACAACATAAACCAAGCCTTAGTAAAGGCTGGCCATATGTATGTATTTTTTATTTGCCAATCTAGTTTACTTGAATTCATACTCTTTATTACTTTCATAATAGACATGTCATTTTTTACTACTTATATTAATGTTGTTTTTGGAATTCTTCTATTGTTCCCTTAGCTTGAATCATCTCATTGTTTCACATTTGTGCATTAATTACTCACCTCTAAACATGAGAAAAACCATTTCAAACAACTCTTCCTCATTTTTCCATCAATAGGGCTACCCCATCTTTAAGTGAATTTACTCATTTTAAATCACAACCTTCCTAATATTTTTTTCACTTACCAATTTTTACGTTCTTATTTCATTTTCACTCTTTATATGAATAAGTTGTTAATTGATAATTATATCACTCATTTGTTCAATTTAAAGAAATATATATAAAATGAAACCATACAAGTAAAATCAATAGTTTAAGTAATGTAAATATAAGTGAAACCCCTATCGTTAAATTCCCAAATTACGGAGGATGAAAATTGAGGGGCTTGGAGGGATATCTCACTCCTCAAAATGCCCTTAAATCTACTCCCCACTCTATTTAAAAAGAATCAACACCTAGTGAATTAGATAACATTGATACACTGTCATTGCAAACAAACAATATAAAATTATTTTGCAGGAGAACATTGTCAAGAACATTTTTAGTAAGAAAATGTTTGTATGTCAAGACAAATAGAGCACAATACGATTCAAACATGGGTCTGCCATTTCCTGATTACATGGATAAAGAGATAAAATTTTCTTGACTCATAAAATATATACAAGCTTGACATAGAAAAAGAATGATTAGAGAGTTTGTCCAATAATTTCTCTCAAAAGTATACAAGTCGCTATCAAAGTTTGGTAGGAGTATTAAAAAAATTCAAAGATATGAATACTTTAGCAAAAAAAAGTCATTATTTACTTTATTTTTTCCCCCTGGAAGAGTGAATTTAATAATGGGTCTAGTACCCCGAAAGTTCTGGGGTCCCCATGTATTTCGGACTCTTCATTGAAAAATTTCCCCCAATTGGTTTTAGGGATTAAATAGTTAAGTCTTTGAAGTTGCCATAAATGAAACCCTTCTAGAAACTCGTACGTTCCCACTCACTCGTAATTACTTAGAAACCTCTTCTTTTATTTATTTGTTTTTTGAGCAAAAGTAATTAGAAACTTTTTTTTTTTTTTGATCAGAGAAACCATTTATTAATCGATTCCAAACACTGCCTCCGTAGTCTGCCCTAACTCTATACTCTCTCTCTCTCTCTCTCCACATAAACAGTGTGCCGTGCAAAAAATGAGAAAAAATCCCTCGTGACGGAATTTAATTTTCCTCCGAATTTCATTTTCCAAATTTCTAATTCTCCAATTTTGTCAGTAAATTTTTTTTTTCTCTCTCTCTTTCACACTCACTCGTCTCCACGGCGCAACTTTTATAGAGCGGACCTTCTCAACCTGTGACTCGACGCTAACGTGCGCACCTCACTTTCTTGGTGAAATTCCATTAACGCAGCTTCAAAGCTCTCAGGTCTGACACGGTGACACCCCCCAATTTCTCTGTCTCTTTACTTTCTTTAACTCTAGGGCTTAGTCATTTTATTTGAAACAAACCTAGGGCTTTATTTTTGTTCTATTTTTAATTTATTTTTTGTTTGTTTTGGAAATTTTGGTTGTATCAGAGAGAAGCCATTGACAACCTTTGCCCTAGAACTGATAGATAGTGATTGTTTTGATAAAATTTTGAATATTTGTGTGCTTCTGATGGGTGTTGGGATATTGGGTTAGCTTGGAATTTCATGATTATGGGTTTGAATGGTTGAAGAACGAGTTGTGTACAAAACATGAGCTTCGAAAATTTTGTGATAGAGAATTGGAAGGTTATGGTTGGTATTCGAGATTGTTGTGTGCTGATTTGGGCACTGAAGGTGGGTTAGGGTTACATAAAAAAGGGGTTTCTGATTGAGGATTTGTGTAGCTACAATGGATGGGGAGGATAAGAAGTGTGGGATAAAGAGAAGATCGAAGCCGGTTGAGATCGGTTTGGTTTCGGACGATGATGAGCCCATTGGGGCTTTGTTCAAAATGAGGAGAACAAAAAACCCTAAGAAGGTTAAGTCTGGGTTAGAGAGTGAGGGGATAAAGAAGGTTGAGATTGGAGAAGAGAAATTGAAGGTTGAGGGAGAGGATTTTGGGGGTATGGATGATACTTTGGCGAGTTTCAAGAAGAAGTTGAAGGGTCCAAAGAAAGACTGTGGATCTGGAATTCTAAGGGGAAGGAGTTCTGCTTTGAATGCGGTGGATTCTTCAGATAGATCATCGAATGGGCCTGTGGAGGATGTGGAGAAACAGCGTGTAATGGGTGGTGATGAAGGGTCTGATGTGACTACGGATGTAGGGGTAGAATCCAAGTGTAAAGGGAAAGTGAAGAGACCCAAGATAAATTCAGTGGTGAAAACAGTAGATGGTCATGTTGCTTTGGATAATGATTTAGAGTCTATGGGATCTGGGTGTAATTCTTTGAGGGAGGAGTCTGGTCTGTGCCCCAGGGAAGGTCCTAATCAGTCTGTGGATGAAAATTTGAAAGACTCGTTATCGGAATTTGTTCGTAAGGCACAGTCTGGTTTAATTAAGAAATATCGGATTTCTCCAAGTTTAAAGCAGAAAAGTGAGGCCCAGACTTTGGAGGATGGGTTGAGCCCGTGCTCTGAAAGTTCTGTAGGTGTTTCGAAGCCCGTAACCCTAGGGAGACTTAGATCCTCAAAATTGGAGTGCACCAGTTTGAAATCTAAAAATAGAAGATCAGATGACAGCTTTTGTGAAGTTTTTGACTGCATAGGAGAGAACCATGATTCAACTAGAGGGCTTCCTTCTGATTCAGCAATTAAAGAAGAGAGTATGAAACCTAGTGACAATGGATATGATAGATCTTCCAAAGTTATTTTTGAGGATCCACCTCCTCTTTCACTATCTTCAAGATCTCCCTCCAAAGGGATTCAAAATGAGGCCATGGAGGACCCTTGTGGTTCGAATGTGCAGGAGGGATATAAAGTGGACAATGATAGTTTGAATGAAGTTTGTGATGGAGAGTTTATTTGTGTTCAACTCAAGGACAATTACTCTGCACCTAGCCAAAAGGCTGCAATGGGAATTCAAACATTTAAGGATAGATTAAAGCATTGTCCTACAGTTAGCACAAGCACTTTGCTTCATGATGTTGTAAAATTTCCAAATTCTATCTCTGGCCCTACGAAGATGGAAGAAGACATTGAGTTTGGCAAGGTTGAGTTTGACACAGGTTTTAGAGATACATTCACCCGACAGTCGGAGGATATTCCAACAGCGCATGTATCAAATGCAAACCTTGAAATTTCCTCTTCTATGGTCCAGAAAGAAATTGTGGGGACTTTCCATGATGATGAGTTGTTAAAGAAATCATGTATATACAATTCCAAGGATATTTGCAATTCAGTTTCTGGAAAAGTTTTGGAGGTTTCGTCAAAATGTATATCTCAATACTCCTCTCCTCATCTCATGAAGATGGGAGATGCTTGCAGTGATGGTGATGGTGATGGTGATGGTATTAATACTTGCACTGAGGAGCCTGATCTTGCTTCAGATTCTATGCAAAAGGAACATGTTATGGTTTCTGATGTTCGGCTATCTCCACATACTATGACATCTACCGGAGAGCATAAGTCAGGACTTGCTTTCCAGTTGAATCACCAGGACAAATTTTCAGAGCCTTGTCTTTATCCAAATAAGTCTTTGGCGTCCATTCAGAAGTGCAGCTCCACTTTACATCAAAATCAGCCTTCTGATGATGCGTCGAAAGGCATTTGTGTTCCTAGTCATGATTATGTTTCAGCCAATGAGGAGGCTAATGGAGCTTCTTCTCCATCTATAACTCGAGATGAAAATGACAATTACCCAGAAGATGCAACATCTGTGCCTGATTGTGAAAACAAAGATGGAAAGCTATCAGCTGTCCAGCGTGTTCCGCGCAGGCCTAAGAAGCGTAGGCATGGAGACATGGCTTATGAGGGGGATGCTGACTGGGACATTTTGTTAAATGAACAAGGTTTCCTCGAAAGTCAGGGTGTTGTAGATAATGAGCATTCTTATAAAACAAGAGCAAAGTCTGATACCTCCTCAAATATTGCTGTAGAGGCTGAAAATGGTAGTGCAGCGGCAGTATCAGCTGGGCTGAAAGCTCATGCAGCTGGTCCAGTTGAGAAGATTAAATTTAAGGAGGTCTTGAAGCGCAAAGGTGGGCTTCAGGAGTATTTGGAGCGCAGGTTAGTTGTTATTTCTGAAACCTGGCTTTATGCTGTGGTGTTTTTGGATGCTGTCTTGTATATGAGTATATTTTTCTGCCATTCAAAAGAGTTAATTTTAATTATTTCGTATTATTGGTAATTTTTTTTCAGTGAAGCACATCTGTTATGTGTGTCATATCTATGTAATGCCAATTTTTTGAAGTTTGTGCATAAAATTCTTAATTCTAATTCTGTGTTTATTTACCAAAAAAGGGAAAGAAACACATTTTTAGTTTCTGTTGTATTTGCAATTACCTTCACTGAGGTTGATCTGGTATGGATATTTGTTTTCATTGCTAACCCTTGTTATTTTTGTATATATGTGTTAGAAGCAGGACAAAATGTTTTTATTTTATTTTATTTTTTGTGTGTGGGGGGAGGTGGGGTGGTGGTTAGTGTTGTATGATTAATTGGAGATCCACTTTATTTTGAATGCATAATACTGATGTTCAGGCACCCACTGAAAAGCTTTCCTGTGGTTTCCCAACCGCTTAATTTGGAAATATGCTAATATCCATGGAAGTATAACATATGTTGTCAAAAGCCCACTTAGGCATGCTCAAAGCCCCCAAGTTCTTAGTGCTTCACTTGTGCATCTCTTGCACACTTTTTGTGCTTTTTGAAGAAGCGCAAATCATGCCTAGGCATTGTTTTTATAAATGTTTTTGCTAAAAAATATCAACCATTAAAATTAATTGCTTGATCTTGAAGGAAATGATGTGGACCATTGATTTATCATACAAAAACTCTTTTTAAGGTGCTATATTACACAAACAATTTTTGTTTACTTATCAAAAGACAAAAGCAAGGATAAATTTACTATTGTACTATTTGGTCTTTGCATTTTGTATATATTATGGTTGGACCATATAGATAACTATTGTAAATCATAGTTATGTATTGTTATAAAGCACAAGATAAAATGTCATGTTTAACTTTCTAGATTTTTATTAAATTGTCCATTGATAATTGTTTTCAAATTTACTATATTAAAATTCTAAGAGATATAGCTTATGTAAATTTATTGTCCACTTTAGCTATTAGACAAAATATATTTGAGTTTATCAGCCTTTTTTTTTAATTGATATGTTTTGAATATTTATATTAGAGATTAGTATATAGTGTTTGGAAAATGTAGCCTGTGCGCTTGATGCTTTTACCAACACTAGGTAACACTGTCACTTAAAAAACGAAAAGGTTGGTGACAGACTTAACTAAAAAAGAGGTAGGTAACTGTTTTTCCCCATTTTATTGGATAAAGCATTTTTAGAAGTTGAACCCATGTAGATGTAATCTTTAGTTAGGCTAGTTTTTAGACTAGGATTAAGAGAAACTACATGCTTTCAAGTTTCAACTGGCTTTGCTTCTCCTTGCATTATAGTATAGGTGAAACTTATAGAAAGACTATGGGCACTGAATCTTGTAGATGGAAAGCTAATAGTCATAATTACAAATTTTTTATTACATGCTGGCTTTGCTGGCCTTGTACTTAAGATCATGTTCAGTGGCTTGATGCTGGGGCAAAAGGGTATGTATTATTTAAAAAAGACGACTAATTTATTTATGTATTATTTATATAATTATATGTCTTTTATTTGAAGTTTTGACAGCAAGTCAGCAATTCCTTGTTGAAACCTTTTCTATAGATTGGGGTGGTGCTATTCCACGATAGAGGTGGCCAGAGCTACTGAGAATCTAGTTTCTGTGATAATGTGATTTTATTGCAAGTAGCCCCTGTTAGTGTTAGTAATGCCTTGTATATGTTGGCTCTCTAGGCGTCTTCCAATTTTGTATAATTGGTCTTACCCCTACTTTGTTTTCTTCTTAAATCCTAGGGATTTTTGCCAAGTAAATCATCTACAATGGTGGAATCTTTCTATGCCCGTTTGGTAAAGCATTTTCAAACAGCACCTTTTCAAAGTACAGCATTTTTAATGTTCAGTCTTTTCTAGTTACAGCCTTTTCAAACAACCCTATTCTGAAAAAAACTGAAAAATAAGCTGTACCAAAAATGGGCAGACTGTCACTTATTGTGCTGCTGTAGGTAAATATGTAATTTATCATTAGTGCCCTTGTTTGACTTTGTATTTTGAAATTAAGTTTAATACGGTAATACCTGAATGTTGTATCTAACCGAAGAATACTCTGCATTATTTGAAATTGTTTTAGATTTGCTTTCTTCTCTAAGTGGAGGTTCTGATATTGTGGCTTCTACTCTTCTGTGCCTTTTCTATGAAAATTCTACAAACATACCTTCCAGCCTCTCTGTGCATCTCGTATCAGCTTCTGAAAATTTTCAATTATAATGAGTAATGATTGGGTCCTGCATATTCTTTTTATTTGAACTAGGAATAGGATAGATATTATTTTTAGAGTTATACATTAATATTATCTTTTACCCAGAACTGATGTTTCTAATGACGAGTTCACTTCCTTTTAATTGCTTGGTGGCATGCAGGAATCGGATGTTGAGTCTTTGGAGTAAAGATGTTAGCCGTATTTTACCACTTGCTGACTGTGGGGTCTCTGATACTCCTTTTGAGGACGAACCACCACATGCTACACTTATCAGGGAGATCTATGCATTTCTTGATCATAGTGTAAGTTTGTAAAGTGTATTGAGTTTTATTTATGAACACAAGAACATAAAACACAAACCCAGAACCAAACACAAAAAACACAAACTCAAATTTAAACATTAACACATGATCACAAATACAAAGAACACAATAATATACATAAATCTCCCAGCCAACCCATAGCAAATAAACCCAAATACTCCAATAGAACCCAAATCTCAAAACTCCAAAAAACTCAATAAAACACAATAACAAACACAAATCGGGAAGATATTTGGGCACTTTCATCACCGAACTATTGTGGGCAGTTTTGCTTTGACCGGTGTTGATCAAGAGCACCTAAAGTCGGTTTTCCAGCATATACTGTGGCCGTTTTTGTCAAAATTTTTGTCGGTGCTCCGATCTTTGATAGGAAAAAGAGAAAACCAGTTGCAAAAATTGAAACAAACAAAGATCTTAGCATTATGAACCAAATCGAAGCCAACACAAACCAAATCTAGGTTCAAAATCATTAGATCTGAGTTCGAATTGAAGCCAACTTGAAGCAGATCTGGGCAAATCTAGGTTCGAAGGCTTTAGATCTGGGTTCAACTTGTAACCCGAAACCCTCTCCCTTTTCTTTGTTTCTTTCCTCTGATAGTATCTCTTTGTCTCACATACACACATACATTCTATGATTCTCTGCTTCACACACACATACTTACATGTTTTACAAAGCCTCACAACACTGAGCACACAAACACATAAATCAAGCTCTTACCCTCAGTTATGCACACACTTGTTCACACGCCACCACGTGTAGGTCCACGTGCCACCATTGTCTCAGTTCTTGGCAGATCCGTGAGACCTTTCACCTTTACATCCACCTTTTGTGGTTCATGCGCCGTTCAAGGCGCTTTTAGCTTGTTGATCGGAGAGTGGTTTCTGTGGTTTGAGAGTAGAGAGACTCGGTGAGACATGGCTCGGGTTTAGAAGAGAGCTGGGCTTTGGTCACAGTTTCAGAGTGTGATAACAGGTAGAGAGATCGAGAAGCTACTTTCGTGGTGAATTAGATCTGGGTTCAATCAATAAGGTGGTGGGTTTTCTATTGAGTTTTTTGGAGTTTTTAGATTTGGGTTCTATTGGAGTATTTGGGTTTATTTGCTATGGGTTGGCTGGGAGATTTATGTATGTTATTGTGTTATTTGTGTTTGTGATCATGTGTTAACGTTTAAATTTGAGTTTGTGTTTGGTTCTGGGTTTGTGTTTTATGTTTTTGTGGTGATGTTTAAATATGTGATTGTGTTCTTGTGTGTTCTTGTTCAAAATGAATTAGATCTGAATTGATGTATTTTATTGTTTTTAATTTTGTTTTTTAATTTTTAATTTCATTGAAATTGATTAATAAAATTTTTTATATTTAAAAGCTGACATGGCATTTTTTTAATGCTAATTAAAAAATTTTATTATTTTTTAATTGGCCACGTCAGCATCAGTTTGTCACCTAAGCAATTTCCATTGGTGGGCTAACGGAAAGAACCAAAATGGAACGTGTTAATTGATTTAGGGACTAAAAGTAGTAAAATTAAAATGTAGAGACTAAAATAGAAAAAAGCTAAAATGTAGGGACTAAAAGTGCATTTACGCCTATAAATTATTGTCATTTCATTATCGAAAAATGCTAATATGTCTAACGGATTGTTTACATTTTACAAGTTATGCGCATGCTAAAACTCAGCCTTCAAGAAGATTAAGGGTACAATTAATTTGTAATATGGATTAAAAACAATCTATAAGGGGAGATTTGAACAAGAACAAAAGTTTATGTAAAAAGCCACGTAAAAGGGCTATCTTTCTATATTTCTTAATAAAGATTACAAGTCTTTCTCTAGAACAAACTGTAAATTATGCCTATCCAGATAATCTCTATTTCTTTCTCTCTTTTTCTCTCTCCAAAATCTATCCTCCTCACTTTCTGCCCTCCTCCTCCCTTATATTTGTTCTGCCTCCTTCTCCGGTATGTGTTGTCCCTATATAGCTGGACTACTTTATGTCCCATCAGGCTCTCATTTCATTATTTTCATGACGCAGGAGACTCTTTTGGGGCTTTTTGCATTGTTCAGGCCTGTCATTCAGCAATAAATGCTACTGTATCAGGCAGGTAAGCTTCATTAATGTAAAGGTGACTGTAGAACCACCAGGAAGTTTCAGAAAGCTTCCTCGGACAATTTTACATGTTCCAGAATTTCTTATTTACTCCTCAGACGATGTTTCATCTTGTCCTGCTCAGTAGAAACTTACCCTCAGATGTGATCTCAGATGAGACTATGGGTGACATGTCAGTTGAACTGAGAACTAAGCTGTGACTTCAACTTTATCATTGGGGCTTGCTCTTTGGGCTTGTGTTGGGCTTTGTTTTCATATAAAGCCCACGTTGACCAGGGCTATTCGGGCCTTAAATGAAACCGTCCCCCTACAAGTTACATTATTATAATAAAAAATAACTAGTATAAGATGGTCATTTCAGCTACATAGGGAATTTATGTCATATAATATGTTGCCATTTCTATTCTTTTCTTTTCCTTTTTCCTCTCTTTTCTTTACTTTACAATCTAAGGGTTTTTTTTTTTTTTTTTTTGGGTAGCCAAGAAGAAAATAAAAACAAAAGCTTCATCAAATAACAATCATTCACTTCATTCTATAATGATAATAATAATAATAACAATCATTCACTTTATGGTTTTTGTAAGCGCTCTAAAAATAAAGACCCAAGTCTACTTAGAACAACATTGCCTAGTTCCTCAAATTCGAGCCCAACAATAGAATTTCTCTAGAGAGTGGGCAAACAATTCAAGTGCAACTCTAATCTGAATTCAAATCAAAGACTGAAGAGTCTGGAATGACAGAAAGGATTAATACAAGTATATGATAAGAAAAATAACTCTCCTTGAGCAGATCTAAGGATTAGTCTCTTGTAAATAAGGTCTGAGTTTTACACCCAATAATGCACTGTATACTTTCTCTTTTTTCTAGTTTCTCCACAAGAAAAAGGTCCCCCCCCCCCTTTCTAGGAGACTCCTCTCCTTTTATACCCCTCTTCTTCATATCCTAGTCCTCCATCTATATGCCTCCAAGCGTTTCTAAGGACACTTGTCCCATCAACACTCTGATGAAGGTGGTGGAAAGGGTTACTAGTTGTGAAGATTTTGTTCAGGAGTCATTTCCTCATTAAATGCAGCTGTTAAGGTTGTTCCAGAACATTTAATGCGAAGGGGGAAGGTAAACTTCTCCAGGAAGCTTCCTCCCACTGTCACTGCCCCCCTCATGGTCCTTTCTCTTCCGCACGGGTTTACATGAAGCGCTACTCCGTATCCCCTCCCATGCTTGGGTCAGTGAAGTCCTCGAGACTGATACACTTCTACAAGCGTGTTTGTGCGAAACATTTCATGTTTTAGTCCTCTTCGGTCCCCAAACTCCACACAGTTTTATTTGACACTTTCTTTGAAACTTATATATTTTACTACATCCCTAAACTATATTATAAGATTTAAAATATAGTTTCCCAAAAATCCTTTCATGAACGCTACATAAATTACTTATCACCAAAAGTAAACGCTTTTTTGAATTCTATAAATAAGTTAAAGAGTCTTGTAACTCAACTGGCTGACACCTCATGATAGTTTTAATGGAAACATCCTAGATTCAAATTCCTTCATCACCAACTATTGAATTATAAAAAATAAAATAAAAATAATCATTTGTTGTCCTTACAAATATGGAAAGTGATTTCATTTTGGTACTCACGAATTCAATTGCATCAATTTCATCATGATTTTTTTTTACACTGACAAAGTTGTCTTTTTAGTTTACTGTCGTTTCATAACTTTCATTGACCAAAAATGCTAATATCTCTTCTTCTTCTTCTTCTTCTTCTTCTTTTTTTTTTTTTTTTTTTTTTTTTTTTTTTTTTTTTGGTGAGAAGATGCTAATATCTCTAATTGATTAAATCACATTATTAGAATAAAAAATAACTAGTATAAAATGGTTATTTCAGTTACATATGGGCACGAAATTGACATGTCATATAATATGTTGCCTTTTCTCTTTGTTTTTTTATTTGTTTCCCCACTCTTTTCTTTTACTTTACAATCTAATTTCTTGGTAGCCAAACAGAAAAAAATAATAATAATAAAAATTTAGTCAATCAAATAACAACCATTCACTTTATGATTTTCTTTGTTACTTTCTTTGAAACCATGTATATTAATTTATTATGTCAAATGCCTTGTAACTGAATTAGCACCTTTCCATGCACAAAGTGCTCGGGAGTCAATAGGGAAAAATGGTTCAAGTTACGAGGTTAACAGCATGTTGTAATTATTTCTCAAAAAAAAAAAGTATATTAATTTATTACACCCTTAAATTATAATTGGGAAATGCTAACGAATACCCTTAGGGCATTGGTTAATAATCCATTTAAAGAAAACTTTTATGGGAAAATGAAATAAAGCAATTAATATTTTGACAGTTTTTTTCATCTCCCATAAAAGTGGTGTCAAAACTTTCTTAAAATGGATTGTTAACGAATGCCCTAAGGACATTCGTTAGCATGACCTATTGTTAAGTACCACTTATTTAATTTCAAACACACACATTCTATCCTATTTAAAGCCCAAGAATACTTATGCTTAGCAATATTTGAAAAGCCCATGATTCAAATCCATGACAAAACAATTTTATGGAATTCAAATCCATGATCAAAGCCCATGATTTAAACCCATGGCAATTTATTCAAAGCCCAATTTCTCATTGGCAACATCAAAACCCAATTCTTATTGGCAATATCAAAGCCCAATTCTCATTGGCAACATCAAAGTCCAATTCTCATTGGCAATATCGAAGCCCAGTTCTCGCTGGAAATATTTAAAACCCAATTCTCATTGGCAACATCAAAGCCCAATTCTTATTGGCAATATTTAAAGCCCAATCCTCATTGGCAACATCAAAACCCAATTCTCATTGGCAATATCAAAGCCCAATTTTTATTGGCACTATTTTATCAAAAAAGAGCCCAAAATTATCAATACTTGGCAAAGAAAAAATATCATGGTAAAATATCACCATGGCAATTGTCTTATAAACCAAAAAAAAAAAAAACTCATTGGGAGTTATCTTGAAAATTATGTTCTTATATTATAAACCCATGAAATACATGGACATCATTTGCATTGTGACATCCATAATATACGCCTTCGACACTCGTGGTAAACATTCAAACCCACAAGCTCATCATTTAAGTTATGATGCGATTATTAGAAACCATGAACATTATTGCAAACATGGAATTCATCAAAGTAATATTATTTACAAAAGTATTTTGAAACTTGTCCTATTGTTTCAAATATTACAACTAATTGCTCAAAGGCCCATTGCAAGTATCTATGAAAAACACAAAAAAAAGAAGTATATTTACTAATAAAAGTCCATGAGGAATGAAAGCCCATGGCAACATGTGCACACAACCCAGCCCATGTGAGCAAGCCAAAGCAAAAAACACCAGTAGGAGGCAAAGGAGAACAGCCCTTGTTCATTCCTAACCAAAAAAAGAGTAACTAGGGACTCATACAAGGGAACCAAGCCTTTGAGAATGGACTAAGGGCTGGTCCATCAGTTTTCTGCCACTCTCTGCCTGATGTGAACAGTGCCCAAGGCTTGTCATATCAACTGAAGTCAAAAAGATGAAGGGGCTCCATCATCTTCCTCAAAGCTGCACCTCCAGCAGAAGGGAAGCTGAAACAAAATTATCCAAACTTCAACAAAATGATGCTATAAATGTTAAAAATGCTCTAAACATAATTCATGTACCAAGCCCATGAATCCTAAAGGGGAAAAATTGGGAACATGTGGTTTGGAAGGCATAAAAGGATCTCCAGCGGAACCCCTAGAAGTAGACTAGAACTTGACACCTGGCTTGGGGTGTTAAATTTTACTTCTCAAGGGTCCGAATCTCAGTTGCAGCATTAGGATTCGCTCTTGATACACACCCCAATCACAATAATTAAGCTCAGCCCCAAATCCTAGCATTTAAAGCAAAACGCTCTAAAATCCCATCATTACCTAAAAAGGCAAGGCAGCCCCTGAAATGGATTTTCCTACTTCTGAGCAAAAATCACTGGGAAGCTTGATTCTGATTCATCACCCCTGAGTGGTCATACGTTTTTTGGATTTTTGTCAATAAATGCTTCTCTAAAAAAACTCCATTATAAAAAGCACAAGCATGCTAACCAAAAACCAACCTGGCTACCCTTCTCAGAGACTTTGAAATTCATTGGTCATTCTTTTTGCTGGTGGTTCAGTTCTCTTTTAGCTCACCACCCATCATCTTAAAGCCCAGACTCATCTAATCTCAGACCTTCTTCTCCTCCCTTTACACTATCACGGCTCATAAGTGTCCTCCAGCTAGCCACAAACAGCCCATTACCCATAAAAGGCTTCGGTCTCAGCATCAATCCCATCTCCCTCACTCAGAAGTAGCCCACGTTCATCTTATTCATGCCTTGTAAATTTACACTCACTAAAATCTTAGCCCATTAAAATCTTAGCTTGATACTTGCTGCACTGAGCTGGGGATCTCTCTCTCCTTTCACACCATGCCAATTAATCCTCCATTTTTTCTTCCAAGGGAACCTTTAATTTTTACTTTTTACTTTACCATTGAAGGATATGATGTATTTGTAACAATTGAACTCTTCCCTCACTTTGATGTAATGACGGCTGAAAGCACAATAAATCCCTCTTGAATGAGACACATAAGGACCTAAAATTTGCTTAAATTTATCTCATTATTAATGGCTAGACCGTGTAATTCCATCTTTATCATTGGACAATTCATCTTTTGGACTTAAGTGTAACTTCACCCTTATCGCTGGAGAACTTATTTCCCTTGAACTATCAAAACAAAACCACTAATGTATTAACTAAGTATTGTAAAGTATTTTTCATTGGGCTTTTGTTGCTGTTTTGTTAAGTGCAGCCTTTGTTTTTCTTGCTTGGATAGGCTTGTCATCACACCAAAAGCCTTTGGGTGTCATCTCAAGAGCCCAAAGTCAAGTTTCGACTTGGTTTCCCAACATCTTATTCAGAGGCACAAATTTCTCCCTCAACACCCATTATAATTTTACGAAATCTTTTCATTAACGCTACATAAATTACTTGTCACCAAAATTAAATGCCTTTTCAAACTCTTTAAAAAAGGATGAATTTGAAAGTAGGGGTGTCAATTCGGGTTAGCGTGTCGGTTTGTGTCGTGTCGAGGTAGGGGTATTCGACTAAATGGCTCAACCCTAACCCGACCCATTTAATAATCGTGTCATGATCCTTCAATCCTAACCTGACCTGTTAATAAGGCGAGTTGACCTGACCCAACCCATTTAACACGCTTAATAAACGAGTCGTGTTGGGTTGACATGAATGTAACACAACCCATTTCAACCTGCATAATATTAAATATAGCATCTATCTAGAAATAATTTTTTTTACATCGATCCCAAAAAGCAGTGCATACACTTCAAGTCTTCAACCCACGTTCAAAATAATATAGTTCAACAAAAATATAACATTCATCTAGAGTTTGAGAATTGGCATGAGAAGTGTAGTATGGCTGAAATTAAAAAGAAAAAGAAAAAAAAAAGAAAAAAAAAAGATATTTATAAGAAGGTTTAGAGGTTTAGGGTTTGTAGGGTTTAGAGATCTAGGGTTTGTAAAGTTTCAATTTCCAATTATATCCCTTGTAAATTTTTGGATTTACTCACTTTTCTTTTTAAATTTAAAATATATGTTGGATATAAAAGTTATTTGACAAATCTAAAATAAAATAAAAATTTATTTGTTATACGAGTTAAACGGGTTGTGTTCATTGGGTCATTTCGGGTTAACACAAATAAATTGGTGTGTCAAACGTGTCTATTGCGGGTTACGCGGGTTGACCCGCTTATGACACGTTTCTTATCGTGTCGTTTTCGGGTCGACCCGTTTATGACCCAAACCCATTAAGGTCCAACCCTAACCCGAAAAAACCTGTGTCGGGTTCGCGGGTTGGGTCGAACATTGACATCCCTATTTGAAAGTGGTATGAGCGTTTCTGCTCTCATGTTGCTGTTTTTTAGTTAAATGAATTCTCCTGTTTACCAAAAAAAAAAATGGTACACGCGTGTTTGACAGCGAAAACTCATATAATAGTTTGTTGTTGTGACAACAAAAGCATTGATGCTAGTTTGTTGCGTGAAAGGGCACTCTCATACAAAAGGCAATAAAAGAACTATTTTTGTTGGTTGGTAAATAGAATAAAAGAACCTTTATATATCTATTTACATATGACCTACCTTAACATTGAAATGAATCGTTAAATTATCTTCGACTTTTCAAAGTGGGTCAAACTTTTAACTAGAGATATAATTAATTGATTATAACTTAAAAGGATCATGAAAATGAGTAACACAACTAATTTTTTCCAAAGGCCTGACTTGGTCCACTCTAAAGTGAGATTATCAAAAATCAAAATACTACATTTTTTTTTTTAGAATCAAAATACTACATATTTAAATCTTTCTAATTGCAAAATATATCTATAACTTGTCAAAAACAACACCTTATATATTAGTATATGTTTCCTAAAAAAATTATTGGTTGATTAAACTTTTATTTTATTTATTAAAGAATGAAAAATAAATTATTAATTAGCCAAATGCATTAGTTTCAATTTAAAATTCAAGGGAGTGAGGAAAAACGTAATTAAATAAGAAAAGAAATACATGTCTTTTCAAAAAAAAAAAAAAAAAAAAAATGAAAGAAAAAAAAAATACATGTCAAATAGGAGAGTTTTAGAGCTGAGAGCTGCTTCTAGAAATATTTAATACTTTAAAGTAAAAGGCCATTTCATTTCCATTGTACATGATTGAAACTTGAAAGACATGCATACGATTTGCCTTTTCATACATTAAGTTGCCCACAAGAGCTTGTTTTTGGGTATCATCATTTGAACAATAAAGAATTTAGGCTCCCTCAATCATTTCCTGATAAAACCGTGAGGCAAGAAATCTGTTGAATGACTTTGATCATTGTCTTTTTTATTTTTTCACTTAAAGAGGAGGCAATGGCTTAAAAAAGTTTGGTTACCATTTTATAAAAAAAGGAAAAAATTAAAGATATCCCCCTCTCCACCGGTCCACCCATATTAGATTTAAGCCCAAATAAGACAAAATCATCATATTTGCTTAAGTTTTAGAACTTTGAAACATAAGCAACTTGTTTATATTGGTGTTAGTTGGTGTCTTAAAGATCAATCTATCTATCTATGTCCAAAACAACTTTCACTTTGCATGGCTAATTAGCTGAGCAACCGGTGAACCAAGTGGCCCCCATCATATATTTGACTATTTGAATTGTGTGGCGCCCTTATGATATTAATCATAGTTTAATCTTGCTGATTAATTTAAGCCAATGAGATCAGCAATGGTACAAAAAGCTTTTAGAAGGTCATATTGACAAAGAAAATTTATTAAATTTTGATTATAAGAATCAGAATCTATCAAGAAAAAAAGTACATGGTGGCGCCAATTCCATTTAAATTATAATAATTGGTTTTGATTTGGTAGAATTGAATGTTTGAGAATGATTAGCTTAGGCACTTCCAACTTCCAATTGTTCTAAGGTTATTTATGAGGGAAGGAGCCAAGAGTGTTAGAAAAGGAAGATTTGTAATTATCATAAAGGCTTCCATTGCCCAACTTTGGAAAACAATTGGAACCAACATCAAGGACAATGGGTCAAGTCTTTGGGGCCAACTTTGCAGGATCTTGAATAGTTCTATATCACAGTTCAAAATTTGATTTTTCTTTCTGGTCGTAAACTAATAATAAAGGGGCCCTAATAAAGAGTCATAGACTCATAACCTACCCTCGATGTTATATTTTCATCCATGCACATTTTAACCTTCGGAGTTATTGCATCATGTCAGTTTGTTCCACCAAATATAAAGTAATAAATAAAATGAATTTTCTAGTTCATAAAAATATGCATTAAATAATAATAATAATAATAATAATAATAATAATAATAATATATCTTGCACCAATGTGCACACCTTAAAATAAAGAAAATTGGAAGATGGTATATTATCCTGTTTATTTACTTCAAATATTGTATGAAACATTATTTATATTTATATGCTTTAGTTTTACAAGATTGAGTGTGATCACTGATCAAGTTGAGACACAGGCATTTGTCGTTCTCTTAATTATCAACTAATATAATAAACTTTTGGTCATTCTATCGCTAGGATATTCTAGCAATCTAGCCTGTCAATCCCTAGTGCTAGCTATCTTACTAATCGACATTTTAAGTACTATGATATATAGTATTATATAACTAGATATATGATATTAGTATTTGTAAATTAAGAACCGAAGTTGAGAGAAAAACACAAAGAAGAATAAATCTATCTAGTGAACTAATGCATATTTCTCAATTAAGGGGAAGAAAAAGCGTCCTTTATAGGCAGTATAAACTAGTAAGTTATACTTTTTTCAACCAAATAAAAAACTAGTATAAGTTATACAAAATAAATTAGTATAAAAATATGAAATTCATATAGTGATAATTTTCAAATAAGTGGATTTCTAATTTCTATTAGCTCAATTACATTTACACAAAAAATAAATTCATTGGTGTGTTGTCCAATGATAAAATATATATATATATATATATCTTAAAATAAATATCATATATATGTTTAAAATCCTTCGGTATATAATAAAACAAATCTCAAAATAAAAAACGATCAAAGTGTAAAAATTTTATAGTGACCTTTGGCTTTTCAATTAATGAATAAAATTGATCATATATATCACTGTTTTTATTAATATATTTATATAGCTCGGTAAATTAGAATTAGAAAGCATCTACCTTTGAGTTAGAGGCTCACCTAACTTCTTCTGAAAAACAAAAGGTCACCAACATAAAAGGGGGTCACTTTTAAGTTTAACTACACAAATTTAGTATCGATTGAAAATCAAAATTCATGACAAGACTCAACTCCACCTTCTGATCAACTTAAAAACTCATTCATCCAAAAGAAAGGAAAAGTTAAAACGAAGTAATTTCTTCTTAAAGCTAAAAGCCTAAAATTGAAGTTGTTTGCATTATTTTCATTGACACGCACAAAACAACCACACCCAAAAAAAAATCGATTTTTATTAGTAAGTAAAGGAATAATAAATAAAAAAATCAACATCCCATTTGAAGTACCCTAGTTAGCTAGGTATACAAATCACAAATGCCAACTCTTAAGACACCCAATTTGTATAGTTTGATCTTCATCAATACATTGCTTCATGATTTAGCAAGAAGTGTTACTCCATGGATATATGCAACGCCATAAATGAATTAATTAAGTAATATACGAATAATTTTTAAGTATTTTTAGAGTATGGAAAATTGTACTTCATTCTCTCACATTTATGGTGGAGTTTACTCATTAAATTCATTGTAGAGTCTACCATGTATATGAGAGGTATAAGCACTATTTTTTCGTACTCCAAAAATACCTAAGAATTTTTCTTATTATATGCTTGCAGTAGTCAACTCAAAGTTAGCTGTTTCTGTCTCTCTCTCTCTCGTCTGTGTGGTTGACTAGTGTTGAGTATAGTGAGAGTATAGTAAACGAAGTTGCAATGGCATTAAAGAGGATCACATGAATGGGGTGTACGTGCAATGCAAAATTGCAAATGTTGATTCCCCTCGTGCACTGTGTTCATCATCAATTAAATTATTAATTATGAACAAAAAGGCACGTACGAAAGACAGTGGAAACTCCTCCTTCGCATCACGTGCAGAGTCATACCTCCCCCTAAGTCACTAGTCAACCGACAACCCATGTCCATGAAAGACTGAGAGTGAGAGTATGATCAGATGAGACAATTGATAAGAGCTTCACGTTTTTGGAAATTGATAATAAAAGATTCTACCTCATTACTAGGATCAGACAATTTTTGCACTCACTCCATCAATGCTCAAATCTTGATCCAATATATACTGCTGGAACTTTGGGAATTAAACACAACTCTGAAAAATTCAAGTCCAAACCAAAAAAACTGATATTGAAATTCATTTTTAGACATTTTTAGACTAATTTGGTCAAATAGTATAATTTTAGAAAAAATTTAGAAAAAACATATCTAACCAAACTTATTTAGTTGTATAACACTTTTTTAGAATTCAAGTTTGTCAAATTTAAGTTTCACGGGAAGCTCGATTTTGTCAAAATCGAGTTCCAAACATTATGAGCTTGTGTAGCAATATGATCAAACATAATGCTTGAAACTCGAGTTTCATTTGGAACTCAAGTTTGACAAACTTAAACTCCAAAAAAGTGCTACACAACTAAATAAGTTTGACCGAATGCATTTCTCATACATTTTTTCTTAAAATTATGCTATTTGACTCCAAAAAAAAAGCCCAATTTTTACTACTAGTATGATGTACTTACCCACTCCCAAATCTCCCAATTGCCACTTTATAGTATTATATATGTACTTACTTATATGGGCACACATATTTTAGTAAATCTTTTTATAGGAAAATAAAAACGTGATTGACTTTTTTGACAGTTTTTTTAATTTTTTATAAAAAATTTTCTAAAATATATAATTAATATACTCTAAAGACACATTAACCCGACCCTACTTATTTAAGTTCTATTAAACTTATTTGTGTTCAACTTCAACAATTAAGTATTTAAGTACAAGCATATCTAATGGCATGCAGTCTCACTGAAAAAGTTACCAAAATAAAAACTATTCAGTATTTTTTTGTGTCACCAGACTCACCACTGACATAGTCCATGACTCCATGGCAATACCGGGCATGCATGCCACGCCGCCCACGCGAGGACTTGGTTTTGCTGAGTTTATAAAAAGAGATGTGCGTTAAGTTATCATCTTCATTTTTTATTATAATTTAACTTAACTGCCAGGTTTTGTAACTGTCATCAATTTCTAGGATATAGTAGTTGGATTCATTAGTAGAAGCATCTAAAAGCAAATATTATATTCTTGATCATAGTGTAAGTTTGTAAAGTGTATTGAGTTTTATTTATGTTCTGTATTCTTTTTTTCTTGTCAAAATGATGCATCTGTTTGTTTGCTTCCCACCCCCCCCCCCTCCCCAGGCCCCCCTATTTTCTTTATTTGTTTTTCAGTAATTTGTGCTCGTTTTAGGGATTGAATAAGTCTCTCTATATTGTTTGTTTCATGCATATATGTAAAGCTTACCATTTTTTTACAGGGATATATAAATGTTGGAATTGCTTCTGAGAAGGAGAAAGCAGAAACTAATGCTAAGCATAATTATCAGCTTCTAAATGGAAAAAATCTGAAGGAAAATTCTGGGTCTTCAGTGGCTGATTTGGAGGATGGAGTTTCTTTTATTGTTGGTCAGGTTAAGAGTTCTGATACTGTGATGGAGGCAAAGAATGATGTTATCCTTGAAAATGCAACTCAAATGCTTGGAGCTATTAGAGGTAGCAGGGCTGGTACTCCTGCTGCACCTGAATTACCTGATGCAACAGAACGTGAAGAATGTCTGGCTGATGGTTACCCAGAATATGGTAGCATTGACAATATGCCCGTTCTAAGTACTGGTCTGTCATGTGAAAAACTGGATGGTCTAACAGACCCTGTCATCACATCTGAGTTAGTGAATGACTCGTGCACCATTCAATCTGCCTCAGATGATCAGGTTGGGGGGGATCACTCTCTGCAATGTGATTCTGATGTTAGAAAGAGAATCATTATTGTAGGAGCTGGTCCTGCTGGCTTAACTGCTGCACGCCACTTGCAACGGCAGGGTTTTTCTGTAACAGTTCTTGAAGCTAGGAGTAGGATAGGTGGCCGTGTTTTTACAGACCGCTCATCTCTGTCTGTTCCTGTGGATCTTGGTGCTAGCATCATTACTGGTGTTGAGGCTGATGTGGCCACTGAAAGGAGACCGGATCCTTCCTCATTGGTTTGTGCTCAGTTGGGCCTTGAGTTGACTGTGCTAAACAGTGACTGCCCTCTTTATGATATTGTTACAGGTCAAAAAGTTCCTGCAGATCTGGATGACCGCCTGGAAGCAGAATACAACAGCCTTCTGGATGATATGGTATTGCTTGTTGCCCAGAAAGGGGAACATGCAATGAGAATGTCCCTTGAGGATGGCTTAGAATATGCCCTTAAGAAGCGTCGTTTGGCACGATTAGGAACAAATAAGGAAGAGACTGAACTGCATGGTTCTAAAAATGCTTTCTTTGATTCCAATAAAGGTAGCTTTGATGGCAGTTTTCCTCTGAGAAATTATTCTAAAGAGATTTTGGATCCTTTGGAGAGGAGGGTTATGGACTGGCATTTTGCCAACTTAGAGTATGGTTGTGCTGCTCTGCTTAAGCAAGTATCTCTTCCCTACTGGAACCAAGATGATGTTTATGGAGGATTTGGAGGAGCTCATTGTATGATTAAAGGGGGTTACAGCACTGTTGTTGAGTCTCTTGGAGATGGACTTCCCATTCGCTTGAACCATATAGTTACAAATGTTTCATATGAAACCAAGGACTCTGGAAGTAATGGTAGTGGGAGTTATAGAGTCAAAGTTTCTACGTCAAATGGCAGTGAATTTTTGGGAGATGCTGTCCTGATTACAGTGCCACTTGGGTGCTTGAAAGCAGATACCCTAAAGTTTTCCCCACCTTTACCCCAATGGAAACATTCTTCTATCCAGAGGCTTGGCTTTGGAGTTCTCAATAAAGTGGTTTTGGAGTTTCCGGAAGTATTCTGGGATGATTCTGTGGATTACTTTGGAGCAACAGCCGAGGAAACAAACCGAAGGGGCCAGTGCTTTATGTTCTGGAATCTTAGGAAAACAGTTGGGGCTCCTGTTCTTATAGCTTTAGTGGTTGGTAAGGCAGCTATAGATGGCCAAAACATGAGCTCGTCTGATCATGTAAACCATGCTTTAATGGTTCTCCGTAAACTTTTTGGTGAGGCTTCAGTTCCTGATCCAGTTGCATCAGTAGTGACAGACTGGGGCAGGGATCCTTTTAGCTACGGTGCTTACTCCTATGTTGCTGTTGGAGCATCTGGAGAAGATTATGATTTATTGGGAAGGCCTGTGGAGAATTGTTTGTTTTTTGCTGGTGAAGCCACCTGCAAGGAGCATCCCGACACAGTTGGTGGTGCAATGATGAGTGGGCTACGGGAAGCAGTGCGTATAATTGACATATTGAGGACTGGAAAAGACTACACTGCAGAAGTAGAGGCAATGGAGGTTGTCCACAGACAGAGTGACTTTGAGAGGGATGAAGTTAGGGACATAACAAAGAGACTTGATGCAGTTGAGCTTTCTAATGTCCTCTACAAGGACTCTTTAGATGGAGGCCAGATTTTGACAATAGAAGCTTTACTACAGGAGATGTTCTTTAATGCAAAAACTACTGCAGGACGATTGTGTGTGGCCAAAGAGTTGTTGAATCTTCGTGTTGAAACCTTGAAATCCTTTGCTGGGACCAAGGAAGGGCTTACTACACTCAACTCATGGATATTGGTATTACTTGCCTTCCATAGTTTTTCAGTATTTTTTATTTATTGATTATTATTTTTTTATAATGAATGGAATATGGAATTTGGTAATGTATTTGTTCTTTGGCTGTTGACATCATCCTATGTTCATCATTTTAAACAAAATTTCTGATGCCGTGTATTTTGTTTGGCTTATGATAGGACTCTATGGGGAAGGATGGGACCCAACTCTTGCGGCATTGTGTTCGTCTACTTGTACGAGTTTCAACTGATCTACTTGCTGTGCGCTTGTCAGGTATTGATTTGTCTTTCTGTTTTTTGTATGCAGCATTTACACATGCATACGTACATAGAGGATTGCTTATGCTGAAAAAGAAAAAAAGAAGATTAATTTAGTTATTACTGATTCAAGTTTTTAGATTCTGTCTTCTTAGTCTGTTTCTGGAAGAAAGTTTCAGGAAGGGTGATAAATAAATTTCACTGGGAAAATGATTCACATGTTCAGCAGAAAACTGTGCAGGAGAAAAATTATGTGGTTTCAGCTGATATTAGCTCTTTGATTGTTCAAGACTTGAATTGTTAAATCCGTTACTTATCAAAATTAAAAAAAGAAAAGAAAAAAAGACTTGAATTGTTTAACTGGATCATGCTGAGGTAATTTGCTGCTTATAATTTCTGCTTAAATTGTTTGATATGAAAATTTAACTAGAATGATTAGAAGTCACTCTTTCTTAAAATTATGTGTAAATGCACCCATATGAATGCGTTTGAATTGACTTGAGTTGATATGAATTCATTTTCTAGAAGTAATTTGATATCAACAATGTTGATGATGGAATATGCTTTTCATTACAATTATTATTTAATTGTTGATACTGTTGATGTAGGCATAGGGAAAACTGTGAAAGAAAAAGTTTGTGTACATACTAGCCGAGATATACGTGCAATAGCAAGTCAGCTGGTTAATGTGTGGCTTGAAGTCTTTCGCAAGGAAAAAGCTTCTAATGGTGGATTGAAGTTATCAAGGCAAGCAACTGCTATAGATTCAGCAAAGAGAAAATCTCTTAAAGATCCAGTAATGGGAAAGCCACCTCTGCACACACATCATGGTGCTTTGGAGAATAAAGGAAACTTGCAGGTTCCTGCATCTGGAAGTTTTCTGCCTTCTAATGCAAATTTGAAGAAAGTGAATGGCAAAGCAGCCCAACACGAAACTACAAATGACTCAAAAATAGAGATTACATCAAGGTCCCAAGGTTCAATAGGTACACTGGATACTGAGCTGGAGGGCAACAATGTTGCTATGTCTGAGGAAGAACGGGCTGCTTTTGCTGCTGCAGAAGCAGCCCGTGCTGCGGCACTTGCAGCTGCTGAGGTTTGTTTCTCTTGATTTGGTACAATGCTTCTTTTCTTTTGATGAGTAAAAGATCTGTATTGAAGAAAACTTGTACAATTATATAGGATAAGGGGGACAGCTTTAGTGTACTGGATGTATGCTCAACTATCTCCTCAAGATCACACAAATTCAATGAAACCAAAAAAATTCTACATCCAATTAAATTAAAGAGCTAATAGACATTGATTTAATTCGCATAACTGACAAATCTCCCCCCTTAAATGTTCTTTCCTTCCATAAAGTCCCTGTGAAACACATTGGGACTATGGTCCAGACTCCAAATCTGAAAGACTCGGGTTTCCTTCTCCAACATTGAAGCAACTCCTGGATGGATATAGGCACTATCCATTTAGCTCCAAATAACATGAATGTTGAAGCCATAGCAATTGTGCAATGTTGTAACAAGTGGTCCATGGTTTCACCGCTGCATTTTCACATATAACATCAATCAACCACTATCATCCCATATTTGATAAAATTTCCGACTGTGAGGATAACCCCAAAGGTGCAGTACATACAAAAAATGTAACTTTGCAAGATGCTTAGATCATGGTTATGTGCTGACCCACTTAATGTCTTACATTTGTAAATATTGCCATACCTTGTGTTCTTGTTAATGTTCTTAGTGTGTCTGAAAAATGCAATGCTCATGATACAGACTCTTCACTTTTTTTACACATTAAATATGGCTATCCTTCACCACTTTTATACAAACTTTCCAGTACTATGATGAGGTTTTGATACTTTTTTTTGGTATCAATTTGGAGTAAATTGCTGTGGAACCCAAACATAACCACTAAAATTTTAACTACACAGGCATCACTTGTAGCTTGGATTGTTGATGTCATTATTTTTATTTGTTATTGTTATTATTTAACTAGGTTGATTGCAATTTAGATAGCATGAATTATGTTGATATTTACCTGGAACAGATGGTACCATAGCACTTTATTTCTGCAGCCATATTTAGTCATAGGCTGTTCTTTTTTTACTTATCTTCTTTGTGAATCTTTTCCTCTTTCTTTTGGTCACTATCTCTAAAGGATTTTAGTGGTGGTTTTGTATTGCAGGCCTATGCGTCATCAGAAGCCAAATGTAATACATTGCTGCAGCTTCCTAAGATACCATCATTTCACAAATTTGCTAGACGGGATCAATTTTCCCAAATGGATGAGGTTGATACTAGAAGGAAGTGGTCTGGGGGAGTTTTGGGAAGACAAGATTGTATATCAGAAATAGACTCTAGGAACTGCAAAGTTAGGAACTGGTCTGTTGATTTCTCTGCTGCTTGTGCTAACATTGACAGTTCAAGAGTTTCAGTGGATAACCTCTCGCTGCGGAGCCATTCAAATGAGATTGCCAGCCATTTGAACTTCAGAGAGCACTCTGGTGAAAGTGTGGCAGTGGATAGCAGTATTTATACTAAAGCATGGGTTGATACAGCTGGTAGTGTGGGGATAAAGGACTATCATGCAATTGACAGATGGCAATCTCAGGCAGCTGCAGCTGATTCTGAATTCTTCCGTTCGACTGTGAATATAAAGGATGAGGAGGATTCGAACACAAGTTCGAGACTACCCACCTGGAAGCATGATAGACTGGCAAATGAGAGTTCTGTTTCACAAGTTACAGTAAACAAGGAGTCTGTAAAAAATCTTTCTCGAGGGGCTGACCGCATTAAGCAGGCTGTTGTGGATTATGTTGCATCATTGCTTATGCCCCTTTATAAAGCAAGGAAAATTGATAAGGAAGGATACAAGTCAATTATGAAGAAAACTGCAACTAAGGTTACTTGTTTTTCATCTTCCCTATTTTCTCCCTTCCTTTTATATCTAGTTGCAAATTTAATCCTGATGGATTTTATATGACATGATTAAACATGAGCTTGCAACTGTTCTTTTATTTTTTCCCCAGTCTTACAGTTCAATTTTCAGGTCATGGAGCAGGCCACAGATGCTGAGAAAGCAATGTCTGTTTCAGAGTTTCTTGATTTCAAGCGCAGGAATAAGGTGTGTATTACATTTTTATGTTATTAACATCGGATCTATTTATCTGGGGGAACCTTTTTCCTCCCTATATATATATTTTTTAATTTTTTAATTTTTTAAAATATACGAATCCATGTTGGCCCTGTTGGTTGGTTCCTTTGGAAAAGCACCCGTCTTATATTGCTTTCTTTAGGGTTGGCTTGTGCACAAAACTTCTCCTTGACAAATTAATAGATATTTTTTTTTTATAGAATTATTCTTTCTAACATGAAAGGAACCAAATTTTCTGCAATAGTTTTTATTTGTATCTGCTGAATAACCTTATTGCATAAATGAAGCCTTGGCGGTATTTTGTAATGTCGTGGTATGTCTTTTCTTCTGAGTTGTCCTCTTATGTTTAAACTTGCAGATCCGTTCCTTTGTGGACAAACTGATTGAGAGGCACATGGAAATGAAGCCAAATGTGAAATCTTGATAATCCCAGGGATTGGGTGACCTTTTTTTGGTACCATTTATGTGCAAGGCTTGGAGTGGTCTGGTTCCTTGTTTCTGCAGGAGTTTGTTGCATATATTGTGGTGGTGGGGCATGGTTGGTATCCTGTTAATGATCCAGAAGGTGTTGTGGAAGAAATGGGATGGTTTTTTGTTGCCTGTTTGGTCATAATGGCATTGCCTCCCAATGCAAACTGTTCAAGGTCTGATGCCTCCTTGCAAGTGTGATCAGAGATGGTCATGGAGTACAACAAAAGGCCATTTTTGGGGGTGGCATAGACTTCTTGCTTTAGAAATCGGCTCAAGTATCGTAACTTGGATGGTCTGGACTGCAGGCATCTGGGTGGGATGATAAGATTGGATTACTTTCAGCAATTGGTTCATCATCCATCAAGGCTGCACCTCCTAGGGTGAAAAGTTAAGCCCTATTTTTTTGTTCGGGGATCCCCTTAGATGAGACAATTTATCTTGACATTCTTGTTTTCAATATGTACAGATTAGGATATTTTAGTGTCAACAAGCATACAGAATCTTTTTCCATCCTTTCATCAAAAGGACTTCAACATTGTTCAGATTTTTTAAGTTGAACATTAGTTACTGACTTATCTTTTGTTCGCTAAATTTTGAGCAAAGGAATTGCATTTTGCCTTCAAAAGTGCATCTTTGATGGCCTTGACTTCCACTTGGATTTTGTCTTTTATTCTGTTCGCACTTGCAGGGCATCCTGGATGTATGCTTGTGTCTGGTGTATTATATATTATTAACAACATTCAAGGATTAAGGGCATCTATCACGTGGTTTGTGACACTGAATCGACATAAATATGCTAAGGTGCCTGTTTCATATTTGATCACCTAAATTCATTTGACATTGTATGACAGATAATGCCTTCAAGATCAACTTTCAGGTATTGTTTTGGTGTTGCACTATTTATACTGAGCTTCATCACATTGTGTATGTACATTTTGAAATTAAGTGATTTAATCCTTCCTATCCTAATCTACCCTTCTGTTTCAGCTGTTGTTGTTGTTTATTTATTTATTTATTTATTTTAAATTTTTAAATTTTTTATCTTACTGCTTACACTCATTTGTTGGCTTGTTGCTAGGTTGGGGAAAATATTGTGGCTGTCTTGCTCATGAGAGGTACGCCTGCTGTTGCCTTATAACTGGTTTGCACCCGTAAGTTTTGATCTTTTATGCCATTGATTTCACGAAGAAATTCTTAGGCTGCTTGTTAAACCCCCACCTCCTTGATTAATTATAGTTGGGTCCTTTTCTCATTTGAAGTTCATCTCTGCATTTAATGCTGGCATGGCTGGTATTAGAGTCCTAAAGGGTAATTATGTTTTTTTTCCCCTCTTATTGATTAACAAACACGTGTATGAAAATATTTTCTAGAAAGGGTTTCTTAAAAATGGTTATGAAGTGCAGCTCTGTGGTTCCTCCAGGTACAGTTCAACAGTTTTTTCAGACAATTGGATACAGTTTTGCTTGCATTTTTACCTTTTTAAGTGTGCTACAAAATAAAACTTTTGATAAGTGGATATATAAGTCCAGCTTTCCAATTTTTCAGAAAAAAATTATTATCATATTATTAATATATCATGGATTGATGGAAGATCTCTTAATGAAATGGATCATCTCATCTAGTTTTTCATTGGTTGTGGCATTTTCTTCCCATGCTTTTGAAACTTGTTAATTTGTTTAATATGTTGGATTTTTATGGTTTTAAATATTTCATATTTCAACTGCCTTTCGCATCACATGTATTGTGGACAGAAGGCTTCCTTCATACCATCATCATTATCAACGTATTTGGCCTTTTGTTGCTATCAATACTAGTTGTATAGTGTTATTGGTGGGAAACTATGTCCTTGGCTTTTATGTCGTTATAATCTTTCTAGTCTAATAATGGAAAAACAAAATGGATTAATAATAATTGCATCTCTATGGTCTCTTCCTAACAATTTACCATTATTTCTGCTAATGTTATCATCGGCTAATTATGTGCATGCGCTGGTTTCTATGGTCATGACACGTGCAATCTTTATGGTATCTTCCTTTTTTTTTATTATAAATTTTATGTACTTTATGGTATCTTCCTAACAATTTACCATTCTTACCCAAAGCATTAAAGCTTTAGTGATGAACACGCAGACATACACTATCACAATCTCCTGTTGTTGTATTTGCTGAAGTGTTTGGAAATTGGATGAGGTTATTTTCATAGCTTAAGAAATAAGCTGGGCAAAAATGGATTGTGCTTAACAAGATTGAATTTTAAAAAATTTGAACATGAGACAAATTAGTTAAAAAGTGCTAAACTATTTTGTAGAGATGATAAAGGTTCAACTCTGTCGTTGACCTCAAGTAGAATGGACGGTTAACGTTAAGTGGTGAGCAAGATGCTGAAGCTTAAAATGAAAAGAAAAGGAAAAAAAAAAAAAGAAAGTCAGAACTCAGAACTGAAGTCAATTTATTAGAGTTAGTATTGTTGCAAACTTGGAATTTTTCAGGAGATTACTGTTCTAACTTGAATTTTTGAGGAGATGGTCCACCACAAGAAAACTGAGGGTTCTGTTTGATTATAGTGAGAGGATAAAAAATATTTTAATTTTTGATATTGTGTATTGGGTAGAAAGGATGGCAAAGCATAAGAAAATAAAGATTATCATACTCTTATTGTAATTTGAAAAACAATTGGATAATAGGGGTAATTTTATAATTTCATGTTTATAACCATATTCCCTCCTCTTCTTTTCTTTCCAGTTGGGAGAGAGAGAACCAATGGTGGGCTTGCATAGAAAATCCCCCAGCTCACAATTTTCTTCCTCCCTCTTTTCTCTTCAACCAATCAAATACATTGATAAAAAAAGAAAAAGAAAAAAAAAAAGAGTTCCCTCCACGGATGGACTAAGGAAAAATGAAAGAAAGCCCAAAAAGGTATTATTCCGAATGGGTTAAAAAAAATGGACGAAAGCCCAAAGGATGTATTCCTAAAAGTCCAACGGTTGAGGGTATTTCTGTAATTATATTCCTCATTTTTATTTATTTATTTATGACTGAGAATCTGTGATTAGCATTTTAGCATTTAGCAGAGGAGTTCCCATAGGAGGAAGGGGTCTGAAATTCTGATCCACAAACCACAATTATCAACAAACAAACAAACCCAGAGCATCTTAGAGAATAAAAGCCATTCAAAAAGAGAACTAAACAAAAAACGAGAAAGCAAAAAATTCATTCTCTTCTCATCTCAGATCTGATCGGAAAAAAAAAAAATGTCTTCTTCATCAGCTTTCAGCGGCGATGAAACAGCCCCATTCTTTGGCTTCCTCGGCGCTGCTGCCGCCTTAGTCTTCTCCTGTAATAAAAAATTTCAATATCTTACAATTCGGGATCTGTTGATGTGGATCTCATCGGGTATGGTATTGATCGGGTGACTCTGTCCCTTTTTTTTTTTTTTTTCCAGGTATGGGAGCGGCGTACGGAACGGCGAAGAGCGGAGTTGGGGTGGCGTCGATGGGTGTGATGAGGCCAGAGCTGGTGATGAAGTCGATCGTGCCGGTGGTCATGGCTGGTGTGTTGGGTATATACGGTCTCATCATTGCTGTGATTATCAGCACAGGGATTAACCCAAAGGCTAAATCCTATTACCTCTTCGATGGCTATGCCCATCTCTCTTCTGGTCTCTCTTGTGGCCTCGCTGGCCTCTCTGCCGGTATGGCTATTGGTATCGTCGGTGACGCTGGTGTCAGGTACCTTATAATAATATCTATAACCCCATATATATATATATGTTTACTTGCGCATTGTTGATCTTTCTTTAGCATTTCGTTTTTCATATATGTTTTTTGTTTGGTTGCATGATTTACTTGTTCGGGTATATATGGAAATTCTATCTTGTTTCTCAACTCATGTTCCAACACCTAAATTGCAAGTTATATTTGATTCTTCTACTTCTGATTTTGATTTGTGCTAACATTTGGATATGGGTGGTGATCGGTGGTGAGTCTTTTTAGTTTTGATTAACGCATAATAATGGAGAACTGAATGATCCAAGGTTGCGTTTGGATACTTGAATTTGGATTTGAAATCTAAAATAATAGGTTTGAAATTCCTTAATACCAAATTAGTATCTCATATGAATTTCTAAAATTCTATAGGTTTAGAAGCTACAAATTTAAGGATTTTAAGGTTTAAAATCTTTGGCGGATTTGTCAAATCCAAATTCTTGATCTTTTGTAAACTATCCAAACAAGGTATTTGGATTTTAATAACCCAAATCCAAATTCTACCATCCAAACACGCCACAAGTGTTCTTGCTGACCTTTTAAAAAAAAATGAAAAGAATAAAATAAAATAAATCTTCTTCCTTAGTCAACTGATCTATTCTATTCTATTCGCTTAAATGAGAATTTTGCTTATAATTGTTTGAATAATGGTTGAGTGATTAAATTGACATCTTTCAATTAGATTAATAGGTTTTGGGGTGATTCCTATTCCCAAATGCCTTGCTAATAATAGCATATATAACAGCTTAATAGCTCAAATGCCTTGTATATGTTTTATGCAGAGCCAATGCACAACAGCCAAAGCTTTTTGTTGGGATGATTCTTATTCTTATTTTTGCCGAAGCACTGGCTCTCTATGGTCTCATTGTTGGCATCATCCTTTCTTCCCGAGCTGGTCAGTCCAGAGCTGACTGAATCTGAGAGAGCACATTCTGCTTGGTGGTTGTGGTTGTGTGGTTTATTGCTATTAATTGGAAGTGTTGTTTTTACTAGAGATTCTTGTGGGTAAGTGCAATTGTTCTACCAATATATGTTTTAGGAAGTTGCCTTGCTATGGTGATAGGATATAGAATTAGAAATTAGTTTCTACTCTTAAATTTTAATAAAGTCTTTTCTCATCTTTGTGATTCGGCATTGTGTGGGATTTTAATTTAAAGTTAAAGTTGTGTAGAATTATTGTATTATCATTTTTGGGAGGATTTGTCGTCATGCTTTTGTTATCTCTATCACGATGGATAAGCTAAGTGTGTGTTTGGTTGTGGTCATTTGTGGGGGATGGGAAATGGATAGGGAAAAAGAAGTTAAAATTCAGCTTATACCAAAGCTTTTTTGAGGTATTGACGCTGTCGATCACTCTTTGTATGACAGCACATACAATTCCTACAAAGTTCTTAGAACCTAATACTAACCAAGTTTTTATTCTGGGATTTTCAGGTTCAAAAATACTAGTAACTTGGTTATATATATATACTAGGTGTGTAAGCCTGAATATGCTTCAGTTCACGTTTAGTTTCTTCAACTTCCTTAGGCTTTTAAATTCTCTGCACACTTTCTAGACCAAATCAAACAATTTGTTGACCAAATCTACTAAAATATATTCCGCCATTTCTCTCTGGTCATATATTTTAGGTCACTCGGCAGTCGGCTCCAACAATGCCCATGTACATGTAGGTCTATTATATATGTACACATATTTTAGCTCTGTGCAGGAAAAGCTAAAATAAGTTCATTTGCGTTTAGTTTTCTTTTGTTTATTATTATTATTATTATTTTCAGCGTTGGATAGTGCATTGAGTCTGTTTTCCACTGTTCAAGCTTCAAAGTCATCTTTATTTTTATTTTTTTATTGTTGTGATTAAAGATGACGTAGAGGGAGCGAGATGGGTTGGTAAAGGAGTACCAATATGTTTTTAATGTTAAAGATATGGTAAATTTTACCATAAAAAAATTAACAAATTAACGCGTTAATATAATATAATATGACTAATGCCACTTAAATAATAGTACAATTTGTAAGGTTTATCTGTAATATCTCTATCATCGCTCAAATTCATTAACAAATATATATATATATATATTTTTACCCATTTTTAAACCCTAGAATTTAGGAGTGTATATAAGTAGACCCTTATAGTTTAAAAGTAACAAATTAAACTTTGGGAAAAATTACATTTTACCATCCTAAATTATACCTTATGTTACACTCTGTATCATAAACTTTTTGAATGTTACACTCTGCATTATAAACTCTAAGTTAAGTTTGCTGTTAACTTGGATGAAAAAATATGACACCACGTGAAAAGAACTATTTACCTCTCTTCTCAATACTTTGAAAACAAAAGATAAATTACACTTTACTAGTATAAACTATACTCTTTTTACAGTTTGTACCCTAAACTTTAAATTTTCATTCAAGATAACAGCAAACTTAATGGTGGGGTGTAAAGTATAACAGGAGTCATAGTTTATGATGCAAAACGTGCATTTGAAAAATTTAAGGTGTAAAGCGTAACATGAGGTATAGTTTAGAGTAGTAAAATGTAATTTCCTGTAAACTTTAAAAAGTAACAAACTAAATCTTATAATTTTAAAAATACCAAGTTATCATTTTATGGATATTTCAGAGGAGGGAAGGGACAAAGGCTTGGATATCCCTCGTCTTTATATATTTTTTTTGTGTTTGTTACGAAAGTCTTGTCAAGATCCCTGAAGAAAAGAACAATGGAGTGCGAAATCTTCAAGTACCATCCTAAATGTTTGAACAATGTATGTAGCAACTGACCTCCCATCTATTAATGGAGATTTAGGTACTGGACTTTTTGCCAACATAAGGAAAAGTGAGGTGTTATGTTCAGGCTCTTCCCTAACTATCAAATATATATTTGAGAAACAAAATAGGTTAGCTTTGTTTTGTATTCGCATCCTCTTTCATGTATTATGTATCAGTTATTGGCTGATGCTTGAGATGTTACCTATCCTAGACTTTATACTACTTAATTATGTTTAATTTAATTTAATTTTTCTTTCACCAAAAAAAAAAAAAAATATTATAGAAACATAATAGGTTAGCTACCTATTATATACTGAGTTTTGAAAAGTGCAGGCCCCTCCATGAAAAATCTCTGCTAGAATAAATTTTTGGACATGCAAAGACTATCATTTACTAACAAAAAAAGAAATTTACTAACAAATTATAGCTGAGCTGCAATCAATTTTCTTTTCCTTTTATACTCTTATATGTTGGGTTGCCATTGACGTGGTGCAAACCATCGTGCTTACAAAATCAGCAAAAGACTAATTTTATATAAAAACAAAAGTGAAAATATTAAATTATTCTAATGGGGAATAATTAGGGCTGAGTATAAACCTGGCCAACCGAACTGGCCCGACCTGAAGGGTATTGGGCAGGTTGGATGGGTGTTCGGGTTGGGTTCAGGCCAAAAAGTCTAGTCTTTTTTGGGTTTGGGTTGGTCTCGAGTCCAACCCGACCCACCCGGTTAAAAAAAAAAACTAATGCACATAAACTAAATCTTTGCTTTTTTCTTTAGACAAAACATGAAACAAACCTCTTAGAGAGAGAGAGAGAGAGAGAGAGAGAGAGAGAGATCTTCTTCTTTTTTCCTTTTTCAATTCTTATGTTTTGCTTTGCTTTCTCATGAAACTTTGGTTGAGTAAATAAAGAGATAGATCTATGATATGTAAATGTTTGACAATAAATTTAATTAGGACCATAAAACTCATTAAATTCCTAAACGGGCAATTAAAAATAGAAATAAGTGAAAATTTGAAAAAGTCTTTAATTGATTCATAGCCATAGCCGCATATATTCCTAAATGGAAATTTGAAAAAAGAGCAACATGCACACCACTACTAATGGCAGGCATTATAAAAACTCTTTGTCCATATATGCAACACTAAGTTAAACCATTAAAAAGTTTCTCAAAAAAAATTAAACCATTAAAAATTATGAGCATTAACATTATCCAGCCAGTGATAAAAAGTTCAGAAATTCATTTTCCTTTCTTGATATTTATTAGGAAATAAACTAGAAACGTTTTTTTTTTTTTTTTTTTTTTTGAGAAACCAGACCATTGGCCTGGGAATATATTAAGAAACAGAAACTAATGGACATCAAAATCTGCTAGAGGAGCAATGTCTTTAGGAAGCTCCTCCAACCAGACCTGATAAGAAACAAAATTCTTAGCTTTTTTGGCTAAAGCATCAGCCACAAAATTTCCAGTACGGTGCACATGAATAAACTCATAAAACAGAAAAGAAGAAGCTAAAACATCGGATATCATCCACGATGTTTCCAAATGAAGATAACGCTGCATTTCTTTGAGAGACCGCGTTAATAACTATTGTTGAATATCACCAGCAAATTGGACAGCATGGTGGCAAGCAAGGGCTTCCAAATCAGCAACCAAATTGGATAACGAGATTGGCATCGAGAGAGCTCCCACCACCATACCATGCCAGTCACGGACCACCACGCCAATTCCAGCAGAATTAGAAGCTTTGAAGACCGCCGCATCAAAATTAACTTTACGGACATCTAACTCAGGGGGACGCCACTGATGCAGCAGCACATGTCGAGCTTTTTCGGGCTCAACCTCTTGCACCGCCAGAAACTCCTGAAGCAATGAACCCGCCATGGTACCGATCTAAGACAGAGGGTGAGAAGGCCTACCAAAATGGATGGAATTACGTCTATTCCATAGGCACCAAGCAATGAGAGCAAAGATTTCCTTCCTATGGTCCCCGTGCACCTGTAAAAACCTGTCAAATAAATCACAAAAGTTAAGGGGAGGGGGAGATACTGCCGTCTGGGACCAGTGGAAAGAGGACCACACCGACTCCACTTCTTTGCAACGCCAAAGAGCGTGCAATACATCTTCTGGGTGATCATTGCAGAACTCGCAAGCATCAGTTGCTGTGTTCTGTCTCCGGGCCAGATTACATTTCGTGGGCAGAGCATTATTGCATGCTCTCCACATGAAATGCTTAATTTTTTCAGGAACCCGCAGTTGCCAAACTCCTCTCCAGAATCTTTTTTGGGGTCCAAAACTGAGCTACCTGCACTGCCAGCTGTGCTTGAGTTAACCAGCAACTTATAAGCACTTTTTGTTGTAAACAATCCGGACGGTGTATGTGCCCAAATTACTCGGTCAGGGGGGCTTCTAGGACTCAGTGGGATTCCCAAAATCATCAATTGCTTCATGGGGGAGAAAAACCTGCTTCACATCACCAGATTTCCATACTCCTAGAACTGGGTTAATGAGGGAGCTCACCTTTGTGTCAGGGGGGACTGATGGGAGAGGTGAAATAGTCAAACTACCAGGCTTCACTTGGAGGCATTTATCTTCCTTAATCCTGACTAATTGCCCATTACCAATCTGCCATACCATGCCCTTCCTGATGACGTCTCTAGCACCGAAGATGCTCTTCCAAGCATAGGATCCCGTAATAGAATACTTAGCTTCAAGAATGGAGCCATTTGGGAAAAAACGAGTTTTAAATACCCTGAAACAAAGAGAATCCAGGTTGTTCATCATTCACCACACTTGCTTTGCTAGGAGAGCCTCATTAACTTTCTCAATTTCTTTGAATCCCAATCTGATGTGCATTGATAATAGCTTAATTTTGCATATTTATATCATTGTTAGAAAACATTATCATACTTATTTTGAGTTAATTCATGCATTTTATATTTGGTTTTAGAACAATGCTGAATAATCAATTTTGTGCTTAATTGAATTTTATTGCGTGAATTTGTCTTTTGTAGGCGAATGGAATTAAATGAGTGAATTTGTGCAAAGAAGAAAACTAATGAACTTTACTTTTACAAGGGCCATGATGAAGTTAAAGAAGGCCAACCCAATTAAATTTAAGTCCAATTGGAGTAAGAAATCAAAGGAAATTTACATCAAATCCAAGTCCAATTCGGATTAGGATTCCAACCTGCACATCAGTTAGTATTTTTGTGCATAACTTTCGGTTCAGATGTCCAATCGAGATGATTCAAGTTGGGTTGGAAAGTTAACTTAAAGGGCTACAACTTTATAGTTTACCAAAAGTCCGAATTCTGACGTTAAATGGGCCAAAATATTCAGTTAAGTGAAGCCTAAAAATCTGGGATTTTCTCCAAACGAGAATTCAACTTGTAATAAGATTCATTTACCTATTTAAAAGCTCTTTAGGGCAAAATTCAGAGGAGGCTAGTGCTGGGGCTGGGGGCTGAACATATAGGTCGCGGCTACCTTATTGGTTTTCTTCCATGACAGTTAGTTTTAATAATTTGTCTAGTTTAATGCTTAGTATTTTATTTTTGTGTTTTCTTTCAATTACTATGAGTGACTAAATTTATAATCAGGGTTGAGTATGAAACCTTGTTAAGGATTATCAATAATATTTATGTGATTTGATTTTTCCCACAATAGTTTTTCTTTAATGATTTAAATTGTTCTTGCTTCATATCAATTGACTAAGATGGGATTTTAGATATGAGTTCAATCATGTTTTTCTCATGATTTAGGATTTATCTTAATTAATTGAATGATTGGTTTATTATTTCTTGATTATAAAATTGGATATCTCTTGTGATTTGTTTATCAATGGATACAATTGATGATTTGATTTTATACTTAAGAAACGAAGAAGAACATGCCTTTGATTTTTAAAACAAGGCCATGATAGTAAGATTGATTTCTAGATTATCATGCAGTAATGGGAAAAATTAATGATCATAAATATATGCCGATATGAATTAATAAGGCAGATTCCAAAACCATAATTCATTTCTCTAGATTGTTTACATCTCTTTACTGCTTTATATTATATATTTGCTTAGTTTAATTATTTGCTTAGTATATTTAATTGCAAACAACCAATTTTTATTAAACTAGATTATGATTGATTTTCTTACATTCATTCAAGTCCCCGTGGGTTTGACCTTGTTCTTGTCAAACTATACTTTGGTACAGTTTGTACACTTGCGAGTATTTAAAATTTCACAACACAATCCACCCAGTTCTTTAGCTTTGCATAACCTCTCCCAACTAACCCAATGGACCTTCCTCAACTCACCACTATACCCCCACCAAAATTTGCAGATAAGAACTTCCAATTCTTTGATCAAACCTCTTGGGATTTTGAAACAACTCATTGTATATGTTAGGATTGCTTGGATAACCGACTTAATGAGCACTTCCCTACCTGCTTGAGATAACAACCTTTCCTTCCAACCTTGTAATTTCTTCCAAACCGTTCTTTTGGATAAATGAAACTTCTCTTTTTCGCTCGTCCCACTAAAGCTAGTAAACCCAAATATGTTTCATACTGCCTTATTGCCGGGACCCCTAGTAGGTGTTGAATTTGGGATTGGACTAATTGAGGAGTGTTTGTGCTAAAGAATATATTAGTCTTCTCCCGATTTATTTTCTGACTTGAACCTCTTTCATAAATTGCCAAAATATCGAGAACCTTTTGACATTCACCTTCCGTTGCATAACAAAAAAACACACTATCATCCTCAAAGAATAAATGGGAAACTCGAGGACCATTCCTGCAAATAGCCACACCCCTAATACTCCTATCCACCTCAGCTTGTTATATTAAACTTTGCAAGCCCATAGCACACATTACAAACAAATAGGGAGATAAATGATCACCTTGACGAAGACCCCTTGAGGGTTTAATATTCCCCAACGGTTGCCCATTAAGAAGCACTGAAAAGGACACAGATTTCAGACACGACATAATGACTTTGATCATCCTCTCTTCAAGCCTCAGGTGATGCATTAATTTCTCTAAGAAGCCCCACTCCACCCGATCATAGGCTTTACTCATGTCAAGCTTAAGAGCCATATACCCCAACTTCCCTTGTGTCTTCCTTTTAAGATAATGAAGAATCTCAAATGCCACAAGAATGTTATCAGTGATTAAACGCCCTGATAGAAAAGCACTTTGAGAATCTGGGATAGATTTAGCCAAGAACTTCTTTAAGCGATTAGCCACCACTTTAGCAATTAGTTTATAGATGACATTGCATAAACTAATAGGCCTAAAATCAGAGACTTTCTTAGAATTTTTTTATCTTTGGAATAAGAGAGATGTAGGTAGTATTAATGGACTCAGGAACAATACCCGAATTCACCGCCCGAAGCACAACAGTAGTGACATTTGCACCCACAATATGCGATGAAGATTTGTAAAAAATAGGGGACATACCATTAGGACCCGGTGTAGTGAGTGGGGCCATCTGATTAAGAGCTTGCTGAATTTCACTAGCATGGAACTCCCTATCCATAAGAGAGCTTGAATCATCCACCATCGAATGCTGAATACCATTTAAAATGCCATCAGCCCCAGAAGGATTGGAACTGAAAAAAATGTTTACAAAGTACTCCTCCACCACTCTGCCTAATTTGGCCTCATCCTCCACCCAGTTGCCAGACTCATCCTTCAATCCTTATATCAAGTTACGTCGGTTCCTTTGATTAGCTCTGCTGTGGAAAAACTTTGTATTTCTATCCCCTTCTTTAAGCCAGGTATTTCTTGACCTTTGCTTCCACATGCACTCCTCAATAGATTGTAGTAGTAGAATTTCATCTCTTAGAGCTTGAATTTGAGCTGGCTGACTTCTATACCACCCTCCCTCTTTAGTTGCCCTAAAATCTGCCATTCCTTAATGAGTTTTGGACATGGCCAAACTTTTCCCGATTCCACACTCTAAGGTTGTCCTGGCAAGAAATTTTTTGTTGTTAAAAGCCCAAGCCATGACAGGTTATTGCCCATCCCCCCAAGCCTCACGAATGACCTCTTTGCAGGAGCTCTCCTTCAACCACATCACTTTAAAGCGAAAAGGCTACCATTTTTTATAAAATCAACTGTATTCAAAATCCGAACATAGAAGAATCGGTTTGTGGTCAAAATGGAATGCATCCAAGTGATGAATTCGGGATGACGGGAACCTCAAAATCCACTCTATTGAAGCCACTCCTCTATCCAACCAAATCCACACATTCTGATATCCAGGCCGTCTATTACACCATTTAAATGGGAACCCACTGAATCCCAAATCCTTCAACCAGCAAAAATCAAGAGCATCACGAAACCCCTGCATTTGTCTCTCCAGTCTATCCAGCCATCCCTGTTTCTTATCAGCAAACAAAATTTCATTAAAATCGCCTAAACAAACCCAAGGCAGAATGAACCGACTACTTAAAACTCTGAGTAATGACCAGGAGTTTCCCGGCTGACGATCTCAGGGTCCCCATAAAAACCCGTAAGCCACCAGGCATCATCACCCACCAACAAATTCATGCATCCAAAATTTAAAATTTAAAATTTCAATTTTCAAAGACAGCTGCAAAACCAAGTCCTAGGGTCTTGCAATTAAAATTATTTGAAGTATTCCTTATTAAGTCTACCATTCTTCAAGCAATTAAAATAAAATAAATTTGTTTAAATGGAAAGCAATTAATGTATTTAAGGGTATAAGATATTTGCTTCAACGTATTGTAATTGGAAATTAATTCCCTACAGTCATGGGATATGTTGTCATTTGTTCCTACTTTCCCTTATCTCTTTCCCCCTCTTTTAATGCAATTCCTAAGTTTTGAGCTCCAACATTAATTTTTAAATGCTGATAATTGGATTTAATTTTTTCTTATTAGTGTCAATCAATAAATTAGCAAAATAGCAACAACAAAAACTTAACAACAACTTACCACCGTACACCCTTGGTGCGATAGTCATTCCACAAATATAAGTGCTTGTGGGGTGTGGGGGGCAAGAGCCGGGATTCAAGTCTCCAGGAGGGAGCTTTACACGCATATACACTTAGATTAAGATAGAGTAGAATTTCTATCTTGTATATATTAAAAAAAAAAAAAAAAAAAAAAAAAACTTAACAACTTTTAAAGGAAAGTTTGAATAATACAGTAATAATTTTTCCCTATTAATAGCTCATTAAAGTCCGGTTGTTTCAATGTTTCTATAGACCTTTCATGGTTCACACTCACACGGTTTGAAATTTTTTTTTTAAAATAGAGGCCCGACTTAACCATACACCCGCATATTTCGGGTTGGGTTGGGTTTCTCCTTGTTGAATCCGATTACTATTGGGTCAAGTTTCGGGTGGCTGTGAAACTGACCCGAATCGACCTAACCTTAGTCATTGGGGATATAGCAGAAGACTAATTTAATATATAAAGACAAATAAGTTGCACATAACTATCATTTGATTTTGATTTTTGGAGTGGGGTTGGGTGGAGAAAAAAAGTAATGTCATATAAGTTGAAATATCTCGTTTAAACAATGTCATCGGATAATACAAAACAAATTAACCTTAAACTACAACCTTTGATGTTTTAACTAAACCTTGAATTCTAATTTATTATTTATTTTTCATAAATTTAATTTAAAAATTATGAACAAGCTATAAATATAAAAATAAAAATAAAAATTTTAAATATAACATTTCTACTAAACTTAATAAACATAAACATAATTTTTTATAACTTGAACATGAGCATGTATGTTATTTTTATTTTTTTATTATTCAATTTTTTTTTATAAAAAAAACATCAAAATGTCTATATATTAAAAAGATTTGGAAAGTTAGTTACCTGATCTCTCAATTCTCTAAATTATATCTAATCTTTACCTAACATTATTTTAAACAACTAAATAAATGAGGGTATAAAATTAACTGGGGAGAAAATTTTTTTTTTTTTTAAAATTGAGTTAAATTATAGATTCCCTTTAATTTATTTTTAGACATCATATCTACTTGACATTATGAAATAATGCTTTTCAAAGCACATGTATATACGTTCAAATATCCAATAAACATATGTTATCCTTGGGTAGAAAAATCAAAATAAAAATTCAACGCAATCCATTAATCTCAATGTGAGGCAACATCATCAACTTCCATGTGCCCTTGGGACACAACACTCCTTTTATAGTCACTTTTGTACATGGACCCCAAAATAGTGTAGGAATTACCGAGAACATCGTCGTGATTTGGAAATAAAAATTAACACATTTGTACTAGATATTTATGAGAGAATTACTCAATTCGGACCGCTCTCCACGACAAACTCAGTGTCATGTATACAACCAAAACAACAATTGAATTTGATGTTGATGCATTTGTACTTAATTAGAAAATATGTATAGGTTTTTTCCTAAAGATATAGGAGAAGAGAGGGACAAATGGGTCAAAGTCAGAGTGCTAGCCTAGATGAGCCACAAAATAGACATTAGAATCTGTTTGTGTTTTAAGAAATTAGAAACAATCTTCATGGAAAATTTACTGAAGAACAAACACATTGTCATGTATACAACCAAGACAAGGATCGAATTTGATGTTGATGCATTGGTACTCAATGAAAAGGTCTCTATTTGAGTTATGTTGTAAATGGCAGCCACCACACCAATTGTGGTGGCCACCGTAACCATGCCGCAAATCTTGTAATAATTACTATATTTAAATATATCATTTTTATTAAAAAAATAATAAACATAAACATAAATGTAAGCATTAACATTAACATGATTATGTATATTGCACACTCCTGATCATTCTTATGCTTTCCACCACAAGTTTAATTCCAATTTAAAGGATGATTTTCAAACTCGTTTCAAAGAAATGAAGAATTTCTACCCAAAAAAAGAAAAGAAAAAAGGAATGACAATTATTCAAAATATACTGGGTCAAACTAAGGAACATTTGAAGCTTGGTCAAGTTTTGCAAGCACCATGACACTAGCAGTTCCATCAAGATTTGTCACTTGGTATTTCCATAGCGAGAAGTGAGGGTTGGAAAGGAGTGATTGGACTTTCTACATTGATAAAATGATGAGGAAAAATCATATCCAGAGATGAACTTCCAAGGTCGTTCATAGAGGCCTACACAAAAAATGTTCAAATTTCATAAATCCAAAGATGGAAATTCAAAGAGCGAAAGATAAAGCTCACTGGCACTCACATTTGCTAGCAAAGCGTGCTGGTGTTAGGGATGGCAATTTTTGCCCGACCCGCGGGTACTCGACCCGGCATGACCCTAATGGATCGAGTTTTACCCGGTTCGATTAGGAATAGGGTCGGGAATGGGTTTTTAAAAAAAAACCCGAAGCGGGTCTGGGTCGGGTCCGGGTTTTATCAAAAAAATCCAAAACTCGGCTTGGATAAAAACCCGGTACCCTGAAGGCTGAAATTACAAAAATAGCCCTTATATATACCGTGCTCAGGAATCCAGTGAAATTGTGGAGGAAAATAACTAGTGGCAAGCCTAAAAGGGTTAGTAATGGAGGCCCTATTTGGCTCAACAGAAAACAGGTTTTGGATAGATTGTTTTTTAACATACTGGGAAGCATTGGAAGCATTAGGGTAAACAGTTTTAACAGGTTAGTTAACAGTGACTAGAGCATAAGAATCATATGGTGAGGCTAAAACAGAGGAATAATTAGGCTTGGGAATAGTACCTAGTGGAGTGAAACGGTTAACAATGTCCAAAGAGGAAACAGGTTCATTTTTAACAATTGGATTAGCAGTGGCAGGTGTCATGTCTTTCGACCGTCTACTTGCCATTGTAACACTACAGAAATTCACGGGTAAGGAAATCAGGGATAGCATTTTGAGATCCTTTAATATATTCAATGTCAAAGTAAAAAACGCTCAAAATAGCTTGTCATCTAGCAAAAATATGTTTTGAAGCAATATTTTCAACATCTTTTTCAATAACATATTTAGCACTTTTGCAATCAATACGTAACAAAAACTTTTGGTTTAATAAATCACTTTGAAATTTTGAAATACATAGCACTATAGATAAAATCTCTTTTTTAATAGTACTATAGTTTAACTGTGCATTGTTCCAAATACCAGAATGGAAACGAACAATTTGTTCTGGTGACTCAGGAGAAACTCTTTGTTTCAGAATGCCCCCATAACCAATGTCAGAGGCATCAGTTTCAACAATTTTAAAAGTACCAATAGTGGGAATACCAAGACAAGGCAATGTCTTAACATGAGATTTGATTTGTTTAACAAGGGAAGTATGAACATCAGACCAAGGAGGAGGATTACTTTTTAATCGGTCAAACAAGGGTTTACATTGTTTTCTCATATCCTTGTAGAAATCTGCAACATAGTTTAATGACCCAAGGAATCTTTGGAGTTGTGTTTTATCAATGATAACATCAGGAAACTTATTAGCAAATTGGATAGCTCTATCTATAGGACGAATCTGTCCTTCAGAGATATCATAGCCAAGGAAACGAACTTTGGTTTGAAACAATTTGATTTTCTTAGCAGAGACAACAAGACCATTTCTTTTAATAGTATCTAGAAACGAATACAAATGTTTCCAGTGTTCATCAATAGAGCTAGAGTAAACAAGAACATCATCAATATAAACAATGGTGAAATGACTGAAGGAATTAAAAATGTCATTCATGATGTTTTGAAACTCACTCGGGGCATTCTTAAGACCAAAAGGCATAACATTCCACTCATAATGTCCAAAAGGAGTGGTAAAAGCAGTTTTGTACCTATCATTCTCACTAATCTGGATTTGCCAAAACCCAGATTTCATATCAAACTTGGAGAACACTACAGCTTCACTTAATCTATGGACCAGGTCATTCATGTTGGGGATAGGATACCTAATCCACTCCAAAACCTTATTCAAGGGTTTGTAGTTAATTACTAATCTAGGGGTTCCTCTTTCAATCTCAGCATTTTTCTGGACATAAAAGGCTGAACAAGACCATGGGGACTTGCTATTCCTAATTAATTTTTTCTGCAACAAATCATGGATTTCTATTTTGCAAAATTCAACAGTTTCAGCATTCATTTGAATAGGACGAGCTTTAGTTGGAATATTTTTCTCATCAAAATCTTTAACATATGGCAGGTCAACAATATGTTTTTTCCTATGCTAGAAAGCATTAGGAACATCAGAGCAAACATCATCAATTAGCATTTTCTGAAAATTATCAAATTTGGATTGCAACAATTTATCAGAAATTTGTTCAACAATTTTCTTGTATCTAACTTCTTGCTGAAGGAAGTTTAGATGTTTAATTTTAGCATGAATCATGTTTGGAGCAGCATCAGCATCAATTTCAAATTTTGAAGCAAATTTGAATTTTACCTTCTGTCCAAAAGGATCAGTAGTAATTCCATCATGTTCAACAAGAAAAGGATACAGAGCATTTATAAAAGGCAAACCAAGGATCACTTTATCAGTCATGTTTTTAACAAGAACATAAGGAATCTTGAAACAAACATTATCATGGCATACATGAGCATTATTCAATTCATATTTAATTTTCAATTGAGAACCATTAGCAAAAACCAATCGTTCAGTAGATTTTTCAAAATATGTTGAAGGAATCATTCCTTCTTGGATACAATTCATATCCTCACCAGAATCAATCATAGCAATAACAGTGAAATGATAATCAGGAGAAACAACAATTTTGACTTTTGTAAACCATTTTGGAGGAAGTATTTTATTGACAAGAGTAAGTTGAGAATCAATGAAAACATTAGCAATACCTGTATCAGAAAGAAGAGCCTGTTGACTGGATTCATCTCCATCTTTGTGCTCATCATGTTCACTATCAGATTTATCAGATTGTTGTTTATCAACTTTTAACATCATCAGTTCTTGTTTAAGATTATTGTCACCATTTTTAATATTTTTATAATCATGTTTTAATTCACTTATCTCTTGTTTAACAATATTAATTTCATGTTGTAAATCATTAACAGTTAAGTCTTTGGATTTCTTTTTATTAAATCTTTCCAAAGTTTCTTCAAAGCTTATAATTGCTTTTAGTTTTTTATCAGTTTCATTTTTCACCAAGTTTTTCTTGAACTTATCCAAATAATCCTTTTGCAATTCAGGGTTTTGAATTTGATTTATCAATTAAATTATTAATTTTTCATTTTCTTCACTTTTAGTGAGAGTTTTAACAGTTTTAATAACATTGCAACAGGAATCTCTACAACCAATTTTAATATTAGGAGAATCAGAAGAATCAGTAGCAGATTGGTAGCAAGAATCAGAAGAAGAAAAATCATCTTCCAAGGAATCAAACGAATTGTTTGATTCAAGGATTCTGAATAATTCTTCTTGCGCTTTATCATCAATGTTTAACATGTTAAACTTGTTTTTTAACTTACCAGGTTTTTTCTTACATTCTTTACTGTAATGTCCAGGTTTTCCACAGTTAAAGCAGTTACCTTTTCCTGATCTTTGTTTAACATTTTTCTTTTTAGCATAAAAATCATTAGGTTTAACAAAGTTGGTTCTGTATCTTTTATGCTTTTTATCGTTGTAATTTTTGTGACCTTTATCATGTTTTTTCCCTTTTTGCCTGGAAGGAGCAATAGGGGGTAAACCATATTGTTCACAGAAATTACCCATTTCATATTTAGCTTTTGCTTTGTTCTTTAATTGGTGTTTTAACAATTTTTCATCATTGCACATATTAATACCAAGTTTTTTAATAGTGCTTAAAATATCACCATAAGTCAAATTATCATAATCAATAGAATCATTTTTTCCAATTAACTCTTGTTTTACCTTATGAGCAAAGATAGGAGGCAGACCGTCAATAAACTTTTCTTTCCAATAAGGCTTGAAACAGTCTTTCCGATGCATGACTCTGGAAAGGAAAACATCTTGGTACCATCTGTAATCAGACATAGTAGGACATCTCAAATTATTTAGCAGGTCAGAAATTCGAGATGAAATATTAGATGGAGTACTAACAAAATGTTTGATAATAGTATAAATCAAGTTATTAACACCATCAGGAATACCTCGACCATTACTTTCATCAAAAATAGGCAAACCTTCATCATTCTTTTTAATAGCATGTTTAATAGATTCTCTGGAATCTTCTGTGAGATATGAATCCCACCATCTGCGAAGAGTACCAGAAAAACCAGTAGCAAGAAGGTCAACAATTTCAGGGTGATCAAGATTATGGTTGTTAACATAAGCGATTCCAACCATAGACATATGACCCATTTTATTAATGATTTCTTGTTCAGACAAACCATCAATGTTTCATTCATAGATCTTATCAGCAGAAACAGAAAACTGAGTTTGAAAAGGTCTTTCTTCAAACTGCATATCAGGGGGAGTAGGTTTTGAATACCAATTTTTTGTAAGAAACATAGGTTTGAAATTTTCAGCAAATCTTTTGATTTCTGGTAAGTCATCATGAAAAATCTTTTTGGCAGAAACAGAAGATACAGTATCAGAATCTGTACTTTCATCAGAAACAATTTCTTTTCCATTTCTTGAAATAGTGCAGGCTGTACTTCGAGAAGTACCTTCAGTTTTAATCTTTAAATCAGAAAGCATTTTTTCAACAATTTCAAGAGTTTTAGATTGGGAGGTTTTGAATTTGAAATTTTTGTCATGACTGGGTAAATTAATCAATGGTTCTTCAATCTTGACAGGAACATGTTTTTCAGAAATAGATTTTTCAACAGAGGTTTTGTTAACGATTTTTTCTTCAATACGGTCAAGCTGTTGACCAATAATATGCAAAGACTCATTAGTAAAATTGTTTTGTTCAATAAGACTAACAATGAGAGTTTTATCATAAGCAATTTTGAAAGGAGAGGCCTTCACTTCCTCTTTTGACACTTCATCTTTCTTAGTAGTTATCAAAATTGGCTAAAGAGGAGGATGACTAGACCTAATAATAGTTTTATCAGTTTTAACAAAATTTGATTTTTTTATCACATTTAAATGTTGTTTTGAAACCTCATCTTTTGAGACATAATGGTTTTCAAGAAAATCAAAAAACAAAATATGTTTTTTCCATTGATTCATCTTTTCTAACCATTTTCTCTTAACACTGTGTGCCATGATAATGTTTGTTTCAAGATTCCTTCTGTTCTTGTTAAAAACATGACTGATAAAGTGATCCTTGGTTTGCCCTTTATAAATGCTTTGTATCCTTTTCTTGTTGAACATGATGGAATTACTACTGATCCTTTTGGACAGAAAGTAAAATTCAAATTTGCTTCAAAGTTTGAAATTGATATTGATAATCTGTCTTATGAAAAAGACTCCCCCATGAATACTCTTGTTCAAGAACTAATAATGAGTTCTTGCCAATATTCCACAGATGATTTTAAAGGTAATATTTATAGTACCAAAATGTTAAAAACTATCAATTCTCCTGACATTGTTGATGCTTCTTTGTAGGAATCGAACAATGATGTGTGGATAAATACCACTAATAAGTGGAATAATAATAATATTTATACTTATACCACTAGTAAGTGGATTGTTATGGCTTCCTCGGCAGAGAGGAAAAACAAGGGAAAAACACCAGCACAGGGCTATTCTCATGACAAAAGGTTCCCAGCGGGACAACCTTTTGTAATGCATAAAGGCGCATCCTCTAGGGTAAAATCCAGCGGATCAACATCCCTTCAGGAATTTTTCCCAGCGGAGGTGACATATTCCAGTGGTGATATATTAATTACTCTACAAGAAGACTTATCAAGAAATTTACAATTTCACAATGGAACCTATTCAGAGTTACCAGATTCTATTAAATTCATTCTTGATAACCTCCAATTTGCTTTTGTTAAAAACCACCATAATGTTTTCCAGAAAACTCTCAGAGCCCTTGAAATCCACCTTGTTAACCTTACTGCTCAAAATGAGGCTTATATGAGCCACCATGATAACCTTGTTCCAAAAAATGACCTTGTTTCAGAAAATGAGGCTCTTAGAAGCCGTCTTGAAGCCTACATTAGTCAACTCTTTGGCAAAGAGGAAATCCATTCAATGGATAAAAAGACTATAATGGGCACTAATTATGCTAGATTGAGTCTTAAGGCCCAATCTATTTTAAGAAGTGTTGTTGCCAACTTGCCAACAGATATACAATCTAGTATTCTGGAAAGCAAGGCTATGTTTGGGTCTTTTGACCTATGGTTCAAATATTTCGAAAAACTTGTTACGGCTACTATCCCTGATCCTGATGAATTAGATGAAGGTGATAATGTTTTTATTCAGCTTAATTGGGAAGAACACTTTGGGAGTAGTCTCAGGGTGTATGAAAAGAAACATCCATTTCCCGGTCTTCTGACTAATTATGATGATGGTTCATATGTTGCCGATGATGATTAAGATGTTGATGATATTAGGGATCCCAACTGGCTTTCCCAAATGTTTGAATATGGCTTTATCAGGTTTATAAAATTAACAAGCCATTATCAAGCCAGCCAACTCCCACAAGTTATTCAGGATGCTATCAAAAGACTTAGCAGTCCTTCTGTTTCAATCAGATGTTGGAGTACGTTGCCTAAATGGGAAAGAGATAACTGGATGAATGTCCAGCCCTCAAAGCATCTCATTCTCATTAATGGTCACACTCACCAAGGGCCATGGTTTGAAGGAAATTCTCAATTGTCCTTTGCTGATCCTTATGCTCTTGCTGAATGTTGGAGAAATTGTTTCAATAATCAAATTATTAATTTTGCTCAGAATCTATGGAAAGACTATCATTTCATGGGTTGCACAGATAGAATCTCTGTTTTTGGTCCCAGGCCATATTTTGATGCCATTGCTCATTTGAGGATTACTAATCATTGTAATCCAAGAAGTCTTCTCATCCCCGGGAAAACTCCAGTGTTTGAGCCAATTTTATATTGTGCATTTTGTAATCAATATGCTATTTACCATGAGCATGAATGTGATTCTCCACAAGGTCCTTTTGATCATTTTGATGGTTATCCGTCCGATGCCCCTTCCACTGATTAAAGGATTCACTCCTGCGATTACTACTGTTTGATGCTATTTACCTGCGGTTACTATTGTTTCAAGGGAAGTTACTGCTGTCTCAAGGCTGCCTTTACTTTCCCATATTTGTCTAGCCTGCACAACGGCCAAAATTGCTACAATATTCAAAATGGAATCCCATGTGTCTGACAAAGCCATGCACCTATTATGAAGTGATCCCAATCCCATGCGTCTGACAAGTCTTTAGGAATAAGATATTCCTTAAAGATCTTAGATATCTTATTGGTGTCCTTAAAAGGAAAAAGATGGAATCTTGTCATGATTTCATGCTTTGCTCTTGAAATGCTCTTGCCATGCTTCTTCCGACAAAAGCCTGCACTTTATAGTTTGAAGAAAAGGACAAATTATTCAGCTGAATTTTTATGACAAAAAGTGAAAAAACACTGTTCACTTTTTACTGTTCACAGAGTACTATTCACGGATTACTGTTCACTGACACTGTTCACTTTTTACTGTTCACTCTGAATTTTTGCCTATTTAAGGGGGGTTGTCCCTTATGTTTAGAACAAGTTTTTGCTTCAGAATTCTTCCTGGAGAGCTTCTTACTTCTCTAGAAAGAGTTCCTTGCTCCTATTACCTTGTTCCTACTACCACTATCTTTCTACAATCCTTGTATCTAGGACTAGAACAAGCTTTGTAATTGTTAACCTGTAACTGTTGAGATCTTGTATTCACTACTACTACTGTAAGTGTTTGTTCTACTTTCAATAACAAGTATTTTCAGTTTTATGTTCATTATTCTACTTGTTGCTACCACCACCTTGGACGGATTACCGCCATAACGGATGGTTCTAAATTGTTTTCATTTACTTTGAATTATTTTGATATTTACTGCTTGGTTGGTTCTACCGCCTTATTATTGTTCTAACATTTACTTTCACTATATTATTACTGTGCTTCCGTCTCTTCCCTTCAGCTGTGCGTCCCCTTCCCCCTTTATGGTATATATATATACCAATAATCTAACCCTAATCCCTCATTTCATTTCTTTAACAGCAACTCTTCTCAAACCTAAACCCATCATCAACAAGACCCCCAAACAGAATACTACCACCACAATTTCAAAAAGAAAAAAGAAAACCAACCCATAGAGAAATACCAAATCAAACACAGCAACCAAACCCAACAAATACCTAAGCCAATCCTCAACCATAGAGTAGAGAAACCAAGATTCAAAGCAGATCGTGGTGGTAACTTGCAAGCAACTCTCGCCGCAACAACCTTGTGGAGACCATCACCGACGTCCATTGCGAAGACCTCGCAGAGAGCATCGCCCTCAAGCTCCACTTAATCGCCTTCAAGAACGTTGCCATGGAGTTAGGCTCGGTGGAGAGTGGTGTGGAGGACTTGATGGACAACTTGGCTAAACAAATTTGTGATATAATGGTGGAGTATGTGAAGGGGCTTAGGGATGATTTTATGGGTTTTAATTTCTAGTCTGAGATCCATGAGAGAGGGATGACAGATAAGAGAGGAGAGAGAAAAGAGAGTTAGAGAGTAACGCCCTTGTTGACACCGTTTAGGACAAAAATAAATTTGGGCTTCAAATTTTTTTTTTTTTTGGGCCACGAATTGGGCCCAATCTCTTAACAGGGCCCAGCGGGGGCGGGTCCAGGCCCCGGGAAAAAAACCCGTTTAGTAAACGGGCCGGGTCCGGGTCATGGGTCTTGGCCTGCGGGTCGGGTCCAGGTATGGAAAAACCCGGCCCGAACCCGACCCGTTGCCATTCCTAGCTGGTGTGTGTAGACACCTCATTTTGTATCCAGTTAATAAACTTTAGTCTCCAGTCCCAATGATGAGTTTGAAATGTCTACAAAAGGTAATTGAAGTTATTTTGATAGTTTGGAAGTAATCACAACTTAAAAGTGCTTAAATCGCTTTAAAAACGATGCAAAAAATGACCTTTATTCACTATTTTGGCCACAACTTTTGATCCACAAAGAATTCTTATGTAGAGTTTATCTCATTGGAAAGTATACATCCTGGGCTTCAATTTGAACACAAATTTTGCCTAATTTGGACTTAAATTGAGTGAGTTATGACTGTTTGAAGTTGGGCCAACCAGGCAGTCCGATTTTCTAGGTTTTAAAATTTCATTTTAAGGGCCCAAAACATAATGTTTTGATATGGGCCGGTCCATGGACCCTTGAGAACGTCCAAAGATCATTAAAAAGTCTGAAAACCCTAATTTTAAACATATAAATACATCCTTATGCCTCCAAACTCAAATCCTAGCTAGAGAGAGCCATTTTTTAGCCTTCATCTTCTCTAAAACCCTAATTCTCTTTTCTAAAACACACACACAGCACCTTTGCACGTTTTTTACAAATTAAAAACCTCTCTTTAGTTAGTTCTAAGGTAGAAACTATTTTCCCAATTTGATTTCTCAAAACCCTTTTCAAAACTAATCTTATTTTTGAGTTGTGATTACCTAAGAACAATTGGAAATCTTCTTTTACCTTGATATCTCATTGAATCTTGTTGTGTAGGCATTGAGGGGCTGATTAAATATCAATCAAGTTTGTATTCCATAGCAAGGTGAGTCTCTCTTCATGGCTTTTCCTTGATTTGTTTCTTTTATAATTTGTGTTTTGTTGTTCTTAGTTAATTTATATGTTATTCATGCTTAGAAATATGTTTTGTTTTGTTCGGTTTTATTTTGTTTTGTCTCATCATGTTTCGATTGGAAAGTTGATATGATTTGATATATTGATGAAAATGTTTTGATGTGTTAAGTGTTGCTCTTGTTTGTTGTTAAATCCAATGCATGTTTAGGAATAGATATTGTTTCGTTTATTTTGATGTCTTTGTTCTTAGTTTAGGTTATGTAGTTTTTATGTTTTAAAGCATGATAGGTTGTTAGATTTATTGTTTTGAAGTCTTAGTCTGTTTTCTGTGTTGCAGTGTTCATGGCTAGGGTTTCTAGGTTGAAACCCACGTGCACATAATCTTGGTTGCGTACGCAGGCTGGATTATGCGCATACCGCTGCCCAAAAACCTTAGTTTGAGTTTTCTGCTTTGTTTTCTTCTTTTGTTTCACATATTATACCTTTGTTTTAATCCCTTTTTATAGGTATGAGTCATTGTTCTATGTTTGTTGTTTGTTTGTCTTTCACATGATTAAATTAGGGTTTATCTTGTGTTTCGTTATTTTGATGTCATGAACACGCATTCACATGTTCATGCATTCATGTCATAGGTACTGAGATGCAGCAAGGTAAGTGAGGTAAGTCATGCATTCACATAAACATGTATCTTTGAATATGATTTTTGCCTTGATGATGGAGATAAACATGTTTGTTTGGTTGAGTTCTTCATGAAGTATAGATGCAATCGCATGTTTGCTTGGATCTTTCTATGCCTATGTGCTGCCTTGGATATGATATGTATGATAGTAACATGCATGGGTTTGTGATATGCCATGATAGATGAGTGATTAGGTTTTGGGATGATTGATGTCATGTTGATTGTTAGATGTATGCTAGCGTGTGTGTGAGTATAGATGCAATGTTGAATGTGTCTTTAATAGGGTTAAGACATAAGACACAATGAGAGGAAGCCAACCTTAGGGTTGGACGGTTTTGGGTGCCTAACACCTTCCCAAGACCATACCTTAGCTCCGAACCCATATCTCTAGTAGTAAGATCAATGGTCATTCCTCGAGAGGACACTATATATATGGTTTCTAGACCATTGCGAAAACTAGGTGGCAACTCCATCCGTTGTGTCCATAGTGTGGGTGTGTGATCCAAACACTTTTATTATTATTTATTTTCTAGCTATTGTCCAATAATGGGTAAACTAGCCGTTGGGATTTTATGGGTTGTTAGTAACCAATAACTATAGACGATTATTGTCATAAGTAGCCTATATAATACCCATCATAACACCCTTTCACAGAGGTCATTTTTTTACTCTATATTTCCAAATATGCAATTTCTATTCTCTCTCTCCCACATATTTTTTTTAAGGAATGACAATATTAGAAGGTTATTCTTGAACCTCCGTGAGTGGAAGTGCGTTCATTACCTAGGTTGACACTATAGTATAATCCTGGAGGGTTATTTGGCCAAGAAAACCAGTCGCACTAAGTTTTATTTTGGATGGCACGAATCAAATGACACATAACCTAAAAGGTTAGGGATCAAAAAGGTAATTTTATGATTTTTTTTAAAAAAAAATTTGTATTGGTATATTTAGAAAGGCCTGAAACAAATTTGGACTTCAATTTTAAAACCCGCTGAGATTTGACACAACCTAAAAGAGTAGAGACCAAATATGTAATTTGCTGTAATTTTTTTTATGTTGTAAACTTGTAATGGCTTGGTATAAAATTTTTTGAAATTCCTAATACAAATTTGGGCTCTAATTTTAAAACCCAGTAAGGTTCGGGAGTCTTTAGGACTTGTTGAACCATAACTGACCAAATCAATGAGGTAATTACTAAATAATATTTTATACTAGTTTTTTTTTTTTTTTTTTTTTTTTTTTTTTTTTTGTCTCTGTGTGTGTGGCTAAAATGAAATTTGAACCCTTTTAAGTTTAGCTGAAATTTATTTCAATCCTTTAACTTTACTTTCGTTTAATTGAGTCCTCCAAGATTCAAATTTATTCAATTCAGGTATTCTATCTAATTTTGTTGAAAATTTTCCTTTTAAAAAAATGAATTATTTTCACAGGAAAACAAATATCTTTAAAATTAATAGAAGAAATTACATTTTATTACCTTAAACTATACCCCATATTACACTTTACATTCTAAACTTTTCAAATGCACGTTTTGCACCATAAACTATAATCTTTGTTACATTTTGCACCCTGATATTAAGTTTGTTGTTAACTTGAATGGAAATTCAAAATTTAGGGTGCAAGGAGTATAATTTAGGGTGGTAAAGTATAATTTTTCTTTTATTTTTAAAGGATTAAGAAGATGAACAATTAACTCTTTTCACGTGATGCCATATTTTTCCATTCAAGTTAACAGCTTACTTGGTGTTGGGGTGCAAAGTGTTACAATGATTATAGTTTATGATGTAAAATGTGCATTTGAAAAATTTAGGGTGTAAAGTATAATTGAGGGTATAGTTTAGGGTGATAAAGTGTAAAATTTTCAAATTAATAAATATATTTTATAAATTTTTTATGTGAGAATTTTTTTTTCATTAGTTAATTGCATACTTAATGACAATTTTTTTAACATAATTTGAATAAAGGTCTAAATTGAATAAATTTGAAACTTAAAGGATTCAATTGAATGAAAGTAAAGTTAGAAAACTAAAATAAATTTTAGTCAAATTTAATGGGTGCAATTTATATTTTAGCCTAATTTTTAAAAAAAAAAAAAATTGGGTTTTTATTTTTATTTTTGGTCTTACCTACCATCTCTATCATTTTCTCATCCTTAGTCCTTAATATTACAGAATCCCATTTGATGTTTTGTATAATATTAGATAGTTATGATTTGGTCTTTGGTAGACAACTACATGTTTAGTAAAATCTTGCATGAATTGGGTAATTTATAGTTTGGTCTTTGTTCAATTTATATTTTGATCAACTTTAGAGGTCGTATATTTAGCTCCCCTAATGAGTTTTAACTCAATTGTTCAATTTATAAGTGTTTGGTGGAGGATAAAGTTGTGGGTTCAAAGACCTGCTATAATAACAATATATATTTTGAAAGAACAATAATAATAACACCACGAAGGTGGCAGGTGGTCCAGTGGCTAAGTCTTGAGCCAACAATACTTAGGTCTTTGGTTTGAGTCCCCTTGATCCTGAGCGGTGTCCATATTCTTTCGTGTTGCCCTAGATAAATAAATATATTAAAAAAAATCATAACAACGACCACAATATAAGGCAGGTGGTATAGTGTTTGACTTGTATTACCAAACACTCACACATGATCATATGGAGATATTTATTTATTTGAGGAGCGAGAAGAACATGGTAGCGGTGTGGAAAGTTCTGAAATAGAGAAAACAAACTAATTGATTTTTGAATGAAGAGTGTAATGAAAACTGAGAGTTTTATAATGAGGCTGATGGTAGAGTTTTTAACGAAAAAGGGATTTCAAGTTTTAGTTTAGATTCGTGGGATTCGAGCATTTAGTGAGATATTTAATATACAAAGAATGTGACTTTGGAATTTGAAATGTGCTTTTGTTTCTATAATTTTAAGACAAATAATAAGATTTTATTTGGTGAAGATTTATTTTATTTAGGTTTTAGTACAGACTTGGTTGAAATTCTATGATAATAATATCCTTTATTTATTTATATATTTATGTTTTCTAGTGTTATTATTTGTGAAACATTGATTTTGAAGTATATTAGGGGTAGTTTCTTAGACATAATTTTAATTAGTATTTAAGCATGCCTATTTTTTCAATTTACATATTTATTTTAGGCAAAAATACCATTTCTAGGCTCGCAATCAATTTGGTTCCTATATTTTGATAACAATCAATTTGGTCTTTATTACTAACTCACTAACTGAAAATGCATACGTGGCACATGATGTGCATTGTTGGCACATGTAATGCGGACATGGTGAATAAAATTTTAATAAATATTTAAAAAATGTCACATCAGCATTTAGATTGAAAACAAATAAATAATGATAATTTCTCAAATTTTAAAGATATGAAAAAGTGGTAATGACATTTTATTTCTTGAATGATTTTTTGGGCTTATATTTGGTTCAAGCGGCCAAACTTATTATTTATTTTATTCCCTTGAATTCTAATTTATTATTTATTATTTATAAATACAATTCAAAAATTATGAACAAGATAAATACATCAAAATAATAATAATAATTTTAAATATAACATTTTTAATAAAGCTTAATAAACATAAACATAATTTTTTTATAACATTAACATGAGCATGTATGTTATTTTTCATTATTCAAAATTTTTTTTTTAAAAGTCAAAATGTCTATATATTAAAAGGATTTGGAAAGTTAGTTACCTGATCTCTCATTCTCTAAGTTACCACTAATCTTTACCTAACATTACTTTAAACAAATAAATAAATGAGGGTATAAAAGTAACAGGGGAGAAATTTTTTAAAAAAATACTGAGTTACATTATAGATTCCCTTTAATTTATTTTTAGACATCATATCTACTTGACATTATGAAATAGTGCTTTTCAAAGCACATGTATATACGTTAAATATACAACAAACATATGTTATCATTGGGTAGAAAAATCAAAATAAAAATTCAACGCAATCCATCAATCTCAATGTGAGGCAACAACATCAACTTCCATGTGTCCTTGGCACACAACACTCCTTTTATAGCCACTTTTGTACATGGACCCCAAAATAGTATAGGAATTACCGAGAACATCGTCATGATTTGAAAATTAAAATTAAAATATTTGTACTAGATGCACACTAGCGAATCAGTTGATTTGGACCGTTCCATTTCTTTTTAGTAACGTGGAGAAATAATAGACACTTTATATAGAAAAAAATAAAAAATAAAGGGGATGGATTCAAAATTTGGAATAAGGTTATAGAGTTATCATAAAAGCAGTTTGTTGAAGACATTGATGCCAACTGTAGTCGCCCTACAAGAAGCAGACCAGTATGAATAAACATGTTGATAAATGTTTCCAACATTATCATGTATGCAACTAAGACAACAATCATGTTTGACGTTGATGCATTTGTACTTCATTAGAAAATATGTATAGGCTTTTTCCTAAGGATATGGGAGAAGAGAGGGACAAATGGGTCAAAGTTAGAGCGCTAGCCTAGATGAGCCCTAAAGTAGACATTAGAATCTGTTTGTGTTTTAAGAAATTAGAAACAAGCTTAATGGAAAATTTACTGAAGAACATTGTCATGTATACAACCAAGACAAGGATCGTATTTGATGTTGATGCATTGGTACTCAATGAAAGAACTCTATTTGAGTTATGTTGTCCATGGTAGCCACCACGGTGGCTCTCGCACCAATTGTGGTTGCCACTGTAACCACGCTGCAAATCTTGTAATAATTACTATATTTAAATATATCCTTTTTATTAAAAAATAATAAACATAAACATAAATGTAAACATTAACATTAATATGAATGTGTATGTTGAAAACTCCTGATCATTCTTATGCTTTCCTCCACAAGTTTAATACTGATCTAAAGGATGATTTTCAAAATCATTTCAAAGAAATAAAGAATTTTATACCGAAAAAAGAAAAAGAAAAAGAAAAAAGGAATGACAATTATTCAAAATATACTAGGTCAAACTAAGGAACATTTGGAGCCTGGTCAGGTTGTGCAAGCACCATGACCCTAGCAATTCCATCAAGATTTGTCACTTGGTATTTCCATTGCGGAAAGTGAGGATATTTGTCTTGGAAAGGAGCACTTGGACTCCTTACATTGCTAGAAGGTCGAGGAAAAATCCTATCCACAGATGAACTTCCAAGGTCGTTCATAGAGGCCTACAAAAAAATGTTCAAATTTCATATATCCAAATATGGAAATTCAAAGAGAGAGATAAAGCTCACTGACACTCCACATTTGCTGGCAAAGCATGTTGGTGTGGGTGTGTGTTCCAAACACTTTTATTATTATTTATTTTCAGCGGAAATACTATTTTCGTCCCTACATTTTCACCTCATTTCCACTTTGGTCCCTACTTTTTTAATTTACCGCTTTTAGTCCCTAAAATGAAAAACACATTTTATTTTAGTTCTTACCGTCATCTCACTAACGGAAATTGTCTATGTGGCAGACGGAGTGTCCTGTTGACACAAATGCTGACATGGCCATTAAAATAATAAAAAAAAAATTAATTGGTATTAAAAAAATGCCATGTCAGCATCTAAATTTAAAAAATTAATTTATCAATTTTAACTAAATTAAAAAATTAAAAACAGAATAAAAAATAAAAAATTATATGTATTAAGATCTAAGTTTATCTTGAACAAAAGCAAAAAGAACACAATCCTAGAACATTTTGGTTACATCAAGTTTTGTCCATTTTGTGAAACAACTCAAAGTCTACAAAACTAGAACACCACATCTCTATTGCGAAGAGAAAAAACCTTAGTTGCCTTTATATTTCGGGTCAGCCACTATGTAATGATATGTTATCACTTGTATGAAAAAATGAACACTCCAAGGAAATTGGCAAAGAAGCTGAGGTCTAATAGTCGATCATCTTCAACACAACATGCAAATATAGCAACTTAGCACCATTACCCCCAAAACATCACAATATCATTTTCTCATTCTTGCTCACTAACAACGCTAGAAGTAAAACAAGATCGATTAGGAAAAATTGACTCATGGCTACAAGATACCCAATTAATCACGCATCCAAGCAGAGATCAAGGGCTTGAATCGAAATGGAGATCAAGGGTTTGGATTTGAGGTTTGTTTTTGGTTTGTCAGAAAGTATAAGAAAATTTGGGTTTTGAGTTTTGTGTTTAGGGGCCGAAAATCTGGGTTTGATTTTTGTTTTTGATGCTTTGGTGGTGTGGGGTTTGAAATATGGGTTTGGATTTAATTTTTTTCAATTGGATTTGAATTTAATTTTTTGGGTTTGTGTTCTTGTTCAAATGTTTAATGTGTTCATGTTTAATTTATCAATTTTATCTGGGTTTGTCAAGAATGTTGGCATGAATTCTAATTCTGGGTTTTGGCTTTAAGGTTCAAATTTTATGGGTTTTAAATTTTTTGTTGATGTTTAATTTCTTGTTGATGTTTAATCTGATGTGAATCTGAAGTTTAATTTTGTGTTCTTATTTTATGAGTTTGTGATTTTTGGTTTTTTATTTTGTGTTCTTCAATCTGGGTTGGTGTTCTTGTTCAAGATACACTTAGATCTCAATTCATGTGATTTTTGGTTTTTAATTATGTTTATAATTTTTTTATTTAGATAAAATTGATAAATTATTATTTTTAATTTAGATGCTGACGTGTCATTTTTTAATGCTAAATAAAAATTATTATTATTATTTTAATGCCCACATCAGCATTTAGTGTGTCAACAGTGCACTCCGTCTGCCACGTAGACAATTAGTGAGATGACGGTAAGGACTAAAATAAAACGCGTTTTTCATTTTAGGGACTAAAAGTGGTAAAATAAAAAAGTAGGGACCAAAGTGAAAATGGGGTGAAAATATAGGGACGAAAATAATATTTCCGCCTTTATTTTCTAGCCTTTGGAAATTTATGAGTAAACTAGCTTGTAGGGACACGATTTACAGCTCAAGCCCACAACGTATGGGATCTTGGCTCAGTGAGCCCAGTACAATAAATTTGTAGAGAGTGGGTTGAAAAACTAGGTTCTGATGAGTTAAATAGCAATTATAATGGGTCAAGATGACAATAAAGTAAGAACAAATAGATTTTATCCAAATAAAGTCCTCCTCGGCTCTGTCTGAGGAGACCAGTTCTTGTATATATTGATCGAAGATGGTTACAGATGCAGCTCTTGTTGCTACGGTGTTTATTTCTTCATCCTCCAATCCCCTTTTCTCAAGGTATCTCCTCTATTTTATACTTAATTTTCCTTTCATCTCTACCCTACATGTGTAGATTAGATGGTTAGTGTAGATACTTGTCCCATCTGCCCCTCCCTAAAGTCTTTGGGAGTAGCTGTAAGGCTGAAAAGCACTGCCCAGACATCACTTCATCATTAATGCGGTCAGAGAGTTACTTGCAAAGCATTCAATGCAGTGGTAGCAGCTTTCCCTAAGATATTTCATAGCTCTCCTCTGTCCTGTTCCTTCCTGATACTTATCCTCTTTCATGAAATGGTCCGGAACGTTGCTTTTGATGGCAGACCACACCCCCTGACCTCGGCCTTGCCTAGCCGAGGAGGGATTCTTCCTTGGACCACCCTCTTGGGTGATCATGATCGGATCTTAACTCTTTGCCTACTGACACGGATCCTCATGACAGCATCTATCCGTCCTCGGACCGCTTACTGTCCTCGGATTGTCTAGCATCCTCGGGTTGTGCCCTTGGCCCAATATATACATAGAGATGGGCTCCCAGGCCTTTCACCCCCACATAGCTGTTGGCCAATAATGGGTAAACTAGCCATTGGGCTTTTATGGGTTAGTAACCAATAACTATAAACCATTATTGTCATAAGTAGCCTATATGATATCCATCATAACACCCTTTCACCGAGGTCATTTTTTTACTCTATATTTCCAAATATGCAATTTCTATTCTCTTTCTCTCCCACATATATTTTTTCAAAGGAATGACAATATTAGAAGGTTGTTTTTGAATCTCCGTGAGTGGAAGTGCGTCCATTATGTAGGTTGACATTATAGTATAATCCTGGAGGGTTATTTGGCCAAGAAAACCTGTCGCACTGAGTTTTATTTTGGGTGGCACGAATCAAATGACACATAACCTAAAAGCTTAGGGATCAAAAAGGTAATTTTATGATATTTTTTTAAAATGTTGTATTGGTGTGAAATATTTAGAAAGGCCTGAGACAAATTTGGACTCCAAGCTGAGGTTTGACACACAACCTAAAAGATTAGATACCAAATATGTAATTTACTGTAGTTTTTTTTATATGTTGAAATGGGTTGGCATAAAATTTTTAGAAATTCCTAAGACAAATTTGATCTCTAATTTTAAAACCCCCTGAGGTTCGGGAGTCTTTAGGACTTGTTGACCCATAATCGACCAAATCAATGAGGTAATTACTAAGTAATATTTTATGTTGATAGTTTTTTTTTTTTTTGTTTTGTGTGTGTGTGTGTGTGTGTGGCTAAAATGCAATTTAAACCCTTTTTAGTTTAGCTAGAATTTGTTTCAGTCTTCTAACTTTACTTTCGTTCAATTGAGTCCCCCAAATTTCAAATTTATTCAATTCAGGTATTCTATCTAATTTTGTTGAAAATTTTCCTTTTAAAAAAAATATTATTTTCACATGAAAACAAATATCTTTAAAATTAATAGGAGAAATTACACTTTACCACCTTAAACTGTATTCCATATTCCATATTAAGTTTTTTGTTAACTTGGACAAAAATTCAAAATTTAAGATGCAAAGTGTAATCAGGAGTATAATTTAGGGTGGTAAAGTGTAATTTTTCATTTGTTTTTAAAGGTTTGAGAAGATAGAAAATTAGCTCTTTTCACATGATGCCATATTTTTCCATTCAAGTTAACAGTAAACTTGGTGTTGGGGTGCAAAGTGTAACAATAATTATAGTTTATGGAGTAAAAAATGTATTCAAAAAATTGAGGGTATAGTTTAGGGTAGTAAAATATAAAATTTTCAAATTAATAAAAATATTTTATAAATTTTTTATGTGAGAATTTTTTTTTCATTAGTTGATTGCATACTTAATGACAGTTTTTTTAACGTAATTTGAATAAAGGTCTAAATTGAATAAATTTGAAACTTAGAGGATTCAATTGAACCAAAGTAAAGCTAAAAAACTAAAATGAATAATTTCAAATTTAATGGGTGCAATTTATATATTAGCCTAATTTTTTAAACAAAATTTTTGGGTTTTTATTTATTTTTGGTCTTACCTACCATCTCTATCCTTTTCTCATCCTTAGTCCTTAATATTACAAAGTCCCATTTGATGTTTGGTATAATATTAGATAGTTATGATTTGGTATCTGGTAGAGAACATGTTCTAGTAAAATCTTGCATGAAATTGAGTAATTAATATTGTTCAATTTATATTATGATAAACTTTAGAGGTCATATATTTAGCTCCCCTAATGAGTTTTAACTCAATTGTTCAATTTATAAGTGTTTGGTGGAGGATAAAGTTGTGGGTTCAAAGACCTGCTATAATAATAATAATAAATTTTTTTTTTCAAAAGAACAATAATAATAACACCACCAAGGTGATAGGTGGTCTCGTGGCTAAGTCTTGATCCAACAATACTTAGGTCTTAGGTTTGGGTCCCCTTGATCCCACGTGGTGCCCATATCCTTTCGTGTTGCCCTAGATAAATAAATATTAAAAAAAATCATAACAAAGACCACAATATATGGCAGGTGGTATAGTGTTTGGCTTGTATTACCAAACACTCACACATGATCGTATGGAGATATTTATTTATTTATTTGAGGAGCGAGAAGAACATGGTAGTGGTGTGGCAAGTTCTGAAATAGGGAAAACAAACTATTTGATTTTTGAATGAAGAGCGTAATGAAAATTGAGAGTTTTATAATGAGGCTGATGGTAGAGTTTTCAACGAAAAAGGGATTTCAAGTTTTAGTTTAGATCCGTGGGATTCAAGCAACTAGTGAGATATTTAATATACAAAGAATGTGACTTTGGAAATTGAAATATGCTTTTGTTTCTATAATTTTAAGACAAATAATAAGATTTTAATTAGTAAAGATTTATTTTATTTAGTTTTTAGTACAGACTTGGTTGAAATTCTATGATAATGATATCCTTTATTTATTTATTTATGTTTTCTAGTGTTATTATTTGTGAAACCTTGATTTTGAAGTATATTAGGGGTAGTTTCTTAGACATAATTTTTATTAGTATTTAAGCATGCCTATTTTTTCAATTTACATATTTATTTTAGGCAAAAATACCATTTTTAGGTTCACAGTAAATTTGGTTTCTATATTTTGATAGCAATTAATTTAGTTTCTACTATTGACTCACTAACTGAAAATGCATACGTGGCGCATGTTGTGCATCGTTGGCACATGTAACGCTGACATGGCGAATAAAATTTTAATAAATATTTAAAAAATGTCACATCAGCATTTAGATTGAAAACAAATAAAAAATAATAATTTCTCAAATTTTAAAGATATGAAAAAAAATGGTAATAACATTTTATTCCCTGAATGATTTTTTGGGCTTAGATTTGGTTTAGGCGGTCAAACTTATTATTATTAGTAGTAGTAGTAGAGGCCATTAGAAATACCAAAAAAGTAACAATTGAATTGCAAAACTTTTTGTATCAAACTTATTAAATCAACAAAATATATAATGGAAATATCATTTCACTTACGATATATCTTTTATACATATAGTTGGAATCATCACAACTTCAAATATTTGTATATGATGATGCAAAAAAAAATCAGTAGGTTGAATGCTTCGGGCTTCAATGGGCTAGTGATTGCTTGAGAGGCCTGAAAGAAAAAGACAAGATCAAAGGTGACCAGGATGAACCGGCCAAGAACCCTCCGATGCTTAAATTAGTTTTTTTCTCTGGAACGTTAGAATTCCAATTTTTGGGAGTTGTGAGAACTTACTTCCATTAGATGTGGATGAGTGTTTATATAGTATGCTTTGGAGCGGTTATTTGTCTCGTAACTTCCCCAATATTTGTGGAAGTTAGAAGGTTCAGACTTAATTTCAACAAAACCGCTATAAAAGTTGGAATGTTCAATCTTATCTTCTATAACTGTCATTGGAAGTTAAGTATTTAGTAGGAAGTTATAGTGATGAATCAGGATTTCGCTCATGTTTCAAAATAGTAACACGTGGTTCGATTCACTAGTCTTTTGTAGGTAAATCTCTCTGGAAATTTCCCAAGTGTTGGGGGTCGTCTAGGTGTTGGGGGTAGTCCAGGCGCTGTCCTGATGGACGACCCTCATCTCCATGGACGACCGTCCTACGAGGGATGTCCATTCCTCTCTTCTTGACTTGGATGACACTCATGGACGAATTGGAGTTGTACAACCTTTAGTTCACCATTAGTATATACAAACATGATTTATATGTAAGGGAGATGCCGAGTAACATTTTCATTTTCTTCTTCTTGCTTGACATAATTTTTTAAAGCTTAAGAATAGAAAGCGTTAGAAATATCAAAAAGTATCAATTGAATTGCAAAACTTTTAGTGTCAAACTTATTTGATCAACGAAATATACAATAGAAAAGAAATATCATATACAATATATCTTGTCTATATATAGTTGGAAGCATCACAACTTCATATATTTGTATATACTATCATGATTATATATAAGGGAAATGCCAAGTAACATTTTCATTTTCTTATTCTTGCTCGACATAACTTTTTAAAGATTAAGAATAAAAAATGAAACTTATGCATACTTCAATGACAAAAATAATATTTTACTCAATTTTTTTATTTGACTTTACAGTTCAACCAATGATCCATTAGTTAAACTAATCATCAAATTACTTAACTTTTAAGATTTATTTAACGACTAGTCAGGGTTTACTATACTTTCATAATCTTTCACCTGCAACAGTTATTGCAGAATTATATTTTAATGTGATCTAAAATGTGTGAAGCACATGAGACTTTTTTTGGCTTTGGATAGGACCAAGTAGGACTTGGCAAATAACAGTCACATTTTCAAAAACCTTCAAAGCTCATGCTGGTTAAATTTTGAAATGGTCAAAGCACTAAAAGTCTATAAAATAAACGGCCAAGAATAAGTGATAACAATTCAAAAGTCCATTCGGGTTTGACCATTTGGTTTGCTGTTTCTTAATTTGACTGAACTTGAACCCCAAGCTAAGGTTAGTGCACTGCACCCTGATTCCTGAAAGTACGTCACCGCGGACGTCAAGTGATCTCTCCTTGTTTCCATCTACTCGTCAACGATGACGTAGGTAGGATATATACATTTTTTAGCACGTTATTAATGTCTAAAAAAAAGTTTTAATATTAAAATATAGAACTTCAGAAAATTAATTAATCATAGTCAAAACTCTTTTTATTTTTATTTTTACAAACATAAAGAATTAAACTGAATCATTTTAAAATAAATAATAAAATTTTAGATACTCTAAAATTAGAGTATTAAGCTTGAACCTCAATAAAAAAGAATAACATTTGTTTTTGACCAACTAAGTACAAATGTACATGTGAGGAGAGGATAGTTGAAAAAGAAATTGGAGTTCAATTTCGCATACACAAAAAATTAATTTGTATCTTGGTCTGATAATAAAAAAACATAATCATCGTAAGCGAAAATCATAAATTGAAATTCTAATATATATGCACATATTATCCTCTTAAGATTATATATAGTCCAATTAGATTTTAAATTGGATTTTAATTGTAGTATAATTTTGTACCATGTGTTTTATCTCATCTATATATATTTTTAATTTTTAGATGAGTTAATGTTGTGTAGAAGACGAAGAGTCTAATATAAATAAACCATAAAAAACTCAATAAAAAAGAGTAAACTCATGTGTATATCCTAAAAATAAATAAAAAAATAAAGAAGAAAAAAGGAATAAAAAACTCATGTATATATCTATGACTTAAACAATGTATAATTTGAATCCATATATGTGTAAGAGCAAGATTTAGGTACAGTATTTAAGTGCTGTTTTTTAAGTCCCCTTTTTAAGATTCTGCAATGTGGATTTTTTCTTATAGGATGGAAGTGTATTTTTTAATTAAATAGCCACATGGTTAAATCTTAAAAAGGGAACCTAAGAAACAACACCTAAGATACTGTACCTAAGTTTTGTCGTGTAATTATGTTGTTTTTAATTATACCATGCATATACACGAATTATATACTAAATATAAAAAAAATACAAATTCACGTGTTATTCTCTTGAAATAATTAAAAAAATAACGTTAACAACACAACTATTTAAACAATTTTTACCGCAATTTTCCGTCACTTTTTTTTTCTTCTCCAACTCACAAAACAATACAATTTTACCACAAATTTTATTTTCTAATTAAACCTAGGCTCAACTTTTTAACACGTGGGTAATGGGTCACCTTCTAGTTTCAAACTTCTAAAAAGGTCTGAAGTACTAATAATTGGTTTCATTTTCATTTTTTTGTGTACAAGTCTCGTGGCGCGCGCACCGGTCCTATAAATAGAGAAAGCGTGGAATCTCCAAATTGTAAGTTATAATAGTTATAGTAAAAGCTTTACGGAATCTTTATGAACCCAGCACGAATTCGTTGCTCAAAAATGGCGGAGGAAATCAGAAACACCGAGATGGGATCCGCTGCCGCCGCCAGCGCCACCGCAAAATCAAGCTCTCTGTGGCCCTCTGTTCTCCGTTGGATCCCCACCTCCACCGATCACATCATCGCCGCCGAGAAGCGTCTCCTCTCTCTCGTAAAGTATTAATCAATACTCTCATACTATGAAATATTAAATTTTCCCCCCAATTTTGAAACTATAAACCCTAATTTCTATTGTCTGAAAAAATTGGTTGTAAAACTCTTAATTTTTTTTTGGTTGAAATATAAATTGGTGTTCATTGTTGGAAATTCTGATATTTTAGTTCCTTTTTACATGTTCTTAATAATTTTATTTTAGGGTTTGATAATGGTAATTATTGGTGGTGTTTTGTCTGATTTTGAAATGGTGGGTGAATTTGCTTGAATTTTTAGGACTCCGTATGTTCAGGAAAAGGTTGATATAGGTTCTGGCCCACCCGGCTCGAAAATCAGGTGGTTTCGTTCTAAAAGCAATGAATCTAGGTTTATCAACACGGTTACATTTGATGCCAAGGAGGGTTCACCCACTCTTGTAATGGTTCATGGTTATGGTGCTTCTCAAGGTTTCTTCTTCAGGAATTTCGATGCTCTTGCCAAACGTTTTCGGGTCATTGCTATTGATCAGCTTGGGTGAGCTTTTTCTTATCTTGAATCTACATTGTTGTTATGGGCCTATGGCTTAAATTTTTATGTTTTCGATTCACGTTTTAGGTAATTGGAAGAAATTTTGAGTAGAGTGCTTGCTCTTAGGAAACTTTTCTGACATAAATAATTGTGCATATGGTAACAAAGAGTTTCTCTCACTCATGGAATGAGAAAGATGTATCGTCCTGTAGAGAGTCCATTTTATGGTTAAGATGCTATTTCTTCTAGCTAACAGTGTACGTGGTGTCACGCAATTAATGATATGCCACTAGAATCTAGATACACATTTATTTGTAATATTTAATCCGAACCATGAGATGGTTCCGTTTTAAAATCATAGAGGCATTTTTAGGGGGGCTCTTGGAGCATAGCTATTTTAACATATGTGGTATTTTAGATGCCATAGACACTAACCTTAGTTTGGAAGTTTGTTTAATGCATATACTTTGCAGTCATAAATCACAGAGACCATAATGAGCAATAATCCTGCATAGGTAGAATGCTTTTAATAGTGTTGAGATCAAATGCTATGCTCTTCGTTATGTTGTTTGATTGTTGGACAATTGCATGTGCATCAATTTGCTGTTGCTGTTGGAGTTCAACATGGTTTTGTAATCCTAGTTTGAAATAGGATAGCATTCTGGATTTATTAAGTGGGAAGTTATGATAATCAATCAGAATAGCAGTGTTGCTAGAGAGACAGACAATGTGAGTGTCTATATGTTTTTTTATGTAAGTAAATGAATTAATCTAATCGAAGAAGGTGGCAACAACCTTAGAACTTGGTAGGTGCAAGAAAGAGAAGAAAATTTGTTCTTTTGCAATGTATTATTTAGTACCTTTGGTGCAAAATAAAAATTATATCACCCTTTTTGGATTTTTTTGAAAAAATGTTTTGTACATCTGATGTTGAGTGCTGCACAGATTTTTCTTGTTAAGGCCTTTGGTCCTCAAAGTGCCTTCTAGATTCTGCTTTAAAAACATTTATTGTATATTTTGCTTCTTATTCTACATATTATTAACTTACCTTTATTCCCCTTTTAATCCCTTTTTTGGGGGAAGATTGGGGGGGGGGAGGGGGATAGGGGATCTGTCTTTGATGAGAGACATGTTTCTGTACCTTGTTGCTTAGCTTAATTGTATTTGTACATATTCCTATTTTGTTTGCAGATGGGGTGGATCAAGCAGGCCTGACTTTACATGTAAAAGCACTGAAGGTAGTTTTACATTGAGACTGCTTTATTTCACTTTGAATGGACTAATGGAGAAGTATTTTTTTTTAATAAGTAAAAATCTTTCTCATGGAGAAAAGGTTTTTTCGTTCAATATATTGAATGCTTAAGTCTTTGTGTACTGCTTATTTATAAAGATTAGATAAGATACTACAGCAGTGAAGTGATACAATATATATATATATATATATATATGGATTATGTTAAACTTGCAATTGGTAATGCAGAAACTGAGACATGGTTCATTGACTCCTTTGAGGAATGGCGGAAAGCCAAAAACCTCAGCAACTTTATACTACTCGGGCATTCATTTGGAGGCTATGTTGCAGCTAAATATGCTCTTAAGGTGATAAACATCCCACATCAATGTTTGAATTCTAGGAGTAATATTATTATTACCAGTTCCGTTTATGATGTCAATTTTTTGTTTCATGTATAGCATCCAGAGCATGTTCAACACCTGATTCTAGTTGGACCTGCTGGTTTTTCATCAGATTCTGATCCCAAGTACGAGACACTCACCCGGTTCAGAGCAACATGGAAAGGAGCAATTCTGAACCATTTGTGGGAGTCTAATTTTACTCCTATGAAAGTTGTTAGGTAAATATTTTATGTGCTTTTTTTATTGAATATGTTCTTTGAGACCATACTATAAACAAGAGCCTTGTCCATTCTTATATTTGAATGGTTTTTGGTACGTTTATACTTTGTGCATGATGTGGTCTTAACACTCCGAGCTGTCCATTGGCTTTGCCTTTCTGAGGACTATCGGTGGATTGCGGCATTAATCTTGTCTATATGCTCGAAAACTTGCAATGATATTAGTCTAGTATATACTATGATTTAGAGGATTTTTATTCACGCTTAACAAAGAATTGTTGCAAAAATCCCTTTAAAATAGGATTAAGGTTAGGTTTTAGCTGTAGTTCATTCTTATCAATCCCTTGATGTTAACATAATTTCCCTCGTTACCATTAATATCGCTTAATGGTGTAATGAATGGATTCCAAGCGTACAATCTTGGTTACTGAGGTGTCATTTTTCCCACTGAGATTTTTAAATCGTGTATATTATCACTATTCTAAACAAATGAATTCTACTACATAGTTTATTCTATGAACTTCATTACTGATCTCGAATTATAAATATGAATTTCAATCTATTTCATTATAATGGGTTGAATTAATTGAATCGTGAGTTGCTTTGAAAATGAGAGTTAATCCCTTTGCCCGTCATTCAGAAAGCTTCTCTCTCATTTGTACCAAATATTAGATTGTAAATTTTCCCTAGTATTTTGTATTTTCTTTAATTTCATATTTATTTTATTTTTTGCAGAGGTTTAGGCCCTTGGGGTCCAAATATTGTTCGCAGGTACACAAGTGCTAGATTTGGTACATATGCAACTGGCGACACACTAACTGAAGATGAATCCAGATTGCTGACAGGTAGTATAAGATATATATGTTGGCTTAATAGTATATAAAACAGTATCACTAGTTTGCTAATGGTTGCCTTTTCAATTGAAGATTATGTGTACCACACTTTAGCGGCCAAAGGTAGTGGAGAACTGTGCTTAAAATACATATTTTCCTTTGGCGCATTTACTCGGATGCCCCTCCTAAACAGGTCTGGTTATCCTAATCATTTTAAAATTCTTAAATTTGTCACAGAATTAACTCGTGCTTTTTAAAAAAAAAATTATTTATATCAAATTTCTTACTTTTATCGTGTGCTTTGAATTAGTATTGTAGATTTTCCTGTTTTAATTTTAACTCAGGTTATAATATTTGGTGGAGTTGGACAGTGTTAAAGCTCATAAATCTGACTCCAGTCTTTGAGGCTTAAATGTGTGAAACCACAATCTGTTGCTACTCTTTCTATTGTAATGCATTACTTTTATAAGTAATAAAATTCATTCAAGATCCGTTTTATTTATATATATAAAATGATGTAGCCTTAGCAAACAAGAAGTATACAACAGAGTTTCTTTGTACGGTTGAGAATATGTACGGTTTCTATGCCAAAAGTGAACATACATACTCTGTTGTATACTTCTTGTTGTATTCTCAGCCTTCAAAGGTATTGCACGTGGTGTTAAGAAGATAAAAAAGTGAATGTTGCAACCAATACCTTTGAAGGCTGAGAATAAAAGTTAAAAAGAAGATAAAAAAGGTGAACTGTGCAATATGGATCTCAATCCATCCAAATCAAGAAGGATTGTGTCCTGCTCTGCCACCAAGAATGGGTGAAAGTTTGTCACATCTGCTAGGCATGAAGCATAAAATGTGCAGTCTTTTCCTTCTTTTCATTCATGTTGGTCATTTGAAGTTGAACTTGTCAAGACGCGATTCAAAATTCTGTCTAAATAAACTATGGATGTATTTTTATTAAAGAAATTCATGAAACACACATTCACGCTTACATATGCGGAAAGTGATGTTCTATTCTTTCTTATCTTGTGTGCAGTGCCTCGGAGTGGAAAGTGCCAACTACTTTCATTTATGGCTTCCAAGATTGGATGAATTATGAAGGGGCAATGGAAGCTCGCAAGCAGATGAAGGTCCCTTGTGAAATCATTCGGCTTCCTCAGGTTTCTCTCTCTCCACCATTACTTGTCTGTCTTGTTGCCTTTGCGTGTGAGCGCATTCACTCGCTCATTTGTGTGTATATTTTTAAAAACGTTTACCTGAATCTTAAGAGAATTTTATTTTTGTTTAAATGCAGGCTGGACACTTTGTGTTCATAGACAACCCAAACGGTTTCCATTCAGCTGTTTTGCATGCTTGCCGCAAATTTCTCTCGCCTGATCCTGATTCTGATTCTGATTCATTGCCTGAAGGTTTGACATCAGCCTAGAGGAAAGATAGTTGTAATGTTATTCCGTTGTATAAATATAAATTCTTCTTATAGTTATATATAGAACGTTCATATTTCATTGCTAAAAATCTTTTGATTCTTTGAAGTGTATCTGATTAAAATCTTGTGGACATATCTGCCTAAGGGTAGTGTATGTGTCTTGTACAGTAAAAAAAAAAAGAAAAACGATGAGGCAGTTTTACTTCATCGTTAACACTCCCTTTAAGTATCAAAACCGAAGTACAATTCTCAGGTGGTGTGAACCTGATTTCTTTATTAAATTTAATTATGTAGTTGCTTTAACAAATGGTGTTATTTATAAGGAAAATGCTAAAATCACTATTAATTTTATTACAAAAAGCTTATAAATTAATGTGTGATAATAAATGTAATTGGTGTCATTCTAACAATAGTAAACAAATGTCTTAATAACAAATAACCATCACCCATGTTCATACCCACCACATCACCCATAAATTCATTCATTTTTCGTGTAAGACTATATAAATTTAAATGAAGGTTTTTATTGAATATTAATTATTTTAAAAGCTCAAATTTAAATTTTCTTTTTAAAAAATTGAATGTGAACTTTAAATATTTTTATTGTTTATATACATATATGTCTATATTCTTATTTTTTGAGATGGATTTTTTTGCATTAAAAATTCCAAATTTATGAAAAATTGGACTTTAGAGATTTAAATTTTTATTAGTGGGGGCAATTTTTTGGAAAGGCAATGCACAAAAATTTAATTCCTAAAAACATTATGATAAATTACTAACAATTTTTTTGGAGGGCCCATGTCCATTGTTCAAAGTCCTCCATCTACTTCCGTTAGTGCTAATTGCAAATGGAAGTTAGGGAATTTATTGTAACATAATTAATGTTATGTTTAAGCAGTGGAAACTAATTAATTGCCTTGTATCATGAATCATGTACAAAATGAGGAACACAGCTGGAGTTTGATGGGTCAAATTACGGCAGTGAATAATGAATAATGAATAATAAATAATAAATGATGATGTCTACGCGGGGATAAGATTTTGATGACGTCAGTATAAAATTATAAGTTTATTAAATTATTCAAATAAGTAATATGGCTGTTAACGCTATGTTTGTTTCAGTAATAATATTTTCTAAAAAATGAGTAATTTTTTAAAAAGTATTTTCTATAAAATTATCTCATTTTTCAATGTTTGGTAGCAACTTTAAATGAGTTGAAAAACAACCTTCTAACTTCTCTTATTTATTTTGCTGTGAAATAGAGTTGTTTTTCAAAAAAAATTAATGGAAAACAATCTCTTAAAAATAAGCCATATTTTTTATGTTGATCAAAAATAGTTTTCTTTTGACTTATCTTTTTTTATGCTACCAAACACTGAAAAATATGGAAAACTATCTTTACACAAGGTTTTCCATCGAAACAAACGAAGCGTAAATAAATGATCAGGCTAACGAGTGCCCTTAGGGATTGGTTAACAATCTATTTTAGGAAAATTTTGATACCACTTTTATGGGAAATAAAAAAGCTGTCAAACTATTAATTGTTTTTTTTTTTTTTTTTTCCTATAAAAACTTTCTTTAAATGGATTGTTAATCGATACTTTAAGGGCATTCGTTAGCATTTCCCTTAAATCATGTAATTAGAAGTATTCGTGTATAATTCTCTTTTTGAATCTGTTTTGCCTCTTAAGTTAATTTTGTAAACACGTTAGTTATGTGACTACTTTTAGATCTTAATTCTCTATGAAAAAAAATAATGATATATTAAGTTTTTAGTAGAACTCAAGTTTCAGAGACAAGTTTCAAAAGTGGTCACATAACTAATATGTTTGTAAAATCAGCTTAAAAGGCAAAAAAAGAAAAAGAAAAAACCATTTTTTTATTAGGATTTGAATTGTTTTTTAAGTTTTTTTTTTACAAGATAGAAATTCTACTCTAATATAATCTAAATGTATATGTGTGTGAAGTAGGGGCAGAGCCAGAAATTTTTGTTTTGGGGGGGGGAGTTGTAGCACTAATATATTTATCAAGACAACTCCCACACACACGCTTTTTTATTATATATACACATATATAAACAAACTTTTTTTATTTGATAAGCTATATATATGCACACACCCAACAAAAAAAAAATTAGTATTTTCAATCAAAATTATGTTTGATGGCGATCTTTTATAAGATAAAATTCATTTTTATCATTTTCATAGTGAAATTCTTAAAAATTTTTATTTTCAATACAAATTATCAAATTGTAAAAAAATCTTTCAATTGAACTAATAAAATTTTCAAAAATATGAATAATCCAAAACTTGGAGGAATAAGTTAAGCTCCAGACAAATTTGAAGCTATCTTGTTTTAATTCATTATGTGGCAACTAAAGAGACATTTCATGTGTAGTTTTAATGACAATATATTTTTTAATAAGTCAGTAACTTGTTAATCGCCACATAACAAGTTGAAAAAGATAGATTCAAACGTGTTTTGTGCCAAACTTTATCAAATACTAGCTTGTAACCACATGCATATGTATGGATATACTTAAAAATATACAATAAGATGCATAATATAATTCATATATATATAATTTAAATACTATTGATAATCATTTTTATATTTTGTTAACTCTTTAAAAAAATTTCGTTAACGGATTATTATGATTAATGATGTTTCATAATCCCATTTGGTCTAGGCTTAGGACAATGGTTCACTATCATACGTAGGATTTAATAGTAATGGATAAATAGTCTTAGTTTTATATTTTAATTAAAGCTCTTAGAAATAAGTGTTTAATTAAATAAATCACTTCCTAAATATCCACTAGCATTATCTAATCATAAAAATGCTAAATTTTAGGTCCCAAAGTCAAATGGAACTAAAAAATTATCAAAATTTTTTCAAAATAAAAAAATTGAAAACAGTTTTCAGACTACTATTGCAACGCAAGTTTGGCATAGTAATCATGCAAAGTAGGTGTTGAGGATTTGTTTTTCATGGCCACATGGCTTAATATTATTGGGTAACCCATACACATCGACATTATTTTATATAAGCAAGAAACAATGGATCTTGGGTTAAATTCCTTTAAAATCCAAAAATTGAGCTTATGGCCATAATTTTCTTCACTTCATAATATATAAGAAATATAATTGGAGATTTAATTTACCATTGAAGTTATTGATCCAACAATTTCTCCAATTACATCCACCTTATCAATTTTCATATTGGTCTTTCTCTACTTCTGTTTTTCCCCCTAAGTGTTAAAATTTTGGATTGTTCTTAATTATTGAATTGGTGCTTTCACTCGGAATAAAGGTTATTATTCCTCAAATAGTTCAAATTCCATATTAGTCTTTCTCTACTTCTTCTTCTTTATTATTATTATTTTTTACCTTAATGGTAAAAATTCGGATTGTTCTTTTTATTTTATTTATAGGAATTTAGATTGTTTTTAATTATTGAATTGGTGCTTCCACTTGGAACAAAGGTTATTATTCCCAAGGTTGTCAGAATCGGGATCTTACGTAGGATCGTGGGAGGTAGGTGGGATCGTGGATCGTAGGATCGGATCGTGGATCGTAAGATCTTACATTATTTATGAAAAAAACAAAAAATACACATTGGTATGTTAAATAATCACAAAAATTATACATTTATTGATATAATTATCATACATCACTACATCAATTTAAAAGTATCATTTAAAAATGTCAAAAATCTCAAAATGTGACATTCTATTGGGATATTTTTTATTTGGGTCTAACTGACACTCTTTCTATATTAGAGTGGAAAAACTTAGTCTATTGGGATTTTATTTTTCATTTGGGTCCAACTTAACCTTCTGTCAAGTTAAAGAAGATTATAAGAAACCAAGGTTGTTTAGGATCATCAAAATCGTACGAACCTACCGATCCTGAACGATCGCTAAGATCCTTGAAAGATCTGGATTGTTTTGAGTAGGTGGAATCGTAAAATTGTAGGATCGTAAGATCCAGATCGGGATTTTAACAACCATGATTATTCCTCAAATAGTTCAATCTCATACAAGGTCAACTTTGATGGAGCTATCTTTGAAGATGAAAATATTGTTGGTTTGGGAGAGATAATCTGTAATGAAAATGGATTAGTTATGGTTGCTTTATCACATTTAATTCCACCGCCTACCTCGATAGAGATGGTGTAAGTGTTGATAGATTGACAAGCTATCTGGTTTGCAAGGGAACTGATTTTGAGAAGGTGTTTGGTGAAGGTGTTTGGTGAAGGTGATTTAGAAATGGTCATTAGGGCTATTGTTAAAGATAATATGTCCTCCTCCAACTAGGGCTACATCCTCCACGACATCAAGTCCGTATCCTCTTGTTTTCTTGAAACTAGTTTCTGTCATGCTAAGAGAATGGGTAATTGTGTTGCTTATATACTAGCTAGATGAACTAGAGAGTCTTTGCCTTATCAAGTTTATATGGAGGATGTTCCTTTAGACGTTTCTTGTGTGTACAACTATGACTTACATTTGATTTTAAAATATTTACCCTGAGGGGTGGGTTTTCAAAAAAAAAAAAAAAGGGTTCAATTTTGTACAAAATCATTTCAACTCATAATATATATATATATATATTTATCTCAAAATGAGAAAAAAAATAATCATATATTATTGATGCATATAGCCCATTTCGTTTTTACCTATACCTGAGCTCCCCAGTCCTAATGACAAGAAATTCAATCACTGCCAAAATGATTAGTATCGTGTGTGGAGTCCAATGAGGATACTAACCCTAAAAGTGGCCCAATACAGTCCAAGCACAAGCCCGACTATGAACTAGAAACCAAGCCCAAAGCCCAAAAGCTCATTTTTGACCTAATTTGGCCAAGGGTTACAAAAGGTGCATACGCCGGGTATATGACACGTATGCGCCCTATCTATGTCGTATGCATCTTCTAGATAGGAAGCTTAAACTCACTCATTTTCATTTTGATAAGATTCTAGGGCAACCAGCTTGATCAACTGGTAGCCTAAATGTCCCATCAAACCCTAGACTTTCATTTTCCCTGTAAATACCCTTATTTTCATCAATCAAAAGGTCAAAAACTTTTAACTTTGAGAAACTCTGCCGAAATATCTCCTGAAACTTAAATAATGTAATATAGGTGAAAACCACATTTTCGTCCCTACATTTTCAGGAGATTCTTACTTTGGTCCTTATATATATATATATATATATATATATATATCTCTCTCTCTCTCTCTCTCTCTCTCTCTCTCTAATTTTCTGTGTTTTAATTTTCTTGGACTCACCCACTCAATCTCCCTTCTTAGATCTGTGATGGTGTGAGGGTTTGGGTTGCTTGATGGTTAATATATCTGAGCTATGGTTGAAATTGGTTTAAGGGTTTGGTTGTGATGGATCTGGGTTTGGTAGTGGTGGATCTAGGGAAGAAGAACAAGAAAAGGAATGGAGATTTTGGGTGTGGCCTATTATGGGTCTTTGATGATTTTATTGGGTTTGAGAAAATGAGGGCTTTGGGATTTATGAATTTGTATTTAAGCTAAATTTTTTGGGTTTTTTTTTTTTTTTTTGTTTTCTAAGAAAATATAGGTTTATGGGTTTGTTGGAGATTGGTTTGTTTACTGGGTTCATGTGGATTAGTGATTTGCTGGAGAATTCGGTGTTGAATGGTTGTTTGTTGGTTTTTTTTTTTTTTTTAAATTTTTGGGTTTGTGTTCTTAGATCTGGGTTTGTGTTCCTGTTGTTCTTGTTCAAGACACACTTACATATCAATTCATGTAATTTTTGGTTTTTAATTCTGTTTTTAATATTTTTTTATTTAGTTAAAATTAATATATTAATTTTTTTAATTTAGATGCCGATGTGGCATTTTTTAATGCCAAAATAAAATTTATTATTATTATTTTAATAGTTCCGTCTGCCACCTAGGACTTTGCCAGTAGGGCATTGACGGAAATGACTAAAATGGACGGCGTTTTTCTAAATAGGAGCTAAAAGCGGTAAAAATAAAATCTAAGGACCAAAGTAGGAATCGCCTAAAAATGTAGGGACGAAAATGTGGTTTTTGCCTATAATATAATATAATATTACCTGAATTTAATTAATACTTGTAATACACACAATACTATAATTTCTTTATTAGAATCATAGCTATTCACATATAATTATGTATGATTTTGATAAGATTCTAGGGCAACCAGCTTGATCAACTGGCTGCCCAAATGTCCCATCAAATCATAGACTTTCATTTTCCCTGTAAATACCCTCATTCTCATCAATCAAAAGGTCAAAAACTTTTGACTTTGAGAAACTCTGCCGAAATATCTCCTAAAACTTAAATAATATAATATAACATAATATTACCTGAGATCTTTGCCCCCGCCCCGCATGGATTTTTCTTGCCCCATCCTTACCCCGCCCCGCATGACGGGGAAAATTTCTTGCCCCATCCTCGCCTCTTAAGGCCCCACGAAGACTCGCGAAGCCCCGCCCTAAACCGTAAAACTTTATTTCTTGTTAATTTTCCCTACAACTATTACCATTTTTTCAAATAAAATGACATGTTTCAATAATAAAAATATATTTGAAATTATAAATAAATTTATCCTATCAAATCAAACTAATTTTTAGCAAAAATTAAATAATATTATCTAAATGTTTATATTTCATTGGCCTAAAAAACACTAAAACAAATCTCCTTTATACTAAGTAGTGTGCATTATTTAATTCCTCCCATTTTGTGACTATTTCATAGAGAACGGGACAAAGTCTCAAACCTGTACCTTATGTTTTTTAATAAAAATACAGAAAACTAAATTAAATTGTATATAATTTTTGTGTGGAGAATGAGAATGATCAACTAGAGCTAGTACATGATTGATGCCATCATATCTACAATCAAACCAATAGGGAAACATATTCCTCATCATCTCGTTCTCCAAAAATTAAAAAACAAAAACCCAGCTTGTAAAATAGATATGGATTTTGACAAGCATAAAGAAGCAGTGTTGTTAAGCAGCCAAATGCCCACACAAAATTACAAAAACAATGACACAGACACAAATATTTAGAGCCTCAGACCCGTACCTCATTAAAAAAAAATTATATTATGTTCATGATGAAAAGTAAGTTGAGAAAGAAGTATGAATCATGAATGAAACCAGTAATTCAATAGTATATAAATTTGTTTCTAATAAAGACAAAAAAAACGTTAAAATTGGTACCTTATTTCCAACTTTGCTAGAGAGAAAAAAGAGGTAGAGCCACGCTAGGCAGAATAAAATAAGCTAATGATAGTTTTGTTTAAATAGTAGGGTTTTAATGTATGAAAAAATTACAATTTAACCCTTATTAATGTGGGGTGGGACGGGGATGAGGTGAGGCGGGGCGGGGTGGGTCTAAAAAGTGTAAACCCATCCCCGCCCAGTCCCGTGGCGCGGGTCTAAAATCTCGCCTCATCCCCGCCTCACCACTTTTGCGAGGCAGGGAAAACCCGCACGGGACGAAACGAGGAGGGGCGGGTCAAGCGGGGCGGGGCAAAATTGCCATCCCTACACACAGTACTATAATTTCTTTATTAGAATCATAGCTATTCACATATAATTATGTATGATTATGATTAAATTCTTTTTTCTTGGATTTGAATCTTTATTAGGCCGATTCTACCCACACTTCAATTCCATCCAATTGTAATTGAATCTTGATTGGGTCAAAGTTCTAATAGATTTTGATCTTTGCTTTATCTATTGACAATCTTACATTTTGTTCTTTGGCAAAACCATTTCACCTATTAAGAATGCTTAAAATAGAAAACGAATTTGATTGGGCGTGCAAATTTTCCTTAAAATTGATTAATTTCAATATTTTATGAGTTTCCAAAGAAAGCATTTTTGAACAATTAAAAATTATAGGTGGATTCTGACTAACTTAACTAGTAAAGTCTTTTTTTGTTGAATAAAAAATTTAAAGTTTGAATCCTGTTTATACTAAAAATCAATTGATGTCTTAGTTTAATAATAAAGAGAAATTATTATGGAATAGACACCAAATGTTGAAATTCTATTATATCTATAAAAAAAAATTAATAATAATATAATACGAGTATTATTATTATTTTTTGAAATTCATCTTCAATTGTAATTTTCAACCATGCATTAATTACAAAACAAACGAAATTTTTCCCTTAATATAAAATAATTTACACACCTAAACCAGATCGAACCCACAGTCGAATTCACAAGTGATATACTAAATTTTTAACATTTATTTTTCAACAATTAAAATGGTAAGTTTTAACTAGTTTTTATTTTAGCCTACTAATGATGACACTTTTTTACTTACAACAATATATAGGTGAATTTTTTATGTCTTTAGAGTTATTTATGAATTGATTCTTTTAGTTTAACACCATTTGTCACCACTTTCTAAAGTAATCAATCATGAATGACGGATAATTACTTTCATGTAATCCCACTTTCAAATCAACACAAGTTTCTTTCTAAGTTTTACTCGTTGAATTCACACTACGCTCAGCTAGAAAATGCCATATGGGCTGGAGCCCATTGCCACAAACCGAGGGCTATCTCTTAGTTTCTAGTCTGAAACTTTCAATTTTCTTGAATGCGCACATAGGACAAGAGCTTGAAATCTTGTTAGCTGTGGCTAATTTCAAAGAATTCGGCTACACCTACACAGCTACACTGATCAGTTTCAGTCAGCAGACAGAACATTGATGAGGTGGGGCAGAGTTTAATGCTATTTCTTTTTTGAAAATTGAAATAACATTATTTCCTTCGTATATATATCAGCTTTTTCTTTCATCCATTTCTTCTCCCAAAAAAAAAAAAAATCTTTTCTTTCATTATTATGGTGGTTTAATTTTCTTTTCAAGATGTATTTTGGGTCTCTACGTAGGGTAATGTCAAATAAATATGGACCAAAGTAGGCCCGCTTGAGTGGGAGTGGGAGACTTTAGATCTCATCTTTGGGGGCATGGACATGTGAAACTGAGAATCAAAAGCTGATCTTTGGTGGACCGACATAAACAATGAAATGTTAGAGATAATGTGACATCAATAGCAGTCACTTTAGCAAAATCAGTGTCATTTTCTTCATCATTAACCACAAAGTTTATAATTATTGGGTTTAAGAATTTTATGGAAATTTAGAATTAGACAAATGTTTAACTATATGCATGCTCAAGAATCATAATGCTTTTTTTTTTTTTTTTATTGAGCTAACAGGAAACCTTAAGATAATGGCTCTTAATATTGTATTGACGACGAAAGATTAAATCCCACATTCATTGGATAATTGAAAATTATTTCCCATTGTGAGTTCATAGGATTAATGAATCTCCCATATATTAAAAGGAAAAAATCAAACTCATATAGAGACGAGGTAATGTATAGTAATAAATAAAAAAAAGTGCAGCAAAAAGAGAAACAAAAAAACATTCCAAGGCCATTTCGAGGCTTGTTGTACAAAGTATATATTGCAACATTTGGAACTCATAATATGTTAACATAATGTACACATATTTTACCAAAAAATAATGTACACATATACTACGCAGCTGAAAGTGGCAGTAGTCCAAGGACGTCTCTGTCAATCAATTATGCGTTTTCTTTTCTTCCTATTTCGGAGATTACAACCTAAAAACACAAACTTTTTCATTGATTTACGTCAAAATATCCACGCTAATGAGTGTAGGGTGATCTTCATAAATATTGGGTTATTTATTTATTTATTTTTTGTGGGTAAATTAAAAAAAAAAGTAAGATTTAGGTACAGTATTTAAGTGTTGTTCCTTAGGTTCTTCTTTTGCGATTTTGCCATATGAATTTTTTCTTATGAGAAGGAAGTGTATTTTTTAGTTAAGTAATCATATGGTTGAATCTTAAGAGTGGAACCTAAAAAACAGTACTTAAGATACTGTATCTAAGTTTTGTCTAATTAAAAATATAGGTACATTTTTTTTTATGAACAAAAATATAGGTACGCATATCAAAGAAAACTTCTTCGTTTATATTTCCTAGTTTGCTTTAGTTATCTTTGCTCATCTTTGATGGGGCTATTGGGTCACTAATAAATTATATTCCTCAATAGGAAAAAGAAATAAGGACATTAAAATTAAAACTTTTTATTTATTTATTTGTCAAATAAGTAAATAAAAGAGATGGGTGGATGCCAAATATTTAGACTTAGTTACCTTACTGGTCTTTAAAGTTTACTCATGAGTGATTTTAGTTCATAAAGTTTGATTACTTTTACTCTTTTAGATGATGTGTTCAAATTAAAAATTGACACATCATCACCGATAACCCATTAGTAATATTAGAAATTAAACGCAATCACTTTAAGTTTTGTAAAAATTATATCGATCGATTTTGTCTATTTTTCTTTCTTTGAAGTTCTTTTTAAGGTTTAGGAAACAAAATCTCCATCATAATAACCTTAGCCATCTAAGCTACTAACGTTACTCTCCACTTATAAGCTAGAGTGTTTTCATCTAATGCAAAACAAGTACGTGTACATGTGCTTGTTTAGTTTTTTGTTGAAAGTGTGCTAAATTATATTTGTACTTTCAAAATGTGAGAAAATGTGAAGTTTTAAAATACTGTACACAAATGCTAAAAGCTGAGAGCTAACCAAATAAGTTGGACACAAGAGACTAGTATTCACTCTTTTTCGAGTCTAACTTCAAGACGGTTGGGTTCCTAGGTTAGTGAATTCAAAACATGAAGGAAGAGCCTTAATTGAGGAAATCATAATCAATGATGGGGAAGGGAAAAAAGAATTGAAAATGTATGCCGTGAGCGTTATATGGAGGCTCTTAATGGACACATGATTTGACCTAGGGGGAAGCAAATACCAAAAATAGTTCATGAACTAAAATCTATTCAATATTATCAAAATATCAACAAAAGAGAAGATACAAAAATAAACATTTCTTCAAAATTATCTAGGATTGAATATGTACTAAAATTTGCAACAATCTCACTTTTAATGTACAAAATCAAAGAGTCCATTAGAAAATTGTTTTTCATTATTCTACGAAGCCTAATTTTAACAATATTCATGATTGAAAATGCCCAGTTCATAATTGCGGCAAAAATTGGGAAAGTAAGCAAACGTATAACCACTCTATAAACAAGTTGGTAAGCTATTGGTTTTCTAGTTCTCATTAACTATTGGTACAATATGCAAATACTTGACAACATTTTGAAGTCCAAATTATGCTCATAATGGTGAAGTTCCATTTCCCAAGGATATACTTTCTTGGTCTATGAATTCTTGCGGATAAAACTTGTTTACCAATAACCAAATATAACCATTTCTAAAATATTCCCATGCCTCTATAGGATCAAGAGTTGAGCTAAGATTATGCAATTTCACTACAATATGAAAATACTTGACAACATTTTGAAGTCCAAATTATGCTCATAATGATGAAGTTCCATTTCCCAAGAATATACTTTCTTGGTATATGAATTCTTGCATATAAAACTTGCTTACCTATAACTAAATATAACCATTTCTAAAATATTCACATGCCTCTCTAGGATCAAGAGTTGAGCTAAGATTATGCAATTTCACTTCATTCAAACTAAACCAACAATAAGATTCTAGTAATTCAGAATCTAGTGCAGCATAAAAAAGATCTACTTGATAATGATGCTCAATTATAAAATCATCTTGTTGATGATGAGCTCGACCTTGTCTCTTAACCTAAGGAGCATTAATATATGATGTATCTATGTTGTGTCTGTTAGGATTAGTGCCCTTAAATCCTATTGTATGATGCTATGTATGACTTAATGTTGTGATTAATAAAATTGTTTTATTATTATCTAAAATAATGGTAACATGAATATTTGGACATTATCATATAGTCTATGAGATGCATAGTATGTGATTTAGTCATAGAAGATATAAGTCACAAATTTTTTGTAAACTCAGAATTTTAATTCGTAGTTGGTGATTAAATTGGGCATTTCATCTATGAAAACTATAACATATCAACTAAGATGTTTGTCTTGATCATGGAAGTGGAGACTTCTAGTTGATATGTTTTAAGAGTTAAGACATATTGAACTGGACCGCTGTGAGATTTATTATTCTCCTAACGACTGTCAAATGAATAGTAAATCTCACGACTTTTATTTACATGAACTCTTAATCCTGAGAGAATAATGGACCTGATCATAAAGTGTAGGTTGTTTTGATATATCTGCAGTGAAATCTAAAATCACAATAAAAACCTCAGTATGTTGGGCAGCCACATTTAGCGTTGATGGAACATATATTCTCGAGATGGAATTCATAATCTCTTAACGGAGATATAAAATATTCCCTTGAGATAAGTTTAATGAGTTTGGTTATTCAGAGTGTTAGACCTAACAACTTTAGTAAAAAGTTACTAAAGTATATATTTACGAAATTAGATTTCATAAATATATGATGAATAACTTAAAGGATTAAACTGGGTACTCAAGAATTAAGATGTAGTAATCTTCAAAGTGGCAGTCTACATTCATGACTTTGTATTACTATGAATATTTTATGAAAGGGTTGCATGTACAATAAAGTCTTGGGATATAATTTATTAATAAGGCCTAGAGTGCAATTATATTTATATAGTGGTATTAAATATAATTAATGGTAACTTTGGACTTGTCAAGAGTTGAAATAAAAGCCCAAGGCCCATTAGAACTAGTGTCTTATTTGTTCCATTTTGGTCCCACTTCAAGTCTCATACTAAAGTCCAATTGGAATGACCCAAAAGGCTAGCCCAATTAGATAATCATTTATAACGAGAGAAACATACAGAATTTTGTAAGAGAATGAAATGGTTTGTATGTGAGTGTAGGACACTTTCTTATTCTCCCTTGAACACACACATATAAACTGATTGAGAGACCACACTTCTTGGGCACAAGTGGAATTGGAGTGAAGATTAAAAGTGTTCTCAAGTACTTCTAATCTTTGGTTTTGAATTTCACTGCACCAAGGTACACATTCTTGTTCTTATATTTTGAAATTTACATAGTACATGTTATCAATTGCAAATGAAGTAGATCCGTTAATTTTCTGCTGCGTATGTTTTGTATGCGATACAAACATGTGTTTTTCCAACAGTGTCTCACATAATGATTTCACTAAAATAAGTAAACCATTCTATATCTATCGTCTTTGAATTTTTGGATAAATACTCCAGTGGGTGGAAAAAAAATGCATGACATTTAAAATTTATTGAGACTAGCACTACAAAGCTTGACAAAGTGAATAAATGATTTCTATAGCTTCTTTCTAGAGATGAAAGATGAACACAAATTTAAATGAATTCAATGCCTGACAAGATGAATCTGCTTCTCCTTGTTGGGAAGGAGTAGTTCCTTAATCAATGATGTTAAGTAAAGCTTCACATGTTGCAGTGAACATCTTTTTCCGTCTAGAAACTGATCTCAAGTAAGAACTCCAACAAGTATCTCCAACCCATTGTAATGTGCCAATATAATTTAGTTGCTCTTCGTGTTTGAATGAAGCACCAACAACATTGACAATGGACATTTTAGTAATTATAAATGATGAACATGGATAATCTCTTTTGATGCTGCCACCAATGCTAATTGCAAGTGATGTGTGAAACAATAGATGTAGTAAGCATATAAACAATCATTTGAAATCATATTTTGTAGTCAATTCCACTCACCACGCATATTACTTGTAATGTCATATCATTGCCCTGAAGTATTTTGAATATCTAGACTATATATGATGAGACAATGCAAAATATATCTAATTTTTCAGATTAATGCTATAGTATCAGACATGAACTAGTTGAAAAAACATTTTCTCACACGCAAAGCCATCTTTATCTACAAATCTTAAAACTATAACCATTTTCTCATTATTTGACCCATCTCGAATATCATCAAGAATTATACAAAAATTTGTATCTCTAATTTATTCATGAATTAAATTCTTCACTTTGTTTGAAAAACACATGAGATTTCTTTTAAGATCTTTGAAGATATATAAGAGGCATTTTGGAAGCTCTACATATCATCACTTCAACAACTTTTTCATTATATGATATCTCCGAATTTAATACAATGCTAAATCAATGGCCCACGTATAAATTTTAAAAAATTCTTTGGATTTGAAAGTAGGTACATAAATAACTAGTGTTGTTGAAATTTTTTATTTTTTGGTTTCAAGAAAATTTTCATGATAAAATTTCTTAGCTATCGAATTTCTTTTTAACTCATTGAGATCATTTTTACATATTCTATTGTTGTTACTTATGTTGGGAAATTCACATACATCTTTATAGATGCTAAACGCAGCATAAATAAATCTAGGATCTACTTCATATTTTGCATATTCACAAACAAGCATGAATCTAGAATTTACAAGAGGAGAAGTGTACCTTTGATGCATTTACCCTGAAAAAAATAAAAAAACAAATCTTACCGAGTATTCTTGAATCTTCACCCAAAACTTTGATTAAACCTAGTGCCATTTTGATCCACACCTCAATGACTATATGATGGCTGAGAGTGTGAGATATTCTTTTGTTGACAAACCTTAGAAACCATGTAGCTACCAAGAGGAGAAAACAAATTTTCTCCTCGTCAACTAGTGTAGCCGCTCCTCTAAGGTTTTCTACATAAGAAAACTAATTTAGAAATGGATGTATAGTGTATTTTTTTCATCTTATGGCCGTCCTTCCAAGGGTCTTCTATGCATAGCTTAATGTGGGACGAAAGAGAAAAATATAAGTCTAACTCCAACGGGTCTTGGGCTTTGGTTATCTCATAACCAGTCCAAAATTACTATTAATTTTATTTTATTCTACTATAAAATATAATTGCACTATATGTTTTATTTAATTACACAAGGCATCCATTGACTATTTAAAATTGAATTTAACCCCTCCATGAAATTATCCACAATGAAATAAAATCATAAGGATACTATCACTTTACTAACACTATATATTTTTGTATTTGTTAGGTTCTAAAGATTTAGGTTTAAATATTCAGAATCACATTTGTATTGTGTTGGAAAACCAAGAATAAAACATGTCTAGTCTAGGTTTTTAGGCAATGCTTAAAGGTGGTTGTTTCAAGGTTCAAGTCTAGCTGATTGCAGAAAAAAGAAGTGAAGTTTTGCCTTGCTCGACCAATCGAGAATTAGGCTCGATCGATCGAAAATTGTAGGCACAGTTTTCTACAGAATTTTAAATAGGGCCAAAGCCCGCGAAAACGTTCAGGATTTCATCTAAACTTCTCCACATATAAAAGGGAAACCCTAGCCACGTTTTGAGTGTGCTAAAAAGACTTGTATGTTACTCTTTGTAAGATCTGAGATATTTTGTACCTTTTAACTATACAAGAATCTATCGGAGCAAAAATTACAATCAAGCGTTTTGGTAGAACATAGTTGCTGCATCAAGATCATTACTGATGATGATCTGAAACTTTTGAGTGGGATTTCAAAGTCACAAGTAAGGTGGCTTGTGTTGCTGTAAATCCAAGAAGAGAATGAGTCTGTGGATTTAGAGCTTGTACATGGTTATGTCAGTAAGTTACTACTGGAGGTAGCAATAGATTTAGGGTTAAATCTGATTGTAAAAACTTCAATTCTCTTATAGTGGATGTGTTTACCTTGAGGATAGCTAAGTTAAATTCTCTCCAAGTTTTTACCTTGAAACGATTAGTTTCATCGGTTTTCCTGGGTCATCATATCGTGGTGTTATTTACTTTTCTGCTTTTATGCATGATATGATATATGCTTGTTTAACCTAGATCTGAATAATTAATCTAAGTAATCACTTGGTTAATATATTAGATTAAACAATCTGGTTTAAGGGGTCTAAACAAACAAACATTATTCTTCTATAATCTAATTCAATTGTATATAAATTTAATAACTTTTTAATAAAATTATTTTATAGAAGAATTCAATAAACTTTTACTCTTGATATTTTTTTTATAGAAGAATTACGCTTGATATTCTAAATAATCAATTTTCATTAAATCTATCTTAAGTTGATGTTTCTTGTCTCTTATCAAGATTATGGATTTCATATTGAGGAATAATGTTCCACAATGCTACATACGATTATCTAAAATACTGAGCTATTAACCGTATAAGATCTCACTCCAACATACATCAAAGTAATCTACACTTTTACGTTTGAGTTCACATCCCTCTCAAAAATTTTGTTTGGCCCATGAACCCGTTAACATTCCCCTTAAAAAACTTTTTCTTTCCTTTTTTATTTGAGAGAAAACAAAGAAATATTTGAAAGAATTCCCATTAAAAATATCTACTAAAAAGTTCTATTTTTTAGCCTAATTAGAGAAGTTCCAATGTAAGCAAATGTATATTGTCAACTCGCACAATCCTTCCAAACTCACTAAATCAAATTGCCTATATTTTCCATCTGATCTCTTGGTTGTAGAGGTTAGTGGGTCGGTGGTGTTTTGGAATTTTTCAACTAGCTAGTAAAGACAGTTTAATTAAGAATTTTAACTTCAACTAGGGGGGAGGGGGGGGGGGGGGGGGGTGGAGCCTTGGTCATCTCAAGGCTTCCAAGGGTCAAATTTACTGACTTAGGAAAATATTAATTACAATCTTGTTCTACATCTATTGCTTGTCATGACTGGCAAGTGATTGGATGAGGCTAGTTCTTTACTATAACTGGTTACAAATTGGATAACCTACAAAATAGTATACAAACACTAATCAAGTCACTCTAATAATTATTGCGAGCAAAGATTATGGCTAAAATATCTCCGATCATTATTTGGGGTATTATTAGGTATTTTTGGATTACGATGGTGTGATGCTTTATTCTCTTATATTTATGTTGATTTTTATTAATTACTCATATTGAGGAATATGGATTGAGATATGTAATTGCACCGTACAATTAACTCCATTTCCTTCACAAAATTTTTTATATTCTTAACTTTTTAACTTTAAATTTTCACTTCTTTTTAATATTTTTTATTTAATAATTGAGATTAAAAGTTACATTTTCAAACTCTCAATCCCAACCATTTATTACAATTTCATAAGCTGCAATACCCTAAATCTCACTCCTTTTTTTAATATGTTTATAATGGATTAGATATTTTAACCTCATATATATAATAATGCTTTATTTTATTTTATTTTTCTTAATAGGCATTTTACTCTAACTAGTTGTCATAGAACTATCTTAGTCTTATCACCAACGAGCAAGCGAGCAAGCGGTTGGTGAAAGTAGGGGCCCCATGCTTTATTATTTATCATTATCCAACACTATCTCGCGCCATGCCGTACTCGTTATCCACGTGTTTTCTTTGCTTCTTAAATCTATCTAGTTTTCGTTTTTGCGTTGTCACACACACAAACAAACACACACACACACAGAGACGGTGTCAAACTTTTTCGGTTTCGTAAATCGACCAACACAAATAACACACATTCTACGTCGTCCACCTTAATTATATATTTATATTACTGTACTTTGTATTTTTTCGAGATTCTATTTTGTAATAATACTGAATACTCTTTAACTAACTGTTTTTTTTTTTTTTTTTTTTGATACGATCTTTAACTAACTGTTACGTTCACGCGGTTTGCCAAATGTAGCTCTCCCGTTCTTTATCTTTACAGCTAGAACACAAACTCGATACTAAAAAATTACTACATTTCAGTTTCTTCCTTACTTCTTTTATTTTATTCTTTGGTATTTTAATTGGTATATTTATTAATGGACCCAAAGTTTTGTTTTTTGTTTCTATCGCTCATTCTAAAGGTTAGACAATAGAAAATGATTTTCTCCAATCTTTTAAAATTCTTCACTCTCTGTTCTAGGTGATATTCCATCCTAACTTTTTTTTTTTTTTTTTTTTAAATTTATATTACAAACACTTTTTTAGTTTATTGACTTTATTCTCCAAAATGGGCAAATGGGCAAAAACTATCTCATTGGTTGTTTATTCATTCCATATAACTTGTATTGGAGTTTATACTTGTGTGTTACGTAAAATTGTTCCTTGGTGCATTAGTAATTGAATTATCAAATAGCAACTACATTGATTCTTTTCAAAAAAAAGAAAAAAAACTACATTGGTTGGTAATTGTTCTCATTGGTTGTATATTTATTCCATATCACTTTTTATTTTCTTACACAACATTATGATTAGCAGTTGATTTACCAATTACCAACTACATAAAAAAGGATGGGAATTGAACTAGAGGAATCATAAAAGAGTAAATATTCTACTTTTATTTCTCAAGGAGTCAAGGTATATTTGAGATGAAACTATTGTATTATTTGATCATTAAAAGAAAAAAAAAAAGAGAAGTCAAGTGGTGGAAATTTTTTTTTTCTCTCTTCCAATTTTGATTAAACTAGTTGGTAACCCTGCATACACAAAATTTTATATTACATGTAATATAAGTATTTTTATATATGAAGCTATATATTATATATATTTTTATTTTAAAAAATAATGTATCATGATTTTAATGAAGCCTAATAGAATATAAATTCAATTATATATATATATTTATTATAATAATAATATACAAAATTGTAAAGCTTTATAAACTTATATTACATAATATTACATAATATTATGAGGTTAACTAAAAGCCAAATGATATCAGTCTTATATAAATTATTAATAATAAATATTATAACTATAATTTTATATTATTTATTTTTGCAATATTTTAGCTATTATACTTGATAACTCTAGAAAGGGAAAAAAAAAAAAAAAAGATAAGGTCAAATAGTGGAAAACTGATTCCTCTCTCCCAATTTTTTAAGTATTATAACCTAATATTATTGATGAATGAAAAATTCAGAGATCATAGACTGCTTTCTCTGCAAGCCATGGACCCAGTCCTGTTCTATACTTTTATGAGTTTATCTTCCAAAGATAACCACAAAAAAGAAAAAAAGAAAAAGAAAAAGAAAAAAAAAAAGAGTGAGTAGAGAATACAGAAAAAATTAAAAGAATATAGAAAAAAAAGAATTTATATAAGTATCTTTCAAAGTTGAGGCCCTTTGAAAGTGACAGACGAGTCTCATAAATGATAAATCTGGCAATCTGATGCCTAAATTATTGTTGGGTATCAAATTTCTCTCTCTTTCTCTCCCTATTCTCTACAAAATCGTTCTTTCTAGAACTAGTAGAACCCAAAGTGCCTAAACTCTGTTCCAAATTCCAATTGGACAATTCTGATATTTCCATCTAGCTCTCTCTATCTGTTTTTGCTCTGCTTTTCTTTTTCCGTGAAAGTTGATTCCTTTACATTTTTTTCTTTAAGAAAATCGTCTTGATTTCAAGGTTACCACTCGGACAAACCACCGATCTTTTCTCCCAGAAAACATGGGTTTATGTTAAAAGAAACCAATTCTGTGTCTCTTTCAAACCTTCCCCTTATTTTCCAGCACTTTGTTGGGCTTTCTTTTCCTTCAAAACCCATCAAATTCTGACCCTTTTCTTCCATTCTCCGGGTTTTGCTTTCTGGGTTTGATTTAACTTGAAGAATTAACGTTGAATTGCTGTGACTTTTTGCAATAAGTCTGTTCCTTGAATTTCGAACAAAGCAGAGCTTGAGTTTTCTTTAAGGTTAGTGAAAAAAGAAGAAGAAAGAAATAGGGAGAGTGTGAAAAGGGAAGAGAAAAACAACCATTCCTTTGGTACTGTTTTTTTTTTTTTTTTTTCTGTCGGAAACAATTGGCTGGAATTCAAACTCTCCGGTGTACGGAAAAGTTGTGGAATAGAGCAACATTGCCAACGAAGAAACTCTGTGAAAGAGAGAGAGAAAGAAAAAAGAAAGAAAGAGGGATAGATATTTAGTACCCGTGAAATTTGCTGTCAAAAGGTCAAAAAATAGGGGTCTTTGTAGAATAAATTCGCATTTCCCTTTTTTTTTCCCTATAGGTAGCTCTCTCTCTAACAGGGAAATCAAATCCCGTCAATTTCTCTCTCCCTTTCTCTCTCTCTACCTCTCTTCTGTTTTTGTCTGTTTTCTGCGTATCCTCTGTTCTCTCTCTGTTTTCTGCGTATCCTCTGTTTTCAAGAGAGAAGCTGAAACTTTGTCCAACTATTTTCTGCTTCTTTCTGTCTCTAAAATCTCACTAAAAACCATGATTTATGATAAAGGGCCAATGCAATCAAACCTTGATTGCTTCCTTCACTGCACAACCCCTGTGGTCCAATCCCAATTTCTTCCCAAGGTTTGTATCTTTTTTTTTTTCCAATTTTTTCTTGGTGGGTTTTTAACTAATCGGTTTCATTTTCGTTATCAATTTCTATATGTGATCATTTTGTTTTGTTTTTTTGTTTTTTGTTTTGGTTGCAGACTGAGATTAGAAACCTTAATCGTCTATGGCATCCATGGGAGAGAGAAACAGTTGAATATTTTACCTTAGGTGATCTTTGGAATTGCTATGATGAATGGAGTGCATATGGGGCTGGAGTTCCGGTCGCCTTGAACAACGGCGAGACCTTAGTTCAGTATTATGTGCCTTATCTCTCTGCAATCCAGATTTTCACAAGCAATTCGTCTGTACACGGTTTGAGGTATCTACCCTTTCTTGTATCTGCATTTGCAGTCTTATTTTTGTTTTAATTTGATTGTCGTACAGGCTGAATTTTACTAGTGGTAGCTTCCAGCAAGGTCCTAGTTTGATTTACTTTGATTGGATTTGCAATGATTCTTCTGATTAGGTCCAATGTTATGATATTCCTTGACTAGTATGATTTAAAATTTTGGTCAACCATGTGGATTAGTTAAAGTTTATTAGTTTTTTTTTTTTGAACTCATTCGAATCGATTGGTTAAGAATTCTTCAATTGGTTGTATAATTGAATTGCTCAAGGACCCATATGGGTTAGTCAACCTGTGATGATTTGGACATTAATGTGTTTATTTTTAATTAGTTGGGGTATTCTTTCACTTTTAGACAGAATTGCTGAAATTATTTTGTTTACTACTAGATTAATCAATGATAACATATTAGTCTTAATTTGAAGCAGTTTTCTGGACTAAGTAATATTGAAAATATTTTTTGAATGAGATTTTCAGGGAAGAGACTGAGTCAGGGGACTATGAGACGCGGTCCTTTAGTGATTCATGCAGCGATGAGAGTGAGAGTGATAAGTGGAGATGGGATGGATGTTCGTCAGAGGATGGAGGGTCTGAGCAAGACAATCTCTGTCACCCAAATGATAGATTGGGGAACCTTTATTTTCAGTACTTTGAGAGATCAACTCCTTATGGAAGAGTTCCTCTAATGGATAAGGTACCTTTGCTAGTTCATCTTCCTCTCATGCAAACCTTAATTAGCCCTTTTAATGTTCTTTACTTTCATTTCATTAGCATTTCATCTTTTCTTTCTGTCTCTTCTGTTTTTCCTTTTTCTTTATAAAAAATAAGACTGATTGAGGATTGGAACAATGAGAACATTTGTGGATTTGTTAGAATCATATTATGAAATCCTTTTCAGATAGGCATCTTTTAAAGATACAATGGAACTTTTGACTCCAATATGACACTAAGTTTTTCATTCCATGTTTAATTTTCTTATTTACTTCTTTATCTCTCTTCTCTTTGTGTCTGTCATGGATAATAATTGTACTTAGTTTTATATTTTACTTCCTTTTGAAGTAATTACCATTTTTATTAGCATATGTTCACGCCTTTAATCTTTATTGTCTTGAACTTTACTATTGTTTGGAAGAAGAATTCAATATTTGGGGTTTTCAGCTTTCTAGATGATTATAACTAGTCATGCTTTAAATTCCTTGAATCCCTTTACCATGTAGGAGTATGTTGATTCCATTGATGAATTACTGGTTCCTTACTTTTCAGATAAACGGCTTAGCTCAAAGATATCCTGGCTTGATGTCATTGAGGAGTGTGGATCTTTCACCAGCAAGCTGGATGGCAGTTGCTTGGTCTCTCTCTCTCTCTCTCTCTTATCAACTAGTATATAAAGCTTACATAATAAAATTTAAAAATATGATTTTTTTTTTGGCCTTAAGCTTGTTGCTTAAGTTTTTAAATTAGTGTTCTATTAAATAATTGCTCTCAAGTCTCAACATGGTCTATTAGGATTTATAGAGCGTTATTGCCACTAGTTATGACCACCAATAAAAGATTATTTCCCCAAATAATCTCTTGTTTGTATTAATACAAAAGATATGATAATAAATTTTCTCATATTTTTTATTTTTCAGGTATCCAATATATCACATTCCCATGGGAAGAACCATAAAGGATTTGTCCACATGCTTCCTCACCTATCATACCCTTTCATCCTCATTCCAAGGTAGGCTCTATTTATTTTCATGTCACCCCTGTCAACCTATTACCGTTGGATTTTTGGTTCAACCAAAAGGGCGGTGACAAGTTTTGTTGTTGACTTTTTATTTTATCTTTGCCCTCTAATTGTATCCATTCAAAGAAAGGTACTTATGCGAACTATATCGCTCATTAAATATGCTATGTGGATATGTCTATTGCTATGTAGATATGGACCTTGAAGATGACCTTGAGAGTTCTGATAGGAAGAGAAAGGAAGGGGAAGGCATCTCTCTTCCTCCATTTGGTTTGGCCACTTACAAGATGCAAGGAAATGTGTGGATCTCGGGCAATCGTGGTCGGGACCAGGAGAGATTGGTGTCACTTTTGAGTGTGGCAGATTCATGGCTAAAGCAATTAAGGGTCCAGCACCATGACTTCAACTACTTCACGGGGATTCGGAGTGGCTAAAACCACAACTTTATATGATTCAGTTGGAAAGGATTGACCATTAAAACCCTCTTTTTTGGAACCATGGTTTTGTGCTCTTGATCGGAGTTGAGTGTGAGGATTGATTATAGTTTGACACTTCTCAGCATTGAGCTTCGTAGATAGGCTTTACTTAAGGGCCAGCCAAATATGTGAGATTTCATCCCAAAGGTATTTGAGGTTGAGTTTAACTCTCTTTGCCTTCTGTTTAGGCGGTAAATAGGCTGTTTGTTGTAGAGAGATAGATAAGAGGCTTCTTCCACCATGTAGTTTTATGGATTGTGTAACTAATACATTCCTCTTCACCATACAAATTTGGCCATTTCCTTTGTATCACATTAATCATAACATTTTGATTTGCCTCTGGGAAATGTTAAAAAGAAAAAAAAAAGGAAAATGCCCTTTGGAACTTAGAACCATTGAGTCATTAACAAGTGAGGAAAAAAGAAAAGAAAAAGCCAACAGATTTAAAAGGATTAGATAAAAAAGCAGAAGATAAAAAAGCAGAGAAGTGGGTCCACAGAGTTGAACATTGCTCCCATGAAATTAAAACCACCCATTTTGGCTAAGGGATCAAAATTCAACCGCTATAATCTTTTTCTTGACCAATTTGTTGCAATTAATTCCATAACTATCTGTAACACTATCAACACTTCTTTCTAGCCACTTGGCACAAAACTTGAGGGTTGTCCTTGTGTTTGCCTTTGCTACTTTGATTTTCTTATAATTAAGTTGCTACTTTGATATCAATAAATTAAATAAAAAAAAAGTTGCTACTTTTATAAGTTTCTAAATATTGTTATATATTAATACGTATCATTTGGACTTAATGCTTTGCCTTGTGGTACAAAATGCTAGATAGACAAAACTTTAAGTCACCAAAATGTATTATATTATAAATAAATTAACTTTCTGATTACAGTACATTTTACTTTTAACATCCAAATCAAAATATTTATATTTTGTTTTAAGAGCCTACAAATAAGAAACTTGATATTTATTTTTCAGATTGGAATTTAGCTATTGCACCATGCACTACCTCTCACATCATTTTCAGTTTTTCAAAATTTTTAACATTTTTTAAACTCTGAACTTTTTTACATTTTTAACTTCCGAGATCCAATGGTTGGTATCAAAAGTTAATTTTTTAACTCTGAACCATTGAGAAGGTAGCACTGACAAAGAGTGTGCTGGGTCATAAAGAGGGGTTTGTAGAAGTGTTGGACAAATCTCTCTCAATTGGCAAAGTACATATGATGAACTTATTAAAATCGGCAAGACATTTGAGCACTTGATGAATGACACTTTTTTAGCATTTACATCATCCATCCATCCATCATAGCACGTAGGTTCTTCATACGTTTTCTCAATAGTCTTGAATAAGCTCAAAGGGACGTCTCTTTCTCTTCTTTAAAATCATGCTTTGATCTCCTTAATTTTTGTCTTTGGCATATTAAAGTATCTTATACAAATAAAGTAAGACTTTAGCTTTGGCACACTCTAGCTAGAACGCGGATATCACTAGCCCAAACTGAATGATCATATTTCCACAAAGACCAATCTTTTATTAAAGTATTAACTATTAAGTACTCATTCATTTACTTTCAACTTAAAACCCAACTGAAAAATTGATTGATCATTGCTTGATTGAGCATTACGGGAATCCCATTTGTAAAATCAAAATACTTTATTCCCTATCACTATATAGAAAACATGTCCCAAAAACTCCCAATTAGATAAAAGTCTAAAGGGATGATATATATATAAATATAAATATAAATATATTTTTGTTTTTTTGTTTTTTTATGTTGGTTTAAAACGGAAACTGGTTGATGGGATTCACTTGAATCAAGTGGGAATATTAAGAAGGTGTGATTCAAGATCATACCAAACTTGTATAAATATATATCAATATTGGGCAGTGTAACATTGTTTAATGGTGAATTTGTCAAAATTCGCATTCAATTAAAAAATATTGAGTGGTATGACATTACTTAAAATTACATCAGATGTAATTTGCAGAGTAAAAAAGCTTTATTTTTTGAAAATTGATTTCACTATGTAGTGAGAAGGAAGAAATCCATTGTGCCATGTGGACCACTAATTTAGCTTTGCTTTAAACAGGTGATGATAATTGAATGAGAATTGGGGATGCGGAATACAATAGTTTTTTCATTCAATAAGGGCTTCTGAGTTCTAACTTCTAACCTTATTTTCAATCCGGAGCAACTTAGCAGCAGGTAGAAAAACCCAAGTTTGGATTAATTTAAATAATTTTAAATCCACGGTCCACCTGGCATGTGCACTTCATAGTTCATATGCACTATGCTAGAGGCAAGCATGCTGTGATTAATGAAAAAAAAATGGTATTAGTTTTAGATTTTTTTTTTCCTTTAATAAAAATTTGATAGTTATAATGAGAGATAGATGATTTAAACTTTGGATGTCTTAGAAATACAAAAAGCACCAACTAGTTGAGCTACAAGATTTGTGACTAGTGGTGAATTTATGTAAAGAAAATATTACCCTAATTATACGTTATCACCCTAACAAGTTATGAAAAAAAAAAAAAAATCGTCTCGACTTTAGAGCCTTTTTAATTTGAATTTTATTCAAGTGCAACCAGCTTGTTATCCACTTTGCTAAACTCCAAAGCTGGAAACATAGTTCCACCATCATTCCAGATAAAGAACATCATTTGTTTTCCATTAATCTCAATAGTGCAATCGCTATCCTCTTTACCGACCGAAAGAGAAAAAATAAAAAAAAATAAAAAAAATTGCAACCACTAACCATACCAATATATGTAATAAATTGGAAAATAAGGAGGGCTTGCAAATCCAACTACCAACAAACATCACATAGCACTACACATGGGGCAGTACAAGTAGACTCGTTTGGTCAATGATGCATGTACACAGATTGGGGGGGGGGATGGCCCCCCTACCTATAACATAGCTCTGCCCCTAGTGTGAAGTTTCTTTCTGGAAACTTGAACCCCGGCCCTTACCCTCCACACCTCACAAGTATTTATACTTGTGGAGTGACTGTCACACTAAGGGTATGCGGTGATTTGAAAAAGTTCATGAATAAAAATGTCTGTATTTTATTAAGGCACTTCAAAAATCCCATAAAACAACAATACAATCTAAAACCTTCAAATTCATGTCATGTCACAGACTAGCAAGCCCACCACATGCTTACCTTCGTGGATGAAATGATACATTATTAACAAGTAAATCCTCTATGCATTCCATCTTCATAGAATTTACGGAAGTAGATAAGAATTAGTATTTGTTAATGAAAACCACCAAATTTCAACATCTGCATTTATTTAAATTTCTCACTAAAAACTATCAAGTTGGATGTGTAACAATTGGGGACCAAATCTATGCCTACATCTTTAAGACTATTTTAAAGTTCCGTCTTATCACTCAGTTTTTTCTTGTCATGGACCATGGTTACAGTGGGAGCAACGAGCAAGCATTCAATTCGTCACCATCAGCACTATACACGTCGGCAGCTGCTTTGTATGTCACACACCACATACTATCACATCTTCAAATTAATTGATTGGTACATCATAGACAACTATCATATTTGGTCACAACGGATGAAAGAATTAAATTGCAAAGTCGTTAAAAAAATTAAAAATACAAAAAATTTCATAGAAGAGAAACCCGATTCACTCCATTTGCACCCTATCATTTAGTAGAATTAAATACAGCAAACTTTCGGTGGGTAATTTCCATTTTGTGTTTCCACAGATCCCCCAGGATGGTTATAAAGGTAGAGCTTTTTGGATGAAGCTTAGCTATAGACTATAGTTTTCTTTATAGAAAAAAAGAAAGAAAAGAAAGATAATGTCATTAAATTTCAAAGTTTTTAACAAATATTATTGTTCACATTGAATAAATTTTGTTGAAAGAAGTTAATAAGATACAAAGCATTCAAATCAATCCATGTATAATAGAAGAAAGTGTAGAATTTACATAGTTTTGACTAAAAATGAGGCACATAAGTTCGTATATAATTTATTAAATTTACAAGTTTTTTATAATAATCGTGTAAATTTACACTGACACTATTTATTTTATATTTAGTTGTTTATTCTTTATTTATGTGATTAAATAAGAAAGTGGATGGTATTTGTTGTATGTGAAAAAAGAGAAACAATTTAAAAAAAATCAAGAAAAATTAATATTTTAATGAAATATAGTGTAAAATAAATAATTTAATGTGAAGTGTTTTATAAATTATAAAAGGGTTGTGTTAACGGGCACCCAACTTTTGACTTTTTTTTTGTATAATTTTATGTCTTTTTCTGCAGCTTTATGTCATATTTTTCAGTGTGAAGCGTAGAGAGAAAAAATATTAAAATAACCAAAATGACTAGTTTTATGTCATTTTTTTATTTTTTTTAATTAAATAGGACTCACTTTTGTACAATCTTAACAAATACCTATTCAGTAGGGGTGGCAAATGGGCGGGTTGGGTTATAAATGGGTTGCGTCATAAATGGGTTGGGTGTGTAATTACCCACTTATCCATTTATGACCCGTTTATATATAAATTAATTATTCATTACCCGCACAACCCATTTAATTAGTAACCCATCCATTTAACCCAATATGACCCAAATATATAAATAAATAACTTGTTAAAAACTTTAAAAACAAAAATTAAAAAGTTCAAAAATCATTTTTCCTGTTCTTTCCTTTCATTTTTCCTTCACAAAATTCATTTCTTAGCAACCAAACAAAGCCACAGAGAGAGGAAAAAAAAAAAAAAAAAAAACTCCACAACAGAGTATCAAGCACACCGGAGGTCATCAATTTCCTTTCATTTCCTCTTTCGCTTCTATTCCCTCTGTTTTACTTAGCAACCAAACAAACCATCAAAGAAAGAAAGCTGGAAAACTACAACTCCCTGAGCAACCTAAACGGGGTCGTTAGGAAGTTGGAATCGAAGCTTGGAGTCGATCTCTCTCATGAGCTTGACTTCATTCGTGCTCAATCCACTTTCTCTTCCAACCTCAACAACAACAACAACAGCATCAGCTGCCAAAAGACCATTTTTTCCTCCACCAAAACCCTAATTACCATTTCGCCGTTGCTCAGCCGCCTCCGCCTCCGCCGGCTGTTAGGTTTGTTTCTTCCTCTTTTTTTTTTTTTTTTTTTTTTTAAAGGAAAGTTTGAGTTTTAACAATTGATAGAGTTGTTCTTGCGCTCTGTTTGGCTTGGCTGTTGAGAAAATCAAGGGAGAGAATAGCCTTTGGTTTTGCTTTGTTTTGGTTTAATATAAGTGTTTGGTTGCTGAGAAAATGGAGGAAAAGAAAGAAAAGTGGAATTTTTTGAGAGTAGTGTTTTATGGCGATTTGAAGTTTGGAAAGTGTACTGAACTGAAATCGTCTAGTAAATTTTTTTACTGTTATTAGTATTGCCTAAGAAAAGCATTTCGTAATTATTAGCCTCTTGTTTGGCTGGCGAGAAAATTGGGGAATAGATAAAGAAATTTCTATTTTTTTTAATTTTAATTTTAAATTTTAGATGGGTTTAGTTTAGTGGGTATTAATGGATTTATCCATTTAGACCCATCTAATTAAATATCCAAATGGGTCTTTATCCATTTAACCCAAATACTCAAATAGGTTGGGTTAAGACTTATTCAAATAAGGTGGGTAATGGGCGGGTTCATGGATATGGATAAAAATTGCCACCCCTACTATTCAGCTTGTTAACATTTGCCATTGTAAAAAGGATTTTGCTAAGGGCACACATTAAGTCATCTATTTTTAGAAATATTTTCTCAAGAATTGAAAAAGTTGTCAATACTTTTCCAATTCCCAAGAAAATATTTCTAAATACGAAAGACTTAATGTGTGCCCTAAGGGCACACATTAACCGAATCCTTGTAAAAAATAGAAATATATAAAAACTTTTGCACATGACATGATAAGATACAACACTTTATTTAAGTATTTTTTTTAAAAATAATTCTATAATTTTTTTTTTGAGAGAGTTTTAACCGCGTCCGCTTCTAATGATAACTCTTTATTATCAGACTAAGACATCAATTAGTTTTTGGTGTAGGCAGGGATTGAACCCTAGATCTCTTATACAACTATCAAAGACTTTACTAATTGAGCTAACTGAAACCCACTAAAAATCATTCTATAATTAGTTAATTAGAGAGAGAGAGAGAGAGAGAGAATTTGAAACATTTTCGGAAAAAAAAAAAAAAACAATATGTCACTCGATTAGAAAGGTCTCGGCAAATGTACCTAAACTTTTACAAGTTTTAACAGCGAGGTAAAAAGTAGATAGGGAAAGGGCAGTCATAACATCAGTGAAAACTCTGAAAGAGACTCGTCTACCGGTTGAATACTGTTGCTTTGTGCCTGCCATTGCCATTGCCATGACTCTATTAATTGTGGGTTTGCAGTCTCTCTCAACTCACAAGAACAAAATTGCGCCATTAAAACACACTGTTCAACTAGATACCGTACACTGCAACTGACACCCTATATTAACATCACTCTCCCTCTGTGTGCTCTTTTCAGAATTTAAAAATGTAGGCCCCAACCCAATACTATACATTACAGTGGGACCCATAACTTTTTTCATAACAATGTGGGACCCAAATCCATTGCCACTGTATTATTACATCACAACAACTCTACGAGTGAAAAAAAAATTGCCTAAGCCTTAATAGGGTAAAAAAGTCAGTCAGGGACCACGTGCTAGTCAACAGACTAGTAAATCCGACGTGGCAAACCCCCCCGAAAGAATCTAAAAGAGATTTTGTTTTGTTTTATTCTTTTCTTGGACTCCGACACTTTCACGATTCCTGACAAACTTCACACCCCTTTTACCGATAAGAAACGCTTGGGTCTTTTCCCAGGTGACATTAACGGCTACTTTCACCTCCCTTCTGATTCCGCCACGTGTCTTAGTTCTTTATTTGGCGGGAATAAGACTTTTCAGAATAATAAACATAGAATTCTATTTTAACCAGTTGTGACTTGTGACCATGGACCCCACCTACGCTTCCTAAACGGCGCCGTGGGGACAAAAAAAAAAAAAAAAAAAAATGTACATACATAAAATAGTTAAAGAAAATGAGTGAAAAAAAAACCCAATCAGAGATTAAGGAATTAAAATTACATGGTTACAAAACATAAATCATGAAACAATTTCAAATAATGGTGGTATAGAAAAATTGGACACAAATTAAGATTCTCCAACTGGTGAAGGAACTGTGGTGGGATCAGCTGAGGAAGGGATTTCTGGTCCTACCCTACAGCCTTCAAGCATGAATACAATGTCAGCCATGGATGGCCTATCAAGTGGATCAGGTGCTGTGCAAAGCAATGCTACTTTCACACCCAACAAGAATTCTTCCCATTCTGATGACTCTGGGTCTAGCTCAAGCAAGCCTGGCTCAAGTAGTTCTGAGATTTGGCCTCTTTGCAATTGCCTTTTCACCCATTTCACAATGTCTTCATCTTGTGTGAACATAACTGGCTTCCTTCCTGTGAGTATTTCCAACAATATGATCCCGAAACTGTACACGTCTGCCTCTCTTGTTGCTTGTCCTGTTAATGCTGCTTCTGGTGATACATAGCCTAAGGAACCAATTGGGGTGGATGATGTGGATGCCTCGGCTGGTGTTGCTATGGTTAGTTTGTCTAGCCCGAATTCGGATAAATGGGCTTCGAAATCAGCATCAAAGAGGACATTTAGTGGCTTGATATCGCCGTGAACCATTGAGACTGAGTGCAAGAATGCAAGCCCGCGAGCAATGCCAAGTGCAATGAGGTGACGCATTGGCCAATTGAGCACATGGCCTTCTTGGTGAGAAGCCTCTTGGAGGAGAGTGGCAAGGTTTCCATTAGGCATGTAGTCGTAAACAAGAAGCCTAACATCGGGTGGTCCTGCATAGTAGCCTCGAAGAACTGTTAGGTTTCGATGCTTTACTTTGCCTAATGATTCTGCTTCTTTACGAAATGTGCCTTCATCGATTGAACCATCAGGAAGGCGACGAATTGCTAGCACCATTCCATCTTGGAATGTTGCTTTGAATATAAGCCCATATCTTCCCCGGCTCAGGACATTTTCCTCATCAAATTGTCTTGTTGCTTCCAATGTCTCTGCAACTGTAATCTTGTTATTGAACATTACCAATTTTGGCCCTCCATTTTCACCACTTCCACGACTTCCTCGACTTCCACGACTTCCCCTTTCGCCTCCTGATCCTGCAGACACTGGGCTTCGCTTCTTCTCCCCAGCTGCTCCTTCTCTAAGCTTCTTGCGCCAACGTAAGAGGCTGTAGATATAGCCACAACAACATAATGTCAAGAGGAATGCTCCAGCTATAGCCACACCAATAAATAGAATTAGCCTCTTCCTCTTTCTCCTCCTTACATTTGCACACTCTCTACCCAAGGGCTTTCCACATAGTTTCCTATTCATTGCAAACACAGTAGGATCATTGAACTGAGAACTCAACGTTTTCGGAATTTCACCTTCAAGATCATTACTAGACAAATTCAAGTATTTCAAACCAGAAATACGTGAAAGACTTGAAGGAATGGCTCCGCTCAATTTGTTTGAGGAAAGATTCAACATTGATAGGTTTGATAGCTTTGACAACGAATCTGGTATGTGGCCTGAAATGTTATTTGAATCCAATAACAGAGAAGTCAGAGACGAGCACTTGGAGAGCTCATCTGGGATTTCACCTGTAAAATTATTTTGACCCAAATCAAGCCCCTTCAAACGAGATAACTGAGAAATAGCACTTGGTATTTGTCCCTCCAAACGATTAGAGCGAAGCTCAAGTACTTGAAGATCAGAACAATTACCAAGCTCTGCAGGAATTATACCCAAAATTCGATTGTGTGATGCGGAGAGAACAAGTAATGATTGAAGAAATCCATAGGTTGTTGGAATCTCACCAGTGAAAGCATTGGAACTGAGGTTCAAATATTGTAGACTAACCAAACTGCTAAAACCTTCAGGAAAATTCCCAGACAAGTGGTTATCTTCTAGAGCAACAACTTGCAAACTCGGTAACCCAAAAAGCTCAATCGGCAACTCACCAGAAAGGTTTTGCTTACTCAAATCAAGAACTGCTAGCTTCATCAAACTCCCAACACTCGCAGGAACTCTTCCTGAAATCCCACAATGACTCAAATTCAGAACCTGCAAGTTTTTTAAGCCCCCAATATTCAACAATACTTCACCACCACCCGATAACCTGTTATTACTAAGATTCAAAGAACTCAAATTACTGAGTTTCATTATCTCTTCCGGTACATTCCCAGTAAGATTATTATCACCCAAATTCAGCATTTCAAGCTCGAACAAAGTTCCAAGTTCCATAGGAATCGAACCAGACAACATATTAGTTCCCAAAGATAACACCTTTAAGCTCCTTAGCCCACCCAAAAACCCAGGAACCGAACCCGAAAACTTGTTCCCTTCAAGATCAAGTACCCGTAAAGAACTACATTTGACAATCTCACTAGGAATCACACCAGTAAGTGAATTATTCGAAACTCTAAGCTCCTGTAACCTCAAAAGTCCTCCAATCTCAAAAGGTAACATACCGGAAAAGAAGTTTCCAGAAAGATCTAGAACCTTCAACGTGGTCACATTAGTCAACCACGTCGGAAACACACCACGTACGTGATTTTCTTTAACGTCAAAGACCTCCAAAACACTAAAACATGTTCCATTGTTTGGCGGCTTAACCATGCTCGTGAGCGCATTAAACCCAAGCTGAACCATTCTAAGTGAAAACGAGTAGTTATTATGACAAAGCAGAGTTGTGGGGACCGAACCTGAGAGTTCATTGTGTGATAATGATAGCACTTGAAGCTTTGGTATCGCTCCCATAGTCGCTGGGATTAGACCCTTAAGCGCGTTGTTTTCGGCGCTTAGATGAATCAATGAGGAACAGTTTGTAACAGCCGAAGGTAGAGTACCGTATAACTGGTTCGAGTCGAGGCTGAGATACTCAAGCTGTTGAAGCTCTCCGAGACTTGCTGGTACTTGACCAGAGAAAGAGTTGTACGAGAAATTGATGAGTCGGAGCTGAGATTTCACGGTGAAGTTTGTGGGTATTTCGCCGGAGAAAGAGTTGGAGGATAAATCGAGGAACCTGAGGCTAAACGACATGTCGTTGGAAAGTTTACCGGAGAGGAGGTTGTGACCGAGGCTGAGGATTTGAAGGTTTGTGAGGTTGGAAACAATGGAAGGTGGGAGAGTCCCGGAGAGTGAGTTGTAGTGAAGGTAAACGACACGTAGGAGAGCGCATTGGGACAGAGAGGAAGGTATAGAACCGTTGAGGTGGTTGGAGTGGAGGCTGAGTTTTCGAAGCTCACGTAGGTTAGCGAGTTGGTCAGTGAGTCGACCACCGAGTTGGAGACGAGGTAAACGGAGCTCGCGGACTCGGTTGTTGAAACAAACAATGCCACGCCAGTCACAAGGTGCAGACGGCGTGGAAGAATCCCAGCCGTCTAAAACGCCAAGTGGGTCGTGGAGATTGGCCTTAAAGGACATCAATGCTTGGATCTCTGACAAAGTTTCGGCACTGTGTTGTGCAAAGGTTGAGATCGCCGTGAAGTGAAAAAGGAAGAAGAAGAAGAAGAAAGTAGCCGTTGCTGCCATTATAGTGGTGAGGAGCTGATGAAACTGTTTGTGGGGTTTGGGTTATTTTTTTTGAGAAAGAGAGTGTGTGTTTGAGACTTAAGATGGGTTATGGGTGTACTTGGGAGCGTGTGAAATAGCTAATGCTAGCAGAGATGGACTGGAAAGAGTGATTGACAGAAACAACGCCATATGCAGAGAGATCCACTAGTATAGTAGTAGTAGTGGTAGTTGTATATGTGACTATATGTGCTATGATGCTATAAGTGTATATGTTTTTTTGTGTTTTCTCTTTTCTATTTCTACTTTTTAGTCTCTTGGGCTTTCCTACCCTCTTCCCCAAAAGGTTCAACAGTGGTGGGGGTGGGTCTCTTTCTGCGCTATTTAAATTTGGTCATTGGGGGAGAGAATCATTAACTCTTGTGAACTACTATCACGAGGGATTGGCCATCTCATCTGGTCCAATACAATGTGACCTGAGGGATGTGAATTGTCTAATAATTTTAAAGTGTTTGATGCTTAAAATGGTTTCTTAAACTATTCTGGTCATAATGGTACTTTGAATAAACAATAGTGCTCATGGATTTCATCAAATTTTATAAATATTAGCTGTTGCAAATGGTCCAATACAAATTTACTTTGTGTAATTAAGTGTGTATAATATTGAAAGATAGATCATAAGCCTTTTTATTAACGCAAAAAATGGTATGGCTTTATCAAAAGGAGTTATATTACTAATTATTTGCAAATCAATCCAATTCTGTCAATATCCGTTAAGTTTCTCTAATGAAAGGATGACGTGGACAAACTAAAAATTATAATGCCATTTAATAATAATGAAAAAAGTAAGTGGTTTTGGTTAATATAATAAGGTCATGTTAACGAATGCTCTTAAGGCATTTATTAATGAGTTATTTTAGAAAAATTTTAATACTACTTTTATGATAAATATAAAAAAATTGTAAAAAAAAGTTAACTTTTTTTTATTCTTTTCTTATAATTTTTTTTTTTAAAATTATTACTTAAACCAATGCCCTTAGTATATTCGTTAACTTTTCCCAACATAAAATAGTTGTGCCTAAATTCATTGACATAAACTATTGGGTTAAATGATATCATGTTATATTACCCAAAAATGTTAAGACCACAACAAAACTAATAACTTTTACTACAATTCCATCATTCACAACTTGTCACATGGATAAGTTGTGCATTTTGTCGTAGTCCTAGCATTACTATATATTATCTCCCCCAACAATATTAGTAATAATCACTTTAAATTTCTATTTCAAAACAAATCTCCAATTTTTCAATTTATAAATATAATATTTAAATATAAGTTTTTTGAACAGTTGCTTAGTAAAGGTTTCACCAATAACCATTGTGGGGACAAAAGTCCAAAACCATGTACCTTGGGCTTTGGGCTCTATCCGAGGACATCCATAATTCGGGTAGTGATGCATTTATTAAGTACTATATTTTTAGAGTCTCATAAATAGGAACTGAAAGGAAAGTTAGTCCGAGGAGGGCTTCATCCTCGGACGTGAAGAATACAATACAAATAGGTATCCCCATAGGTGGAGTGACCTTCCAAGAAGCTCCAAGCGATGGGTACGTGTCTCGTAAACATATGGGAAGGCAAAAGATCTAGAAATATCTGAGGAAAAGCTGCTGCCATCGCATTTAATGCACTGCAGCTACTTTCCTAGCCGCATTTATGTGGAGAAGACCTCTGAACAATGCCACCGAAGCTACCACAACTCACAGAAGAGTGAAAAAAGATGATGGATGAGACAAGTACTTAAGTAATGTCCTAGATGATCGACAAGTGTAAGGTCAAGATGACCAAATGGGAGCTATATAATGTAAAAGATCCTCCATGAAAAGGAGGGACGGAGAAATTGAGAAATCTGATTGATATTAAATTGAACCTCCTCGGACTGGGCCGAGAACAAAATTATCTAATATTATATCATTTTTTCTTCTTTTTGTTACCTCCGGACCTGGTCTTGAAATCATATTCAACATCATCCTTTTCACTAAAACATAATTCTTTGACCCACTTTCTACAAATTTATTGCATTGGGTTTATTGAGCCAAGTTCATTCATACGTTAGGCTTGGGTCGTAAATCGTGACCCTACAACCACAATTAGCCAGAGTGAAATATCTTTTGTAATACCAACAACTGTATTTATTAGTGAACATAAAAGGAGTCTTCAAGGATGGATGAAACTACCACTGGAGCTACCTTTAAAAAACAAGGAATTGGGTGCCTTTAATGGAGGTTTCAAAGACTTTCACTGGAGTAGCTTCGGCTTCAGTTAATAAGAAACACCCTTGAACATTTGAGGCAGTTCAGATGTGAGTCATGTTGTCTTTAAAATTCCTACTAAACAGTAGCCGTGAAAAGAGTTCTGTCAACTATTTGTGGCGACAAAATACTTGAGCCAATCTTGTGGTGGAGCAAACCAGATAGGTTGGGAATAAATTTTTGGGTATAAAATGACTCCAAGTTGCGAGTGAGAAGACTTTGTTTGTTGGGTCATGTAAGAACAAGCTTAAAGTTTCTTGGGTTATGTGAGTTTATGGGATAAATTTATATTAATTCCCAAAAATAGAAGAGAAAAAGTGGGTAGTAAAATTCTTAAAAAAAAAAAAAAAAATCCTTTTCCGTTGCCGGGACTTGAACCCGGGTCTTTCGGGTGAGAGCCGAATATCCTGACCAACTAGACTACAACGGATTTGCGATTTTCTTGGTACAATATGAAAATATAACGAAAATTAAAATCTACAACTGAAGATCAGACATGTTCAGGGATAGTGAACTCTGCAGAGAGAGCGTCACTACTCTACTCGTAGAAAAAAACAAAACAAACAAAAGCAAAAGTGAGAGCGTCACTAATAACTTTGAAGGCAGCAGTCTGGCGCTTCAATTTCAATGGAAGCCTTAGCCTCCATACCCCTGGGCCTCAGCATTGGGCTCTGTAGCACTCCGAGACTTTTATTACTCCCACTCCCACTCCCACCGCCTTACTCTTCAAAATCCCACAATAAGCTCAGCCTCTCAACCACCTGCTCCGCCAGCAAATGGGCCGACCGCCTCATCGCCGACTTCCAATTTTTCGCCGAACCTTCCTCCTCCTCCTCCGACCATTCTTCCTCCACCGCCACTCTTCTTCCTCCGCTGGCTCCTCCGGAACGCCACGTGTCCATCCCCATCGACTTCTACCGTGTCCTCGGCGCCGAAACGCATTTCCTCGGCGATGGCATTAGGCGCGCTTACGAAGCTAGGGTTTCCAAGCCTCCACAGTACGGTTTCACCGACGACGCCTTGATTAGCCGCCGCCAAATCCTCCAAGCCGCTTGCGAAACCCTCACGAACCCTTCTTCACGAAGAGACTACAATCAAGGCCTCGGTGAAGATCATCTCGACACCATTCTCACCCAAGTCCCATGGGACAAGGTAGTAATTTTACCAATTTTGCTAATTGCCAATTCTCTCATGCCCTGTTTGGTTGCTTATACAAAAAACTTAATGCATTTTTTTCTAGGTTCCTGGTGCTTTGTGCTTGTTGCAAGAGGCGGGAGAGACTGAGCTGGTTATTCAAATTGGAGAGAGTTTGCTTAGAGAGAGGCTGCCCAAATCGTTCAAGCAAGATGTTGTGTTGGTGTTGGCACTTGCTTATGTCGACATGTCGAGGGACGCAATGGCATTGTCTCCCCCGGATTTTATTCGGGGTTGCGAGGTCCTCGGGAGGGCGTTGAAGCTCTTGCAGGTTTACTATATCTCTGATTTAAATGCTTTTCATTCTTTTTTGAATGCTAATTGATTGATTGAATATTTTGTATTGTTTTGTTAGATTTGTTTCATTTATAGACGCCGTTCTGAGTTTCAAACCGGACATAATTCACACCTCTATAGTGGTTTTGGCAATGCATTACATGCTGATCAATAATAAGGAGATTTGCTTATAGAATTTTTTGGATAGAAAGCCGTGTAATAGCATGCCATTTAGGTTGCCAATCAAAGAGATTACAAATGCTGCATTAATCGTGCCTGAAATACATACTAGGAGATTACCTAATACACAGTTCTGGTGGGTGGGGTCGTGTATCTCTCAAAGGGCTGCCTTAATGAGGTTTCACGTTATAAAAATAAAATAAAATAAAGTAAAAGGGAGAGTGAGAAGAATGGAAAATATCAGGTGTCAGTGTGATGAATTCTGAATTTCAATCTTTAGTAGCTTGCTAAGAATCTTTTTTTGGGTAGAAAAGTGATATATTTATCTTGGGCTTATAGGAAGAAGGGGCTAGTAGTCTTTCACCAGATTTAGAAGCACAGATTGATGAAACATTGGAAGAAATTACCCCACGTTGTGTTCTGGAACTTCTAGCCCTACCCCTAGGTGATGAATACCGCTCAAGAAGGGAAGAGGGCCTCCTTGGTGTGCGTAACATTTTGTGGGCTGTTGGGGGAGGAGGAGCTGCTGTTATTGCTGGAGGATTCACACGTGAGGATTTCCTGAATGAAGCGTTCTTGCGTATGACAACAGCTGAGCAGGTATTATCATCAATTATCTTTTCAATTCTTTCCCGTGAAAGCTTTTGTTTTAAACTCAATTTTATTAATATCTATTTTGATTTTTTTTCCTTGAAAGGTCGATTTATATGTAGCTACACCACCTACCGTGCCAGCAGAATGTTTTGAAGTTTATGGAGTGGCACTTGCACTTGTTGCACAAGCCTTTGTTGGTAAAAAACCTCATCTCATAAAAGACGCTGATAGCCTGTTCCAAAAACTTCAGCAAACTCAAGTAACAGCTCTTGATAATGCTGTCCTTGCTGATACTCCCAGAGGAAACCTTGAGGTAGACTTTGCATTGGAGAGGGGCCTTTGTTCACTACTTGTAGGGGAGATTGATGAGTGTCACTCATGGTTGGGCTTAGATAGTGATAATTCACCTTTCAGAAATCCATCTGTTGTAGAATTTGTCTTGGAGAACTCAAAGGATGATTATGACAAGGATCTTCCTGGGCTTTGTAAACTGTTGGAGACATGGTTGATGGAGGTGGTTTTTCCCAGATTTAGAGATACTAAAAATATATGGTTCAAGCTTGGGGATTACTATGATGATCCTAAAGTCCTAAGGTATTTAGAACGGCTGGAGCGAGTTGGTGGTTCACCCTTAGCTGCGGCAGCAGCCATAGTGAGGATTGGCGCTGAGGCTACTGCAGTTCTTGATCATGTAAAGGCTAGTGCAATACAGGCATTGCAGAAGGTGTTTCCTCTTAGTCACAGGGATCAGAGGGCAGGGCATCAAGAAGATGGTGACATGAATTACTCTGTTACCAGTTTGGAAAGTGAAGAGCCTCTTGGAGATTCTGATCGAGGTGATTCTGCCAATTTAGCTGAGGTTTCTGGAAGCAATGGCTCTGTTGAAATCCATGAAGAAGAATTGATTATTGACAAAATTAAAGATTCAAGTGTGAAGATCATGTGTGCTGGTGTGGTCATTGGACTAATGACTTTGGTTGGCTTGAGGTATTTACCATCTAGGCATGGCTCATCCGTTTTACGTAAAGAAGTTGGTGCTGCAGCAGCATCTGATGTCATCAGTGTAGGTATGACACAATGATACATATACTCAGCTACATGAATTCTTTAGGCCATTTGACTCAATCTAGAGCAACATCTCTACAAATAAATGTCATTTCACTTCTTGACTACCATTTCCTTCAATTTACGAGACCTGATCAAATTAGACATTCCTTAGAAATTATTTTTCTTTTGAAATGTGTATTAGATTAACTTCCAAATTCCTTGACTGCACTTGGTTTTGCATGTTTAGATTTGATATGTAACATTTGATGTAATGAATATTCAACTTCACAAGATGCATATAAATGTTGAATCAGGCATTTTGATCACATCATGCCTAAAATTTCAGGCCTAGATGATCAAAAAGCTGGAGAGGAATTACCCAAAATGGATGCAAGGATTGCAGAGGATCTAGTTCGCAAATGGCAGAATATTAAATCTCAAGCCTTTGGACCAGATCATTACATAGAAAGACTGCCAGAGGTAAGTTTGTTGCCCGGAGTCTGTGGTAATTAGTAGGGATAATTTCCATGAGCTAGCCACCAGATGTGGACACTACATAATTAAAAAATCCTTACAATATATATATATATATATATATATATATATATATATATAGAGAGAGAGAGAGAGAGAGAGACGGGGTGGGGGGTTGGTTCCTCCTGTGAATGGCAAAAATCCAGTATGGATTTCTTCTTTTCTTTTCCTTATTATGATGCTCTGTGTGTGTGTGTGTGAAAGGATTACGGAAAGATATTACTCATTGTTCATGTTAGAAGTGCTTAAAGGTAATTCCTTGCTAAATTCTGCACCAAAAGTTTGAATTTTACTCGAGCATACTGAAACCCCTTTGCTTACTTTTCTGTCACACACACACAAACAGAGATGACTTTTTTCTTTGTTACAGCTTTACTTGTCTATGCCAGTGTTAAGCGACTTTTCAAAATAGTATATTCTTGACCTGTTCTGTCTTTTGTTTTGGGCGATTTTTGTTGTTTGAATGCCAACATTGTACTACAGTGCAGTATATTGAGTTTATATTGCATCAAGGTAGGCAGTAAATTGTTTAAGCTATGCATAAACTGGAGTTTGTCAGTAGATTGTTTGTGACAGCCAATGAATGTCTTTGTTAATGCATTTTATCTTTAGAATATCTAGTTAGTTTCCAAATACTGGTTAATATCTTTCTGAACATTTCACTGATATTGAGGATTGCCAGGTTTTGGACGGAGAGATGTTGAAGATATGGACAGATCGTGCATCTGAAATTGCTCAGCTCGGTTGGTTCTATGACTATAATCTGTTGAACCTCACTATTGACAGCATCACTGTCTCACTAGATGGGCGGCGTGCTGTGGTGGAAGCAACCCTCGAAGAATCAGCCCATCTAACTGTTGTGGACCATCCAGAGCAGAATGCCTCCAACAGCAGAACCTACACAACGAGATATGAAATGTCTAGTTCCAGGTCAGGATGGAAAATTACTGAAGGTGCTGTCCTCGAATCATAATTAGTGTATATAGTATTATTTTTCTTTTCGGTTATCACATTGGTGGCAGTTTTGTTGCTGGTTAAGTTCTTATTTAACTTTGCGTCTTTGAAGGTTTATTGCCGCTTGTAGGGTTGGCTTGTTAAAGTTTAAGTGTGGCATCTGTTGTTACTATGCTCTTGTTGAGAATCAATGTAGCATTTCAGTCTAGTCTGTCCATTCAGTTCACTGTGGTCCATTTCAATTGTAAAATCTATTAGTAAATAATTAAATTAGTTAATTTAATTATTTTGCCCAAATCAAGTAGTACATAAAGTCATTTAAGTTTTTATTTTTTTATTTTTTTTTATTTTTTTAAATTAATAAAAATCAAACAAAAATTTTTTCTAAAAAATGCATCTTATGAATGTTTTCATTTAATTATTAATAGTAAAAAGAAACATTTAAACGATATCGTTTACTAACTAAAAAATTTACAAAGTGACATGATTGTTTAATTTCACATAAACAACATAATAAATAAATGTGTAATTCTTTTTTAGTGATACTGTAGTTATCACAAATTTTACTATATATGTCTTATAAATCTATAAACAACTTCGGTCCATTAGCCCATTCGGTCCACTTTAGTCCGTTCAATCCAATTTAGTCCGTTTGGTCTAATTTGGTCAATTTCTGTCTGATTTGGTCTATTTGGTCCATTTCGGTCCATTTTGGACTTGTTGGGCTTTAAATGGATTCTTTTTGTAGATTGTCTTTTTTTAGTTTTGAGCCTCAAAAATTCATTTCTGTTTCTTAGTTTTTGGGTTGAAAAGTATGAAATTTTATTCTATTTAGGCCAAACTCCTTACTTTTGAGCTAAAAAATATAAACAAAATAGACATTAGAAATTAGAGATATAGGTCCTAAAAAAGTAATAAAAATGATAAATATTCAAATGATTACCTTATATAATAATTTGCAATAATATAAACATTATACTTATATTTGGGGGAAAAAGCTAAAATTATAAAGATTAATATAATCAGAATTGTAGCCCAATAGGCTGATTGAGATAGGATAGTGAAAAATCATATGGATGGCTTTTGTTATTGTGGTTTGGCAAACCAAAAAAAGGCCAACTTGCCTTTTAAAATTAAGCATATTGTGTTTTCATTACATGCAGGCTGAAACACACTCACCTTGTAAGAGAAAGTATACCCTGTATCGAGTATATGTAGCATCTCTCTCACAGCAGGTGGGTCCCACACACTAGTGGGCTCACCTATTATGTGAGAGATGATATATATACCTGATTATGGGTATAATTTTTCACCTTGTAGGGACCCCACAATGTGAGTGTGATGCTCTATGTTGAAAGTTGAAAAGTAAAACACCATATACTGCCTCTGCTCTTTGGGTTTGCCTCCTAGCTAGTGTTGCTAAGGGATATGAAGACTCTTAGAAACAATATCAACACGATGTTAACTTTCTCGGCTCTGTAGTCAAATGAATTTGGTTGTACAAAATTCTTTAACTAACGGATATGGATTATTTTTAAGCTTATAATAACCAATGATGATAGTGGCAGAACTACCAGTTAACTGCAAAAACAAGTAAGTTCGTTAAAAGCAAATGCAGCCAAGAAATTTGAAAAGATATGCATTCATAAACAAAACAAAGAATAACGTTTAAATGCAATCAGACTCCCTTACAAGCATTTCAATTAGTATTCTTTCGAAATAGAAGAAACATTACTTCTAGAATTGGAGATAAAACTGAACACCCTATAAGCTCATCTGAACCTGTGAACACAAAGCAGGACCAAATATCAACAAATGTACCTCCCTAATTCCAACAAACTTATGATACAGAAGACAAACTAGACAAACTGTGTTTCCACTTAAACGCTCTCTGGTTTACTGGTTGAGGTATGACGCTGAGTCCAAATATCTCCTTGGGGGCTTGTCCTGGCTCCACAAATCCCATCAAATTTGCAATAAGGGAAGCACTCTCCTTTATATGGTTCATGTCTTTTGTGTCCTTCCATAAGAGGTATGTCAATTGTAGGCACCTTTGCTTTGTGTTCAACTTAATACCCCACTTCTGGTAAAGGAATACTCGTTCCTTTTTCGAGAACTTCTTCTGCATTTTCCTGCACAACATTACCCTCTCTTGTTTGAGAGCCTTTGCACTGTCCCCCCACCAAAAACAATGATGTTAGAGATCGCTTGTTGGAACTTAAAAGGAAATCTTATAAGGATTACTTGTGCAGGTTTATACATGCATCAGGATCTACACCTCGTACTTTCTAACAAATGAGACATATCCAATACCTATGGATGATATGCAAGTATAAGTTTCTTGCATGACTTGCTGCCGTTTACTCTCCAAAAAAAAAAAGGTTTCTTGCATGACTCAGTAAATGTAATGGGTTTCCTTAATATCATGCTAAGAATACGAGAGATTTCATACGAATATGATCAATTGCAAAACAATACAAGTTTACATTGCTTTTATACATTTTTAGAAACATTTCTTCAAAAGAATCACAAGGGTCTCTTATTTTCATCATCTTTTTTTTAATGTTGAGCTCGTGGTATCAAGATTTTAAATTTTATAATACTATCTTTGTAATAATCTACATTTGGGGGTGCATATGAATGTTTGTGCTTGTGTGATTGTGTCTAATATGAATCCCCAGAAAGAAGAGAAATTCTATACCTTGAAGCTGGATCACTCTCTTTAGTTCTGCTAGTTCCACGTGACAATGTGTCCTTTAGAAAGGACAACCTTCTGTACTCTACTTCCATGTACACAGAGTCTGAAGGTTCACCTTTAAAGAGAAGGAAGAAATAGGTTCTGTGGATCAATGGTACATTGCATGCATCCCAAAGTTCAATTATGACTCTCCGCTTCCTCTCAAACTCGATGGGCCAATCAAAGCCAGGCTGCAAAGCATCCAGGCCAGCATCTTTTACATTGTCTCTGGACTCATAGGTCATGGCTCTGGCCCTTTGTACCTATCACACATAAAAATGACATAATAAAGGACATATTTCGAAAAAAAAATAGTCTTTCTTTTTTAAAAAAGGACAAGCGAGGGAGGGAGATTCAAACTAAATTCTCTCTATGGGAAGAACCAAGCAGTACCACTTGGCTACAGGGCACATGATAAAGATTATGGAGGAAGTCAAACTACCTAAAATTTCCAAAAGAAATATCCATTATCTAGTTTGTCTAACTGATCTTTGAAACCACCATCATACAGTTGTTCTAGTGTTTGTATCTATAAACAAATCAAGCTGGTTTGTTCTCAATATAATTTCCTCCAACAACAAAGTCTAGGTGTAAAAACCCAGGCATTGCTTCTAAAAATGAACGCGCCAAAAAGAAATGGTGGAGAACGGTCATATCTAAGAGTAGGAGTAATCAAGCCTATGAGAGCACTAAAGAGAAATCCCCACAAGGCACCGGACAGCTTCATTTTGAGCAAAAAGAAAGGCCCCATAGAGCAGGAGCACATAATAAGAATTCGATTTACAAAACTACAAACCCCCAAAGGAAGCAAAAGAAAATTAGACAGACCGCTTATTAGAGTCATTGTTATAGGGCAACATGATGACGGCACTATTGATCTTACACGAACAAAATTTTTCATAAAAACATGCATCCATAATAGTTTTATGTATCATAGCACCAGGATATAAATGAGATAACTTGTGCTATTGCCAAAATGTAAAAATCAATCTCCCTGCAGTCTTGTAAATAACATACAGGAATTATTAAAACTTGAGTACAATATATAGTAAATGCTGAAATGGATATCATAACCGATAATTTCTTTATTATATGTTTACTAGTTGTTGACTAAAATGATGATGTTCAAGTGATGTCTAAAGGATGATATGAGGTACTCCAAACAAATGATATAAGACAAAACTTAGGTACAATTCCTCAGGTATAATATTGTACCTAAGTTTTACCAAACAATATAATAATTGTCAACCTACAAGAGATGACTTGCATGAGAACCAAAATAATTGAGAGAGAGAGAGAGATTTTGCTTTCTCACCATTTCATCATATTGTTTCTTAGACTGACGTCTGGCTGCTTCACTCGATTCTGTAGCAAAACTGAGAATGCTTCTAGTATCCTCTGAATCAGACTTGTCACTGTATTGAGATTCAGTCAAATCACTCTTAAAAGAACTTTGGGAACTTTTTCTAGACAAATTTCCAACATTGGAACTAAACTTTGATGCAGCAATCTTTTGTTGATTGTCTTCTGGTCTTTCATGGAAGACCTTTGGAAGCCTAACAGGTGGTGAGTTCTCATTCCGTTCTGCCTTCTCGAAGTTATAAGATGGCATGGGTGAGAGACTTGGCTTGCAACTTCTGCTTCTAGTTAATTTCAAGCTTCCAGATTTTGTCATAAATGCTTCAGATGAACTTGGAGATTGCTCTGAAGGACAGAAACTGATAAGACAGCTGATGGCCTTTTGCATGCTCTGAATTTTTTGCTTCAGATCATCGTAAGTGCAATCTACATTGGCATTACTCAACTCTTTAGCTTCCTTTTCTAAGGATGATAATGCACGTTCATTCATAACCTTCTTATATCGCTTATATGGAGATGATATTGCATCTTCATTCATAGCCTTCTCCTTAGTTCCCTTCTGTGGGGATGTTATAGCATCTTCACTCATAGCCTCCTTAGTTCCCTTCTGTGGGGATGTTATAGCATCTTCACTCATAGCCTCCTTAATTCCCTTCTGTGGAGATGTTACAGCGTCTTCTTTCATTACCTCTTGCAAGGGTAATTGTCCAGCTATTTCTTTAGGACCATGTAAGGGAGGAGTGGCTTCTATTTTTTCATCCATTTGTGATTCCTCCACTTCAATGCATCTCACTTCTTTGCAGCTATCTTCAGATTCTGCGTCAGCCATTTGAGCAATCTCCTCCCAAACCTCAACAAGCTTAGGAGTACTATCCAGCAGGAAGTTGTCTTCAGGAATCTGTTGGTAATTCTGGCTGGAATTAAGCGTGTTAGGCCCGTCAAAATCTCTAGGCATATTGCTTGTTCTGGGACTTAAATTGAGATGAGGAGGATTGACTAGATTCAATGATTCTAATACAGAATAATCATGAATTCTTAGAATTCTATCTTCTCCATCTGATTGCTGTCTATTCTCGACCTGAGACTGAGCAAGATCAAGTTGCTGTTTCAACTCGTTAACCTCTTGATCCATCTGCATAAAAAGGCAATGTGAGCCACACTTGAACGTGTGCAAAAGTTGTATGAGAGGAAAATATTATTATTTTATATAGACAATGTTCCAACTTAAACAGCTAACACAACCCTCCTTTTCAAATTCCAAGCTCCAAATGCCATAATACAACAACTTTGGCAAACACAACTAGTTTTCAGTTCTAAATCAAGTAAAAGATCAACGATGCTAAATATATATGCACTGAAGAAGTTTTTTAAAATCAAGATGCATCTGAATAAAGGAGCTTCTTAATGGGTCTTTCGCCTCATCCAAGATATAGGGCAGGAAGTGAACAAATTACAAGGTGATTGATATCAATTCCTATGTTTAATCTCCTAGTGGTGAAGAATTCCTGTCCTGCATAATAACCTAGCTCTTCCAAATATTACAAACAGATTTCCTTTCATGGATGTTCCATAATATCTGTTTTTTGTTGGGATAAGTTTCAAAAAAAATTTAAGTGCAAATGGATGTCCAGTATTTGTCCCTTGTCATCAAATTTGATGTACCTTCTTAATTCTTTGATACAATTTTTAGGATTATATTTGGAATATTAATATATGATTAGTAGGTGAATAGCTATTAATCTTAATTCCTTAAAATATATGCCTTTTCTAAGTAGACAAGTTTACTTGATCTTACAAGAATAAAGTAATTGCTCTGAACCCCCCCAAAAAAAGGGTAAAGCAGACTGTAACGGATTTTTCAAACAATCTTTTATGTTTTCTCTAAGTTGTCTCGGAAAGAGCCAAGGGGGCCCAAACTATGCATACATGACCAAAGAAATAAAAAGTATATCAAAAAAAGAAAAGAAAAAGAAATTACAGAGTGAAAAAGCTCAAGGTAACAGAAAATGTCATTGTTTAACCTTTGTTTTGTCTGCTTGCCAAATAGCAAGGTTATTTGTAGAAGCTGAGTGGTAGACATTCATCTCATACCTTTTCAATCAGAAGATCTTTCTCCTTCAGTAAGGCAGCAAAATCATATGTGATGGAACCTGATACTAAGCTCTTCAACTCATTCTCCAGCCTAGCCAATTCTCTCTGCAGTTGCTTTACCATAGCCTTATCTGACATCATCACATTGACCTGTGCATTAGTAGTCACCTCCTTAGCACAACTCGCGAACAAGAGGGTGTTTCTTGATTGCTCAACGTGACTGCGTGCAGGACTCATGGTGCAAATAATAGCTGTTCTGGCATTGCCTCCCAGGGAGTTCTGCAGAATGCGTGTCAGCTTAGAGTCTCTGTAAGGAACATGCCCATTTCTTCCCTTGCTGCACCAGTCATGGCAGTAGATCAACAACGAACAAATAATTAAGCTATTTTCACAATAAAGAAGGCAACAAGTTCAAATGAACTGGGGGGAAAAATAAAAAATTTGAATCTTCCAGTCCCAAGGCCCCAAACAAGAGAGAAGATATTAAATAGGCAGTAGACATAAAAGCCAGAAAAATCTTAAGGAATAAATACTGCTATGGAAACATTCGGAGTCCCTCCAATTAATTGGACAGAATCACATCTATCTTCAAGATCCTATATAACATGACCTGGTCTTTTGCTCAAAGTTGAAGCAGGATCAAACACAAATATTACATAAGAATTGTGAGGAAAAGAAACAAACAAAGCTACAGTCTGCACAACATAACAAGGGAATGAAAGCTAACTTGGCCAGGATAGCAATTAAGACATTACCATATGTTGCATATAAAAGACTTACATGCTCTAGCCCCAGCTCAGTGACCTCAAAAATTTTCAACAATATGTTTTCTTCAAAAAGTAACTAGTCCTGGCCAATAAGGCAAAAGGAAAAGAAAAAAACATTGATTTGTATACAGAATTTCAGGAATACTGCTTGATAGAAGGATCTCAATCACAAAGATAAGATGCGAGTCAAAATCTTAGAGCAGTGAATAGAATCTGCAAACACAATTTCCATAAGGGTGTCCTGTAAAGAAAGCTCAGTTTGGCAAGCTGGTAATAAACATGGATCAACCATGAACACAGGGGAGGTAAGACTAATTGACTTCTAGCTTCCTTCAGGACTTTACCCCTAGGTTGCTTGTATTACATGATGCAAAATGATACACCTTCCCTCCATGTACACTCGGTAGCGTTCATCAAGGATGGAATTCACTAGCAAAAGTTATGTACTGTACTGGCTTGAAAGCATCATATCAATCTCTTTCATTCTTTTCAAGGCAAGCAGATAATCAAGTTGGACATAAATCTGAAGGTCATCTAAGAATACCCAATTACCAAAACAATACAGTCATATTCAATGTCATGCAATTATCCTCACTTTGCATATTCTAGCTGCCATTTGACAGACAAATTGAAAACTTAATTGCTGAAAAAGAAAGATAAGCAGACCTTAATTTGCGGATTACAGTTCCTAGGGTTAGTAAACTGCGATTTATGTGGGAACCTTCTTTCAATCTTGTACCAACTGATAATGTCTGAGAAGCGCGCTCACTACCAGCAAGATCAACAAAATTCTGTACAAGGAAGCCAACTTAAGTAATTTATCATTTGAAGCACAACCATTCCAACAGAACCTTGGGAATAAACCTATTATTAGTCACTCATGGATAATAACTATTTCATACCACTTGAGCTGCAAGAGTGCTTGAATTTTCCATTCCTCTATATTCACGAGCAGTACTTTCAATTGTCTGTGGAATAGATATAACATCCAGAAATTTATAATAAAAGTTTAACATGTCTTATATAAGAAATCATTTGTAATTTAATGTGCATACCAGTCGCATAATTTGATGAGATCTGGAGCTAGTCTCATTTAGAGAAGTCTCTCCTATCTTCCTTTCAGCTGCAAGCATGCATTGCACAGATACCAATATAATATCCATATAGTGAAACAACTGTAACATGAATATGAAATCATTTTGTGCAATAATCTAATACAAGTTCCCTTACCTTCGCAGATGGAAAGGAGCTCCTTCAGATGGCTCCAATCCTTCAAAGTGACCTCTGTAAGTCTCTCAACAACAGTACCTTTCTGTTAAAAGCGACATAGAATTATGAACGATGATTCACGTAAAACTACCTTTAAAGAACAATGGTACAAAAAGAGGGGATAAAAAAAACACTATTTACCTCTGGATCATCTAGAAGTCTAAGTGGACCACTGTCTGAGCTGAGGAGGTCTCTAACGGCTTCATTATAGATCTCCATAGCAGAGAACTTTAACAAATATTGTCTTTCTTTATGCTAAAAGACGATAAAACAAGTCAAACTTATGCTAATTTGCCAAGGAATATGGATAAGTTGTATACATGTGATGTTAAAATTCTATACATACCATATCAATGTAGTTGTACATATCTGCTACTGCACATTCTGTAATTCCGGTCATGGTGTACGTCTTTCCACTGCTGGTTTGCCCATATGCGAAAATGCTTGCTGTACATATACATCATCATCAATAGTCTGCAAATGTATTCGAATATCAGGAAACAGAAGATGAGGTCAAGAAAAATACTCACAGTTAATACCACCGACTGCTGAAAGAGCAACAGCTCTGGCTCCTTCTTCATACACCTGCTTTGTAGGGGTGTCAGCCCCAAATACTCTATCTGTTTCCAATGCATTGGTTGCCAAAGGCAAAATAAAAAGGAAAAAGAAAGTAAGTTCTTGCAAGTAATTCTATCTGAAATAAAAACTAAATGTTCCTAGAAAAGCCTAAAGTTTGTTGGGGTTCATATCATACCACTACCACATACATGGTTTCAATTTCAGTATTTCACGCTTGAGCTCAAACACCTTTTAAGCTATTGAATTGGCCAGCAATTAAAAAAACACAGGAGATGGTAGAAAATTTTTGACATACATTACACATACCATTTCATTAAGGCACCTTCAATATGACATTACATTTACAAACACCAAGAGATGATTGACTTTAACAAACTATAACCAAGACAACAGATTTTCCTACATAAGCCTAACAACCTTATACGTGTTAGTTTTTAAAAACAAGACATCATTGACGTAACATCTATCACATTTATTATCACGTCAGTTTATAAGTTTGTCTTTTATTATGATCAAAGAAACATATGCATACCGAATGTATAGGCCGTAGGAAACATGGCGCGGTCGGGCAGGGTGTGCTTGAATATGATGCTGGTATTATTGATGCATTCCCAATCAGAAACATCGTTCCTCGATATCTCCTTTTCATTCAAAGGTCTCACTCTAATCGAAACAAATATTTTCTCCTCTTGTGGGCTTGAGCCAATCCCACCCTCCATGTCCCCTTGCATTGTTAGCTCCTCACTACTCATTCTCTCTCAATTTATTCAAAACTCTTAACTCCCAAAGTTGATAGCTCCAAACATCAGAAAAAAGAAGGCAATGTAGATAGAAACAGAGGATGGTTTTCCCAGCAAAAAAAAAAAAAATGAATATCAAGGAGGAGAAAGAGAGAGAGAGAGAGAGAGAGATGAGCCAAAAATGTTGGGACCAAAAAAAAAAAAAAAAAACCGAGGAAAATGAAAAGCTGTAAAATGAGTCACGTTGTGTGTTTAGCGGAATTTGGCTTTAAGAAGATACAGATGGATATTAGAAAGGGTTGGTTCTTACGTTCCTTAGTCTTTGACACAAGGATCAGTGCTGACCTTTGAAATATAACTGCCACCACTTTTAATTAACGGAAATTAGTGATTTATAATCACCATCCATCCTTTTTTTTTTTGTGAATATATATTTTTTCTAGTAAATATAGTTCACTTATTTTTCTTTTTTTAGTAAATTATAGTTCATATGTTGGTAATTTCGAAACAAATTGTGAATGATGTTATTGACGTTTTAAATAATGTAACATTCTTTTTAACTTTTACTCAAAAAAATATAAATAATTCCCATAATATATATATATATATATATAACTTTCCTCCCAAAAAAAGTAATATTATATATATGAATTTTCAAAAAATTAATTTTTTACCATAAAATATTCTTTTCTTCTTAAGATAATGAGAAAATGAAAAAAAATTCAACACAGAGTTATATAATTTAGTAACATTGTGTATCATTTCTCCCATTTTTCTAACTATCAATTGAAAATCAAATCAAATCAAATCTCCGGTATGTAAGTTATCAACGTTTTTGCACTAGAAAAAAAAAAAAAATGTTTAGCACATTTTTTCCATACCATTTTACTTTTTTTCACCCCTATAACCCCTATAACCCCCTAACTCCAATATTATTCTAGAACTAGAACTACCTAACTTAAACTCTCTTCTGACGAACAAAAACGGTTTTTAATTTATGACTAATCGTAGTTGGGTACCATTATCGTTTGACTTCCCTAGTTTAAACAATAAGTTTCTCAAAAAAAAAAAAAAAAATGTTTCAACAATAATATTTGAAGTCAAATCAATTATTTTCTGCCCCCTCCATTCCCAACCAAAACTATCTTCCTTATTTTCTCTCCTATTTTTTCTTTCTTTTTATCTATCCTTTCTATTTTCACTCTAATAAATCAGACGCTTCTTCTCCCTTTCTCTCCTATTTTCTCTCTTTCTTTTTCTCTTCTTCCTATTTTCACTCTAACCAATCAGACTCTTAAGGTTTTTTTTTTATAACCAAAGGTGACAGCTTATAACAAAATAAGACTAAAAATCAATGTGTATAGTGGGAGCAGTATATAAAAGCCTAAAAGGAGAACGTTCCTCCATCCAATCAGTAAAACTATTTAGTTTATGGTAATTCTTGTTGCAAGTCTTGATTTCAGTTGTTTGTATGCTATGTGTGTACATATGCATTGTGTGCAACAATCATTACCCTTTAATTTGGTGCAAAGCTAGCTTTGTTGTTGTTTTTGTGAATACATTGGAAGACCTCCTTATGCAAGGAAAAAAACAAGAGTTCTAATAGCATCTAAACTCTAGAAGCAAGCCTATGTAGACAAAGGCTTGATATCCAGCCGTTACCAAGGGTAGTGGTGGCTCTACATAGAGCTAAGGTGTTCATAATAATACTCTGACTTGTCAACAATACTTACAAAAAAAAAAAAAAAAGTATACATAATTACACTTATTTTGGCAGCCTTAAAAAAAATATTGAGCACCTTGACTTAAAAATTCAAGAATTTGGGTTCAACAAAAGTAAAAATAATATTAGGAACACAACAAAATGTCACAACAATTTCACAATATTCTTAGATTAGTATGCTAACTCACACATGGTTCCATCACAATCTTTAATTTAAATTAAATATTTTGGTATGCTAATTTAGGAATATTGTAAAATTGTTGTGTCCCTAACATTCTTAAATTAGTATGCTAACTCACATATTGGCCACCACAATCTTCAATTTAACTTAAATATTTAGGTATGCTAATTGTTGGGGGCGGAAAAGTCTTCCTTCCGACAAATGAGATTTGTGTTGGGTTGGGGGCCTAAACCGAAACTCGAAAATGGGCTTGAAGCATGGCCCAAGGGCTATCGATGAAGTTTTTGAAGAATTCGCCTTATTTTATGCCTTGGGCCTAGGATGGGATTGACAAAGATTATGGGATGACCCTAAAACTCTTCCTACAGCAAACACATCAGCACAATAAAAAGCATGCTGCAATAAAGAAATAGCCCAGCAGTAAAATATTCCAGCAATAAAGTATTCTAGCGGTAAAATGAAACAAAGCAGGATAAACTTCCAGCCGTTAATTATTTCACAGATTAAGGAAAGTATTTGCATCTTCAAAATCATCATCCACTGGTTCTGGAGAAGAGTCCTCTGATACAATAACATGAGGGAAAAACTCTATAGTAACAATTACATCATAACCTTCAATTGTAAATGAATAAACAAATATCATAGGTTCCATTACAACAAATAACGAAGAAATTTAGTGTGAGATGAAGGGAGAGAGAGAGATTCCAGCTAGCTTAGGAAGATCATTATGATGCCAGGGTATACTCTTGGATATAGTATATGCAGTGAGTAGTGAGGGTCATTTTTTGGTAGTATAAGTAGTGAGTGAGAGTGTTTAGTAAAGCTGCTGGAGCTTTCTGCTGGGGATAGGTAAGAGTTTATAAGTAGAGGTGTGAAGAGTATTTGTGAGCTAATGGTAAAGAACTTAGTTTCTAAGTTTGAAACTAAGAACTCAGAGGCTTAGAGCCTCGTTAAGAGCTTAAAGAAGATTAGAGAGGGAGGAAACAGAGAAGTTTATGGGAGAGTTCTTCTCTCTTAGTGTATCTATTGGTCTGTGTTGAAGGATTAATGGAGAGTTCCATTTATAGTTGAGTTTAAGGGGGTAATTAACAAATAATCTCTGCTAAATCATCCTCAATCTTCAGAAAATCCTTGGAGAATCGTTCCTAGGATTTGGTCAAGAGTGGTAAGTTCAGCTTTAGAATGTTCTTTGCTGTTTTGGGTAATGACAGCTGGAGTTTTGACCTAGCATTAAATGCTGATTGGCCTTAGCTGATGGGATTAAAGCATGTATTAAGCTAATGATCTTGGTCTTGCTGCTGCTAGAATCAGAGCTCCCTAGGGCAGATTGTATCACCCCAAGCCAGGTGTCAATCTTGGAGCCCTTTGCTGGGAACTCTGCTGGAAATCCCTTTGGTGCCCTCCAAACCATATTTCCCTAAGTTTCCCCATTTAGGTTCATGTGTTTGGTCCATGAACCAGAAAGTACACGTTTTTGGCAAGATAATGAGTTGTTTTCAAGTTATTCCAGGAGCTTTTATGGTCTGGTTATGGCTGCCCTTAGTCCTTGACTGAATGGGTTGGCGAAGAAAGAGGAGATGGCTGGCTGAAGCTTCCCAGCTTTATGTCATGTCATCTTAGCTTTGTGTCACATGAGAAATGATGGAAGTCAGCTTGGCAAGGAAGGGTTTAACCCCTGCTGGACACGTGTCCTCTTCTGATCTGATTGGACAACTGGAACTGATGGTAATGGGCCCCAGCTGTCAGGTTGTGCTGAAACTTGACTGGACAGCTCACGTGAGCTTTAGCTGTTGAGATTTGTATGTGAGCTGGGCTAGCTCAACTAGGCCTTGTAGTTGTGCTTCTTTGGGTTTGGTCATCCCTACAAAATGAATAGTTTTGACATGGGTGATATACATGGACTTTTATAAATTTTGTAAGAGAAGTATTTTTGAGGGATGAGTAATTTATATTTCCTATGAGTTAGGGACTTTAGTATATGAAAATATGTTTTTGCCAAGAAATAGTTTTGGGCTTTAAACATAATGTAATTGTTTTTGCCAAAATAATATTTGGGCTTTGTAAACATGTGCCAAAATAATATTGGGCTTTATAAGTAGTTGCCAAAATAGTATTGGGCTTTGTAAAATAGGTGCCAAAATAGTATTTGAACTTTGTAAAATAGGTGCTAAAATGGTATTGGGCTTTGTAAAATAGGTGTCAAAATAGTATTGGGTTTTATAAAATAGATGCCAAAATAGTATTTGGGCTTTATGAATAGTTGCCAAAATAATATTGGGCTTTGCAAAATAGGTGCCAAAATAGTATTTGGGCTTTGTAGGATTTTGTAAAAATATTGCCGTGTAGCAACGGACTTAGTAAGGATGCCGTGTAGCAATGGACTTTAGAGTGCTGTGTAGCAACGGGCTTTATAAGAGGGTTTTGTTGGGCTTTTTTGGGTTCTGCCTACAAGGTAAATGAGTTTGGGCCTTTTTATGGAGATAGTATAATTTTGTGGCCCAATTTTGGTAGTAATGTGATAAGTATTTTTGTGAAAACCCAAGTTGGATAATATGTGGGATATAATGGATAATATTTGTGAAAGCCCAAGTTGGGTAATAATATGGAGGATATTTGGATAATATGGGAGAAGTATGTAGGAAATATTCATGTGGGCCCTAGATAGTTTATGGGCTTGTGTGGATATTTTTTAGTGAGTGGGCTAATGAGATTAGGGCCCAAAAATTTGTACCTCAACACTAATTAAGGAATATTGTAAAATTGTTGTGTCCCTAGCATAATCATAATAATAATATTGGCTCACCAAACATAATTCTTATTCCCCTTAAACAAAAAATTAAAAACCCGTATAACAAAAAAAAAAAAAAAAAATTGAGTCAAATAACAGCAAACATAGCATTAATAAAATTCTACTTTAATCTAATCTTTTTTTTTTTTAAGAATCTACTTAAATCTAATCTAAGTGTATATAAAAATGACGTTGCATTAATTACAATCGACAATGTCAAATGTTATGAAAAAAGTCAAATGTTATGAAAAAAGTTGTAAAATTTTTTCTATTTATAACATTTTTGTTTGGATCCCTTTTGAGTAAGTTTTTGGCTTTTACACTTCCTGCAAAATTATATGAAAAAATAAAAGATATTGCAAAGTGGGCTTTTCAATTTTATGCGTTTATTAAAAGACAAATTGCATTGAAATCGACAATAGCATTGCCAATTTCAACAAGGTATTTTATATATCAAAATCAACCATCCACACACAATATTATTTTGCATGATAGTACAATAATCATATAGTTCAGAAAGAAAAATAGCATGGAATTTGTATTTTGTATTTAAATTGTGAGTTTTATTCAGACGTGATAATAAAGGTAGAAAGAAATTTGGATTTTTTTTTAACATGTGCTAGATTTGGATTTTGTGTGATTTGTCATTTTATTCATCTCCACGGGTTGGAATTGGATCACATTTGCCGTCCTCATCCACCAACACCAACACATATACAGAGAGTGTAGGCTCCAGCCTCCAGCCTCCCACTATGATTATGTTTGTAAAATTACCCACGATGATGCATAGTACTATAGCATTGAAATAGACTAAATATATATATATTTTTTTTTGTTGATAACTTTGATCTCTAAAGTTACTAAAAATTTATGTTCAGTTCTTAAAATTTGAAAAATACATTTTTTTCTTTTAATTATTACAAAGTTTGTATTTTGTCCTGCGCTAGAAAATATTTGACTTTCTATCCTTAAATTCTAATAAAGATAATTTTTCATCCCTGAACTATTTAAAAACTAAAATAATATTTTATTCATATTTTTTAGAAAAGATTAGATATTAAATGATACTATGTCAACTATATCAAAATTTAATAAATAAAAATATTTTAGCAAAATAAATTTCACCACCAACAAGCCGCTGACACCCATGAGAATGATAGTGAAATGTAGATGTGCTTATTTTCCACGCATATAAATATTTTTCCTTAAGGAGAAAAAGAAGAAGAAAGACTAAAATTCAAGGAAACTAACGGTCCAGCTATTATAAGTGACGGTTGAATGATATAAAATTTTCATTGTCAAGTCCACAACACGATTCCCATCCAAAAAAAAAAAAAAACACGACATCCTGTTCCTGTTAAGTGAATTACGACCCAAACTGGAAAAAAATGGCCCCACCATCCAGCTGGCCAACTAAACATCTCTCTCTTTTTATCTTTTTTCCTAAACCAGCCATTATATACATGCCGTACCCAACTCTCCTCACTACTCACCAATAACCAAACTAAAATTCTAAATTTAAAACCAATCATAATTTAACTAATACTTGTTTTTGAATGAAAGTGCAGTTAGCTGCAAAAACAAAAAAATTAAAAAAAAAAAAAAAAAAAAACTCATCATAATCATCACAGCCATTGAGAAATATAGAGAGAGAAAGAAAGATAACATAGAGAGAGAGAGAGAGAGAGAGAAATACAGAAAAGCCAAAAAAGAGAGAGTTCCTCTCTCTCTCTCTCTCTCTTTTTCTCTCTCTTTCTTTCCTTTTCTCCTTCGCTTTTGGTCACCTTTACAGATCCAATGACAGAGAACAAAAAACAAAAACAAATCACTCTCTCTCTCCACTACAAACCCAAAATCATGCTCTTAATCACACATTTAACTAACTCCACCTCATGAATTAGCCTCTAATATATATATATATTCAAAAATATATCCATATTTTATCTTCAATTTTTTTTGAACTCGGATTTTGTGTCTCAAAACTGTTGAAAACCTAAAAATGGCGACTAGAGGGAGCAGATCAGAGAAGGTGAAGAGAATTTTCCAACAGTTCGATGTGAACCGCGACGGAGGTCTCAACCGAGAAGAAATGGCGGCGCTAGTGGTGGCGGTGAACCCTAGAGTCAAGTTCAGCGACGAGCAAATCAACGCGATTCTCGACGAGGTTTTCCGAACCTACGGCGAGTTCATCGACGGCGAGAACGGTTTAACCTACGAAGGGCTTTTGCGAACCTACGACGACGGTGCCGGTGACGTGGACCGTGACTTCGACGCGCTGGGGTTGGAGCTCAATTTGGATGAAGCCAAAGGCATTTCCGAAGCTTCGTCGTCTTCGATAGCCGATGAGAGAGCACTCGGCCTCGAGAGTCAGAAGAAGCAGAGAATCGCAGCCTGGGCGATCTCGCCGAACCACGGGATCGTATTCGACGACACGTGGAAGATAGTGGAGGACATGGAGATTTTGATAAAGAGATTGAAATCGAAGCAAGCGAAAGATGGGAAATTGAGAGGTGAGAATTTCGATGCGTATTCAGATGCTGGTTGGTCAAGGGAGCTAGGACCTTCGACTGAGATTTCAGACAAAAGGGTGTTTTGGGAAGAGTCTGGAGCTGACTATGCACTGTTTGTGAAGGAGTTAGGGGTTTTGAGAAGCCGAGCTGATGGGGCGAGGTCTAGAGAGGAAGCTTTTGATGGGCACATGGCAATTGGTAGAGTTTTGTATGAACACCAATTGTTTAAAGAAGCATTGGTGAGTTTCAAAAGGGCTTGTGAATTGCAACCAGTGGATGTGAGGCCACATTTCAGAGCTGGGAATTGTCATTATGTGCTTGGGAATCATAAGGAGGCGAAAGAGGAGTTTTTGTTGGCATTAGAGGCCGCGGAAAACGGTGGGAATCAATGGAGTTATTTGCTTCCACAGATTTATGTCAATCTCGGCATTGCGTTGGAAGGTGAAGGTATGGTTTTAAGTGCTTGTGAGTATTATAGAGAAGCTGCTATACTTTGTCCTACACATTTTAGAGCTTTGAAATTGTTGGGTAGTGCTTTGTTTGGGGTAGGGGAGTATAGGGCAGCTGTTAAGGCTTTAGAAGAGGCTATATTTATGAAACCAGATTATGCTGATGCACATTGTGATTTGGCATCGGCTTTACATGGTATGGGCGAGGATGAGAGGGCAATTGAGGTTTTTCAGAAGGCTATTGATTTGAAACCCGGTCATGTGGATGCTTTGTACAATTTGGGTGGGCTTTATATGGACTTGGGTAGGTTTCAGAGAGCTTCGGAGATGTATACTAGGGTTTTGGCTGTGTGGCCGAATCATTGGCGGGCACAGCTTAATAAGGCTGTGTCTTTGTTGGGGGCTGGGGAAACTGAGGATGCTAAGAAAGCTTTGAAGGAAGCATTGAAAATGACGAACAGGGTTGAGTTGCATGATGCAATATCACATTTGAAACAGCTGCAGAAAAAGAAGGTGAAGTCAAATAATGGGGGTGCCAATGGGGAAGGATCATTTGTCATTGTGGAACCCTTAAAATTTAAGACTGTGGGGGAGAAAACCATGTTGAGACAGGACTTGGCATGTGCTCTTCAAATTAGGGCCTTTCAGAGGATCACTAGGTTGGGTCGTTGTGATTTGGAGGTTCTGAAGAAGGAAATGATTGAAGGTGATGTGCCGGTGTCTTATTCTGGTAGTGGCATTCCGGAGAAATCCATACGTAAACCTATCTTGGAAGAAATTCTCCGCCGTTTACTTAATTTCCTGAAGCCTGAGACTTTCCAAGGAGCTGTCAAAGCCATAAACGAGAGGATACTCTCTGTCTTGGATGAAGCGGGTTCAGGCAGGGTGGATTTGGGCATGTTTTTTGCTGTCCTTGCACCCATTTGTAGTGGCCCTCCTGAGAAACGCAAGCGTGTGGCTTTTGATGCTCTTTTGTGGCGTCCTGTGAATGAAGGCATCTCGCAGATTAAAAGGGTTGATGCTGTCAGATACGTCAAATTATTGAGAGCTATCTTTGTCCCTTCTCAAGGGGTTAGTGAGATGATGGAAATCCATGGAGAAACAGATGCTTCACTGATGTCTTACACTGAATTTCTTGTCATGTTTGATGATCCTGATTGGGGTTTCGGTATCATGCCCACTCTGTTGAAGCTTGAAACCGGAGATAGGAACCGACATGGCCAACATGTTTGCTCTGTTTGCCGCTACCCAATTATCGGGTCACGCTTCAAGGAGATGAAATCTCATTTTAGTCTCTGCAATCAATGTTACAGTGAGGGAAAGGTGCCTTCTACCTACAAGCTGGATGAGTACAGATTCAAAGAGTATGGAAGTGAGGCTGAAGCGTTGAAAGATAAGTGCATGTGCTTTAATGTGCAATCGCATAATGGTCCATAGCTAGAAGAATTTAAAAGTTTTTCTGTATTATCTCATCATGTTATTCTAGTTGTTAAGTGTGAGATATATAGTTCATCAATGTGTTCAGCAAGCATCATGCCCTTGTATAATAAAATGTTTCACCTGGTTGCTCTCAATTGTTGTTATCTAATAGCAACTGTAGGATCCCTCTCCCTTCCCCTTCTTTTCTTCTCCCAACACTCGTGGTGTATATTACCTTAATGATTTCTGATTCTTTGTGTAGAATTTATTTTAACTGATGAGTCCATATTTGCATTAGGGGTCAGTGGCTTTCTATTTAGAATATTATAAATGAGTTTAAATTTTAATTGAGGCATCAAATGGAGACAATTTTCTGTTTTTGGCCTTTTGAGTCCTAAGAATATAATTTTCAGTGATAATGAATTTTTTTTCTTTTGCTTGCATTTGACAATAACTTGACATGACTGGAATGACACTGAGATTTTATCTGTAGATGTGTAAGAATCAAATTAGTGCTTAAGAAGACTAACACTGGACATCATCAATAATGATGGAAGTTATGAAAGATTTTTTTTTTTTTCCTTAAAAAGACGACAAGAACTCGTGAATCAGCAGTCTGTAGATTGATGATTGTGCTCTGTAATAGAGGTCTTTGGAATGTTAAATCAAGGTTTTAAATCTTGTTCCATTGCAGAATTGTGGTACTATGTTGATGCTAGACGGCTAGTTCTGCTTTAGTAAATATAATAACCAAAATTATGGATTCCTTATTGTAATTTGTCTCATATTTTTCCCTTTCAAGCCGATTTTCATAGTTTGTATGCTAATTGCTGGAGTCCATCTAGAATGTTTGTGCACCATGTCTGTAAAGTTCTTACATGATCATCATTCGACCTGTGACCTGACTACTTGGATTCCTTAGACAGGTATTTAGACCATAGTTCCATAGGAACGCTTTTTCCAGTCAGTCAGTCGCACAAGGGGGATGGGCAAAACTTAGGTATGTGCATTTGCGCGATGAACAATGCAGTTATATAATTGAATTTAACCGTATAACTGAGGAAGTAGAGTACAGTAAGGTACAGTTCTAAGAAAATGTACTATGCACACAGGTTAGAGATCATTCTTGGTAAGGAAGTGGTCAATTAATGAGCTCGTGTAGTGTGGTCCTGTTGGAGGGTGATTAGCTAGAGGGTCCTTACCTATACTTCTCCATAATTTTCTGATTTAAACTTTGCCATTTGTCAACCTTTTTGAAAGGGTCAATATAGTTACTGGCACGATCAATAATTCAATACCAAAACGGCATTGTGGTGCACTTATTTTTGTCTTTAACATGCACAATAAGTCTCTGTACTATAACTACACCAAGAATTAGACGTGCCACGTGTTGAAACTTCTCAAACGGGTTTAGCTTCCAGTAAATGCTAGACTAGGTAGTGTAGAGGATTTTACAAAATGTTAACATCTTGCTACTAAAAGGTCAAATACGGCGTTTGTTTGTTTCTAACTTTCTCATCATCTAGAAGAGGATTTAATGGCAATTATGGTCTCTAGAAACTGAAAAAGCAACCATAAAGGACAAATGTGAAGCAGTGACTTCGAGTGCAGTTATGGACAAGCAATTGCTTTGTTTTTGAGAGGTATTAAAACAGTGGGGCATTTGGGTAATGAACTGAGTTCTGTTGTACAAGTAAATCCTTGAATTTTTATAGGCTCTCATTGCTTTTTCTTTTTTAGAGTCTGCTCTCATTGCTTATTATTTGCCTACGATTAACTGTGTTTTAGTTGCCTTCTTGCAATTTCTGGCATAGTTGACCCTTTCCAACTTCCAATTAGTAACATCTATGGCAACGAAACTATAGCCATGTAAAATGGTTGTAACAAGGAAACCGGCCTGGAAAAAAATATATTTATATCTGTCTATTCGCATCACTACTCGCCACCTAAATTTGTATTTATATTTTTTTTAATAATTAAATTGTTATAACAAGAAATGAGATATTTGAATTTTAGATGTCATTAATACACTCAAAAGTATTAATTAGTTGAATTACAAGACTCTCGACAGATTTGTATCAAATTAATAAAGATAAAGAAAATAAGTATCAAATTAATAAAGATAAAGAAAATAAAAAGAGAGGAAAGGGGGTGTTTACATTATCATTCAGAAAGAGTTTATTTATATAAAATAAAAAAAATAAAAGCATACAGAGAGAAGTTGACTGAGCCTTAAGTCAGAGCTTATTTTGTTGGAAAATATCAAAATACTTCATGCTTTAGTATAGCCGGGTGAGAACAACATTGTCGTGATTGAAAAGTTAGAAACATCAAAAGCTACTGATAATGATGCTTGAGTTGAAAAACTGAAAAAGCCTAACTGTCATGGGGCAATTGAATGCAGTATTAAAAGCCTTAATTAGTGCACAATTTAATAGGTGTACCAGTAGGGCAGTTAGTAGGGACCAACTAGTTTGTATGGGTCATTCTCTGAAAAATTTGTACCAGTAATGTTATCGCCACAAATTATTTTATAATATTTTTACAAAATGTTAATGTGACTAATTTTTTATTGGTTTTCATTTAAGCTTACTATTAATGTTACTTTTTTATTTACCAATAATCACTCACCATATCAGTAATTTGTAAAAAAAATTGTAAAATATTTAATATCTATGACATTATTCATTTTTATTTGGCTCATTTAGGCTGGTTTGGTGGGGATTAGGGATGACAGGCAATTTGGTTTCGTTTATGGGATTCAATTTTTTATTTTTTCCCCCATATATTAATCATTAAGCCATGTCCACCCTAATAATTTCAAAGTTTCCTTCTTTTATTTTTACTCAGAATGAAGTCGTCATTGATGCATGTGCTATAATTATGCTATGCTACATTCATATAATGGAAATCATTATTAAAAAACTTTTAGTAGCCAAACCAACAATAAGTTTAGCTATGAGTCTGACTAATTGGGCTATCACAGATTCACAGTCAAACTATCATCTGTTCTCATTTATCTAAATTTATCTTTTGGGGCAAAAAGAGAACAAAATGCACAATTAGTCAATTACAGTGAAGGTTTGAAAAAGTCACGTATAAATATTTAGAGATAAACCAACAAATCCGTTGCAGTCTAGTTGGTCAGGATAATCGGCTCTCACCCCCGATAGACCCGAGTTGAAGTCCCGGCAACGGAAATTATTTATTTTCCTATTTTCTATGGGTTTTAAAGAGTCATATAAATAAATGTTGGAAATAAATATTGAATCCGTTAGAGTCTAGTTGGTCAGGATGATAATCAGCTCTCACCCAATAGACAGTCTTGACAACAAATATTATTCTTTTTTCCTCTTTTTTATGGGTTTTAAAGAATCATATATATAAATTTAGAGATAAAATAGCAAATCCGTTGTAGTCTAGTTGGTTAGGATAATTGGCTCTCACCCAATAGACCCGGGTTTAAATCCCGGCAACGGAAAATTATTTTTTTCCCTCTTTTTTTTTTAATGGGTTTTGTTTCGGCCAACTATCTTGTCGGGTCTTTGCTGTACAATCCAACAGTAGCCCAAAGCGAGCCCAAATAAACCAATTTTGGTTGGAATATAAACGTTTTGTTCGCCACCATGGTCCTCAACTTCATGTTTCAAAATGGTTCTTAATCCAATAGATAACAATTCATATGTTTTAGTTTAGTCCTTTATCTTTTGTTCGTTTCCCATTAAAAAAAGGTCTTTAACTTTTGAGGGTCAAGTGGCAATTAAACTAAAATTTGTTTTGAAACCACTATGAATTGTGTAATTTATCCAAGTATAAGAAGTAACGCTAGAGATACAAACTTTATTTAGTATAGACATTTATTTAGTGCAAAGAGAATTTTAGCCACTATATAATTGTCACAAATAGAAGAGATAGCTATTTGATATAATCATTTTCTAAAAATAAACTGTTTGTTTCACTGGAAAACTTTCTGTAAAAATAGTTTTTTACATTTTTTAGTGTTTAGTAGCACAAAAAAAACTGGTCAACCAAAAACAATCTTTAGTTAACGGAAAACCCTAATAAAAATAAGGCTTATTTTTCTATAGGTTGTTTTCCAAATTTTTTTTTGGAAAACACACTCTCATGTGTCGCATTTTCTATAAATATTATCTTCATCTGTAGCCTTAGGAAACATAATTTTTTCTCTTAATATTTTTTCCCCTCGTAACATAGTTCTCTGGTTAGATTTTTTTTTTCCGTTCACTGATCGGTCAATAGCTCCGACTTGCAAAGGAAAACAGATTTGCAACGGTAATTATTTCATTCCTCTACCAAAATCCCAATTCTTTACTTTGAATTTCAAGCTTGATTTTCTTTTTTCTCTAAGAAATTTTTGGTTTGATGGATTCCAGGTAGAAGTTACTTCTTTTTCGCACATAAAAGTGCAAAAAATAAAAATAAAAAATAAGAAGAAAGAATGAATGAAGTAAAAGATGAAAATTTTAAACACAGTGCCTATATGGCTCTAAATTGCTTTTACATAGGACAATCCTTATGGTAAATTAATAATATTGTTATATAATGAATGATAATTGTTTAGGAGAATTGTATTTGTTGGCTAATATATTATGCAGATACTATGCAGTGATAATATTTCATGCAGAATCGCAGATACATTATGTAAATACATAATTTAGAGTAATATTGAAGACTTGTGGTTGACCATATTAGACAATTAGTGTACCAGCAAAAAGAGTAGACAATTAAAAGTTATTGTTATTTGTACTTATTGAAGATGTATGTATGTATGTACGTACGTACATACGTACGTTATTGTCCATATATATGAGCAAGATGAGTAATAGTGATTATGAAAATTTGACAACTAATTTTGATTGTATTTATATATTGTCAAAATTTTAGTATGAAAACCAAATCCATTCTTGGTTTTTTATTTATTTATATTGATTACATTAGTTGGTTTACATAATACACATATTTTTAAATTATACAAGAAATATATATATATAAAAAATTGCATACTAAATACCAGAAAACATTTTCAAGCTCATTTTTAAGGTTGTTATCAAACACTAGAAAATGAGATAGTTTTCTAGAAAATGCTCTTTGGAAAATGAACCGTTTTCTAGAAAACATTAATGCTGAAACAAATGTAAATGGTATGCTTGGATAGAAAATGGAAATTAAGAATATTTTTAATATTTCGTCAAAAGAGTTTTGTTTTAACTAATTTAAATGATTATTAATTTAATTCAATTGAATATATGTTAGTTGGATATCAAACATATACATTTGAATTTGAATTATAGTCTATGTTTATACCAACCATATGAAACTGTATTCCGATCCACTTTATTTTGATATGAAACACATTAATTTAATTCAATTAAACATATGTTAGTTGGAATTCAAATATATACATTTGAATTTGAATTATATAGTTTATATTTATACCAAATATATGAAACTGTATTCCGATTCACTTTATTTTGATATGAAACACATAAATCGTCGAGTTAAACGAATTCCAGTTAAATTTAAATTTAGGTAATTCGTTGTTGCAAGTGAACTCTTCCCAAATGGAGCACAAAAAACCATGACTTTCAATCACCATTTCGTCTGGGACAAAGTTTGGGGTTAAAAGTGTGGTAATTCACCAATTTTTGAATTTGCTCTTGATTAGTAATATAAAAAACAAATGGAGGCAAGGAAATTACTTAGGAGGCGTTTGGTTCACCGTGATGTTACATTATACCGTAATATTACGTTATTGTAATATTATATTAATGTAATCTTAATATAAGAATACAACTTTACATTGTTTAAAAACGTGATGAGATAAAGATGATGTAATATATTTTGTAATTTTAAATTATAATAATGTTAGAAAAAATAAAATAAATAAAAAATCTTAATATCATATCATTGTAATGTAAATCACATCAAAGGCATATTACAGCGAATCAAACCACCCCTTAGTAGTAAAAGGTTGTTGTTTTTTTTTTTTTTTTTTTGGCTGAATTAAGGAGAAGCTATATAACAGTTCCTTCTGCTCTCAATGCATGGTTGCGTATAGGTTTCCCACTATGAAAATAACACCAGTAAGCATTCTAAACACATGCAAGAAACATGCGGTGTCATTCACTTTGTGTGAAAAGAGTGATCAATTTAATTTAAACACTGCTTTTAAGTTTATAAATCATCTCCATAAGAACTCTAAATTATCATAAATCAACTATTAACTCCAGATAAGTAGTTGATTAAATGCTTTTCTTGAGGTTAAAATAAGCTTAACCAAGAAGATGAGGTTGGATATGCAGGCAAACATCATGACTGGAACTTTAAGGTTAGTCATGCTCTTGTCATGCATGATGATGGTTATTATGATGCCCATGATAGCAACGGCATCATCGTCAAAGTCGCCATTATTATCAGCACCATCAATGGCATCTACTGCGCTTCGCCCACAACAGGAGATGCACAGAGGAGAGGAACAGCACCAGGTTCAACCAGAGATTCTTCCAGAAGACTATGGCGTCTATGATCCCCCTCCCACACCCAACATTGGTAGAGGAGCCCATGCTCCTATTCTACACTAAGAATTTTGATGTCGTTCTACTTCCCAGGTTTCAATTTGTAACCCAACAAGAACCTGAATATGATGATATACTATCTTACATGGTGGTGTAACATTTGTATTAGTTTCTTGTTGCTACGCAGTTTCTATTAATTTAATAAAACATTTGTCATATCATGTTCTCTACTTCTCTTGCAGTAAATTTTATATCTCCCGTGTATTTGAATCATTCCAAACCCATGAACACCCCCCCACCCCCCCCCCCCCCCAAAAAAAAAAAACCTTTCGAGTACGTTTGGTATTCTGTAATAAACTCTGTAATGTAATAACTATTCCTTAGAAATAACCATTTTGTTGTGTTTTTATTACAAATAATAGTCATTCCCTAGGATTAACTGTTCTTTAAAATGAAGAATTATTATTCCTTACCAAAACGGTTGTAATAATTATTCCTTAACCTGCATAATAAATACAAAAATAAAAATTACTAAAAGACCCCAACACTAATAAAACTCTCTCTCTCTCTCTCTATCTCTCTCTCTCTCTCTCTTAAGAATCAATTCATAATTTTTTTACTATTTTTTAGCTTCATTATTCTCCATGTTAATTTTTTTTTTCTACTATTTTTCTCAATGATGTGAAAAGAGTAAAAAAAACCCACTATGCTAGCATGTTCTTTGTTATGATTTTTTATTAAAATTTTGAAAATTATAAATAGTATTTATTTTTGTGCGCGCCAGAAATAAGGTTCTCTTTTGGGCTCACAATCTATTTGTAAAGTGGGCTTTGAGTTTTCTACCTTGGGTAGTTCCTAACAATGAAACTCTATAATGCAACCTCTCCCTATGAATTCTTCCACTCCTTTGATACTCTCCTACTCTCTCTCTCTCTACTCTCAATTTTTTTAAGGAGCTTTTCCAACCCCCTTTTCCCCTTTAGCTTCTCATATTTATAGCCTCATAATTAGTGGAGAGACTATGATTATTTCTATGGTTAGTGCAATAGGAGGTCCAATGTCGTTAACTCAAAGTGGGCGTTTAGGTGAGAGTGAGATGTGGCGAGAGTGGCTTTAGAAATGGTTCCCACTTCAGTAGATATGCTCGGTAGTGATATTTCCCAAAGAACTGCCGGGCATACAAGAGATGGTATCCCTGGGCGCCTTTCTACTTGCTCGGGATGTGGTTCGCCGAGCAAGGCCCAGGCGGTGGAACAGGGTGCGTGCTAATTAAGATTATCTACTCCTCAGGCTTTTGGGCAATATGAGGCTTGGGATTGTGAGTTTTGTGGGCTCGGGCTGGGGCCTTAGGTAGAAAGAGGTTGATGCCATGGGCCACACTGTTGAGTCAGGATCTAAGGCCCAGCTGGGCTTGGGTATCACAATGCCGTACAAGTTTTATATTGTTTGTAATTATAAATTGGTATCTATATGTTGTGATAAAAATAACTATATTACTATGATATGATGTTATCAATTTTGTATATTTATTAAGATTAATTAATAAAAATAGTTATTATTTAAAATGAAGAATTATTATTCCTTATCAAAATGGTTGTAATAATTATTCCTTAACCTGCATAATAAATACAAAAATAAAAATTACTAAAAGACCCCAATACTAATAACTCTCTCTCTCTCTCTCTCTCAAGAATCAATTCATAATTTTTTTTACTATTTTTTAGCTTCATTATTCTCCATGTTAATTTTTTTTTCTACTATTTTTCTCAATGATGTGAAAAGAGTAAAAAAACCCACTATGCTAGCATGTTCTTTGTTATGATTTGGTATTAAAATTTTGAAAATTATAAATTGTATTTAGTTTTATATTGTTTGTATTTATAAATTGGTATCTATATGTTGTGATAAAAATAACTATATTGCTATGATATGATGTTATCAATTTTGTATATTTATTAAGATTAATTAATAAAAATAATACTAATCAACTAATTATATATATTCTTTTAATTTATAAAATGATAGATATTAAGCCATATTGTAAAATATATATCTTTTTTAAAATGGTATTTTAGGAAATTTGACAAAAATATAATAACATTCCACTATCTTAACATAGATTTAGACTTGGCTACAGTATGTCCTATAGCCGCGTTTCTAACAACGCAGCCATTGGTCTTGCCCTGTAGTCGCATTTTTTCAAATGCGGCTATAGACCCCTCAGCCCTATAGTTACGGGTTTTTAGGCCACGGCTGAAAACGTGGTTATAGGCCGAATTGTCTTATAGCCACGTTTTCGAGAGCTATAGCCGCGTTTTTTTGTAGTGCCATCATAGTATTATCAGCAAACAAATGAATAGGAATAGTTATGCTATTCCAACTTCTTGTATTACTTGTAATACTTATTCATACTTACTCATATTACAATGTACCGAATGTTTCTTTTTCGGCCACAAGTTCAGAACAAATTGCTCTTTGAGCTGACCGTTGCATAAATCTAGGACAGATAAAACATACTAGAATGAAGGCCATTGGTTTCTTGTGTCAAAGTTGGATACAAAACCCCTAACGTAGGTGTGAGTTTCCTAATTGTGAGGCCTACGCCTATGTGATAGAAATGTTGTATGCAACCATTACACAAGATAAAAAATTCATCCTTCCTCAATCTAGACAAAGTTGTTCCACATTAATGGAAATTTTTTGAGACGTGAAGGGGACCCCATTTATCATTCGCAATTGAAAACAGCAATAGGAATCTACTAAGGCTGTGTTTGGATGGTAACATTTGGATTGGATTTGAAATCCATTGATCTCAAATGCCTTGATTTAAAATCCCTTGATTTTGAAATTCTTTGTTTGGATCTTTTTAAACAATGAAGAATTTGAAATTCATCATTTAAAATTTCATTGTTTGGATACGTAAATTTGGATTTGAATTTGGATTTAGATTTAAGATCAATAAAACATATTCTTTAATTATTATTTTTCTTAATCATTCTACATTTTAATTTTAAATACATGAGGTAATATTAATAATCCAATTAATAAGATGATGATTAAAAAATTTTATTCATAGCCAACTAAAAAAATATCTTGCCAGCTATTGATAACTAAAATATTTTATATCAACTTGAGAGGACACCTAAATGCATGGTTTTTTTTTTTTTTCATCCCAAACAAGCCTGCTTTGATTTTTTATATCAGTAATTATAGCAAAATGTAGCTTCCACGCCTTTAGTCTATTCTTAACATTATCCTTTGTCAAATTGAGAATCAATTAAGCATTTATGTACTCCACAGCAGCTTGGTATGCCACCCCTTTCTAGTATCCATCCTCCCTATTTCCTTGAGCTAATTGATCATATAAAATACTTGCTAATGCTTTGTCCATTTCCGCATTCCATTGAATATATTGTCTTGAATGTGATTGTGATTGAGATTGAGATTGTGATCCGGATAGGGATTGAGGTTGCTTATCTTTTCTTCCCATTTCTATTATGTTTTCAAATCTGGTATTTGGTATTTGGACCTTGGTATCAAATCTATCAACATCCTAAAAAATGTTAGATTAGCAACAAGAAAGGAAAAAAACACAGTATTCCCATACAAATAGAAATGGGAAGAAAAATAGTATTATGTTTTCATTACGTTTTTCATACAAATCAAAGAAAAATGACACTTTATTTATTAATAAACTTCTTCATATTTGAAAAACTATGGAAACATATCTAAAATCTTCTGCAGATAAACTCACTTGGAGCACATGAACCAATATAACAGAGATCATTATAGAAACAGACCAAAAACAAACTTAACTACAAACAAAAGATATATGATGGCATATTGCAAAAGAGAGCTCCATATCAATTGTCAGTAAATAATAACAGTAAACCCTGTAAAGTGCATTACAATGGCTTAGATTTCATTAAATAATAAAAATAAAAATTATAGAAATAATTGGCCTAACATTAATCACAATTCCAGAACAACAAAAAATTGATCAAACTATAAAAAAGTATAGCTTTCACACACACACACACACAATATATTGATATAAGAATGCCCAGATTCAAGAACCCATTGATCTATGCTGTAACAAGTCCAAAACTTTGAAAATATGATACCAATCACAACAACAAACAAACCCCATTTCCAAAATTCAAGAACCCATCAATCTCAGCAGTAATAGAAACCAAAACTTGGTAACTAAATATGATACCAATAACCAAAAAAAACAGACCCCATTTCCAAAAACCAATATTCTGATCAAAGAATCATAGATCAACCATTTTAACTAACACACACATAAATGAGTGATCCAAATCCACATTTTAATATATACATATAAAAGGAAAATAAAGAACAACCCATCAAAGCAAAGTCTGATATATACCAGAAGCAAACTCTCTGTGGAACGCTGAGATCCTGAGGTATGAGGCAGCCCTTGAAGCCCACAACAACCTTTAAGACATGTTGGAAACTTTAAACCCAAAAACAAAAAATACTGCCCTTTCTATTTCTCTCCCCCTCAACACACAAAACACACTACACAAATATTTGTTTCTCTTATAAATTCTAATAAATTAGGTGGGGTTTGGAGAGTTGGTGGGGGTGTTCCAAACTTCCAATCACTGTATTTTTAAGCCACCAGCAAGAAGAACTTTGGAGCCAGTTGAGAATTTTGGGTAGTTTAGAATGTTCTATAAGAAAGGGGAGACCATCACCCTCAATATGTAAGGCTCTCTTCAATTCTGAATCAGAACATCCTTTGCCTACAGAACAACTTTTGCTTAGGCATTGGGTTAATGTTGATGTTGGTGCATCGCAAGATGGTAGTATATCACTTAATTTAATGGAATAGATTATATAAGAGGAAATGCCCTTGTACACAGAGACACAAACGTACAGAGGCTTGCTAAGATCTACTCCTAATGATGGCAATCGCAAAAGAGAGCTAATACTAAGACATAGTTACTGTCCTACTAAAAGGACACGGGCAAGGTGGAACAAGCACTTCAACAACACCCTCAAGCATTTGTGTTACACTCCTCATGCATAAAGATGTTGTAGTTTACCACTTCACTTCACGTTACACACACACAATGTGTAACAATTCACATGCTCTATTTATGTATATCTACAGTTCATAGAAGCATTTCATCAAACACATAATTTGCATTACAAACCCACAAACGAAAATAGAAATAGAAAATAAAGACAAACTCAAAACAAACCATTGAAAATACTATGAAACAAAACCCACAAACAAATCAAACGAATCCCAAACAAAATCCACACTCAAATCAAAGGAAACCCAAAAAAACCCACAAAAAAAAAAAAAAAAAATACCCACAGAAAACGCCAGAGCCTTTATGATTCAGATTTAGTAGAAAGAGAGAAATAGAGAGGATAAAGAGGAGGAAAAGAGTAGAGAGAGACAAACCTTACTGCGAGAAAGAGCAAGAAGAAAAGCTTGGCAGAGAGAGCGTGACAGAGACAGAGTAGCCGATGAAGAGAGCACGAGCGTGAGGGCTGGGCGAGGGATTTCTAAATTCTTGGGTTTGGGAGGGTATTTCAAATCCATGGATTTGGGCCAAATCCAAATCCAATTCTTTTAAGTTATCCAAACAAAGGATTTGGATTTGGGCCCTCTCAAATCCAAATCCAAATCCAAATTCATGTCATCCAAACAGACCATAAGTGCTAACTAAAATGAACGTCTTCAAGTATGGATAAACAGATCATGATTGTTAGCATGTACAAAAAGTGAAGGTAAACAACAATTGCGTTCAGTATATCCCAAAGATTTTCAAGTTTCTTTGTTTTGCAAGTACAGAGAAATAATTGACATAAAAATCTAATTTTATTGCATAAGTAAGATGAGCATGTTTCAACAAGAAAGAACCATGTGGCCTGAATTCACGTGGCAATCAATGATTAGCTGAGCATACAGGCTCCTTTACTTGATGGAATATAACAGTATAACAGCAACAGCATTGTTCTTCATTGGAATTTGGAATAACAGAAGCACCCCAATGGAAGACCACACTGTCTATGGCGAAAATCTGGCAATAACTTACCTATTTGACAAAAGAAAAAACAGAATCAGTTCTGGGACAACAAGGTTAAGCATAACTAATAGAAGGAAAGAAGGGATGCCTGCATGCCCAATATTCATTGAATTGTTAGCAAAATTTAAGATGAGAACATTATGCTATTAGGTATTTCTGTATAACTTAGAAGAGAAAATAAAAGGTAAAAGTGAGGAGAGTGTCCAATGATTTTGCATTCTAACCCACAAAGAAATACTGATGGGAAAGATTTAGAGAAAATAGGGCCTGAGGAAGAAGAGGTATCAAAACTTTCTTTTGATTACTTTCACTCTCTTCAATAACTAAATAAGGAAAAATAAATCTGCTATTCTTTTCTCTTATTTTCCCTAATTATATCTTATCTTGTATGAAGGAAACTAAGGTTCCGTTTGTTTTGTTGTAAAATATTTTCAGCAAAAGACTTGCTTATTTTCCAAAAATACATCTAAAGCAAACCAAACGAAAATAATAGTTTTGATTTTGATGCTTTAAGCTCCATTTGATTGCTTACAGAATCTTTTTCTATAGAAAAATGTTTCAATTTTCCCTCAATTTTCTCTGCACCAGCAGCAGAATGGGCAGTGATTGGGCTGGGTGCAGCGGTGGATTGAGTTAGTTTCGCACCAGCATTAGGTGGCTTGCAGTGGGGTTCACAGCGACTGCATTCATAGACGATTTGAACAGCTGAGCTAGCAGATGATGGCTGGGTTTGGCAGACAACAGCTAGCATAGGAGGAGACGAGAACAGAAGGTGGGGGTGGTGGGGTGGGGGCGGTCTCTGTTTGTGTGAGAACTGATAATAAATAAGATAAAATTTCAACCTATGGCATCCACTCTATGATGATTGCTCTTTATTATCAAGCCAACACATCAATCGGTTTTAGGTCATAATAAATAAGATAGAATTTCAACTTATGACATCCGTTCTATAATGATTGCTCTGTATCATCAAGCCAAGACTTCAATCGGTTTTAGGTCATAATAAATAAGATAGAATTTCAACTTATAGCATCCGCTCTATGATGATTGCTCTGTATCATCAAGCCAAGACATCAATCGGTTTTAGGTGTAGGTGGGAAATAACTAATATTTATTTTTTTGATAGGTAATAAGAGTAATATTATTGATAAAAGATAAAAAAGGAGAATACATGGTGTTCATGATGATGAACACGGAAAGAACAACAACCAAAAACATAGAAACAAAGAAATCAAGAGACTATTCTAAAAGAAGAAAGAAACTCTAAATTTTTTATAAATAATATTAGCAAACCTTATGTTATTATCGATTTCTCTTTTTCCTTAAGTGATGCAGCAATTCCATTTACTCAATAATTCAACAATTACCACTCACATAAGATGTATAGAAGATGGGCAAGCAACAGCAGCAACTTTCTGAGCACGCTGTGCTTCGCTCCTATAAAGCTCCTTCATTTCTTTTTTCACACGCCTTGCTTCACGGCGTTCCTCCTTTACAGCAGCCTGCAAGCAGAAAAATCCAACGCCATTATAGTAGAAAGAGTAGAAATTAGAATATACCATCAAAATAATGTAAACCCAGGCATGATTTCTTAAAGCAATAGATGCTTGAATAGACAAAGTACTGACTGCAACTTATTTCCTTCTGAAACATATTTCGTAATGGCAGTTTGCAGACAGGCAAAGGACCAAATTTTATTATATCAGTCAATATTGATAGATAATTCAATGTTTGAGGCACTGTCTATTCAAGAAATCACATAAGATGAAACAAGCAGCAAGGAAATACCTTCCGTTCTTTCTTCTCCTCCTTTGATTCCTGACCATTAGGTTTCCTCTTCTGCTGCTCCACTTTGTTGCTACCCACATCCTTCACTTTTTCTGCAGCAGGTTTTCTACTAGGAGGTAGAAAATCCACCGGAAGCTTCTGTTTTCCTTGAAGGGATATTACATGACTTGTGGCACCCCTGGCATTGGATACAGTTTCAGCCAACTTCTTTTTCCTAGTTATTGGAGCCCCAATCTTAACAGGGTGGTTATCACAATTTGTATACGTGGAAACTATGGTTTCACAATCCCACATTTCTGATTCATCACTACTTTCTTGTTCAAGAATCATATCTTTGTCATCATTTTCACTTTCGTTTTCATACTTCTCAGCATATTCCACAATGCGATGAATCACATCAGCAGCAGTCTCTAATAGCTCTTTACTTTTTGGTCCCTTAGTATCACGCAATAAATCTGCAGGAGCCCTATATTTGCCATCAAGCTCCAAGTCATCAATCAAATTGTCACCTAGAGTATGTTTGAGCTTCTCCGCTAGGAACTCATCTTCTTCAGCTACATAACCATAATCATCATCATCATCATCATCAGTACCATATTCTTGACGTTCAAGCTGGAAAAGATAAAACATTGTGAGAAAAAGAAATCTAATAGGACAAGAGAAAGTCCATCAAACAAAGGAAGATAGTGATTCCACAGTATAATTTAAGCTAAAAGTGTAAAAAGTTTATTTTTGATAAGTAAAGAGGATAAAAAGTTTTCCTTTTATTTACAAAAAAAAAAATCTGTGGTAAATGCCTCAAGGCCTACTAAAATTCCCTGAAACTTGTGGTACGTGATCAAGGTAGACAATGGATACAAATTACCCAGTAATAGCAAATTCCTTTGCAGACATGTAGACTAAGGGGAAAGGGGAAATCGAAACTGTTCATGAAAAGAAAAATTCAGGTAGTTGGAACACATTTATAATATAACATAAATGAGCTAGTGATATGATAATGCTTCAAATACCCCAGGAAGAAAATTAACTGGATGATCAAGGTAGACAATGGATACAAAATACCCAGTAATAGTAAATTCCTTTGCACATGTAGAATAACAGAATAAGGGGGGAAATCAAAACTCTTCATGAAAAGAAAAATTACAGGTCGTTGGAACCCATGTATGAAATAACATAAATGAGCTAATGATACGATAAAGCTTCAAATCCCGCAGGAAGCAAATTAACTGCACGGATGTCATCTAACTCACATAATAATCAAGGTGTAAACACAATATAATGTGTACAAAGGGAGTGCATGATTTCTAACACCAACAAATTGGGCTCAGCTCCCATACTGTATGTGAACTGCCTCATATGACTCAGCATCAGCTCATGCACCTTCCTCAACTCCTCTCAACACATACACAGACAAACTGTTATATACCTATCTAAGATAACCTGCAAATATACTTGTCAATTTTTTTAGCACCTTCTTCCTTATAGATTAAAGCTAAACCTTAAACAGATGATTTTTTTTTTTTTTTTTTCTGGAAGTGATTGCTTCTTTTCTATTGAATAACTATTAGGCACAAGCCGTTAATATTTGAAATTATGCAATGAATTAGCACACACCCAAAAGACTTTGAATGTACAATATGACTAGTGGCCGTCCCATCAATGTTATCAGCAAAGTCACATAAAAGTCAGAATCAGGAATCACTATGTTATTAAATGCTTTACAATCTAAGGCTAAAGAAAATTTAAACTTTCAAGTTGTTGATGAGAAGAATTATGTAGAAAAGCCAAAAAGAAGTTCCAAACATAGATTTATAACAATGTGCTTACAGAGAAATTTAGAAAACAAACAATTTTAATAATAGGAAAGAATAGGAATTAAAACAACATAGCACATTGGAATGTGTCCAGAAATAAAGTGATCTAACTGGCATTTAGTGAATTGAGCCTAGAAACTATCTTAGGGTTGGGAAACTTAAATAGTTAATTTTGATACTGTTTTTTCCTGTGGGCTACATGGAAGGGCTTCTTAATTGTACCATGTGATACATATAGTCCATTATCAGAGAAGACGTCACAATTGGAATGCCATTGGGTTGAGCAATGGATCAAATGATCAGAGCGGTTTGTGATATGTATTATGCTATCTTATTGTACCATCTTCTTCAGTTTTTCCTTTTATTCAATATACATATTGGACCATCTTGTTTTAGTATGTCATATGTATTATGCGCGCTACTATTTATCTCTTCTTTGGCAAACTTAGTTTTAGACTTAGCTTACACTGATCATGCATCCTCAAGTCTAATATAATAAATGAGAAATTCAACATTTTAACCCGACCCAAATATGAAATCATCTAGAAAAATAAAGAACAAAACAAGAAAAAATAAAAATTACAATGAAAAACAGGAAAAGAAACTCACTAGATCAAATTGCTCATCCAAAAGACGAGGGGCACGGGGCTTGTGGCCAACAATTTCATCTCCTTCTTTCACCAGCTGATTTCCAACTCCATTCTGAAACACAAGGCTATCCACAACTTCTTGTTGGCCTGAAGCACTAGCTTTATCAACCTCATTTTCGGGTTTTTCCTCAATTTTCTCAACTATATTCAATCTATTATCCACCTCTTCCTCTTCTTCTTCTTCAGCAAGGTTTGCCTGAACAACAAAATCCTCTTCCAAGTCCTCATCATCGGAAGCAAACCGCAACAAATCGCTATCATCAAGTAATGCAGCAACATCTGGATCAACAGCTTTCTGAAGCCTCACACCAACGGTCTTAGACGCAACACTAAAAATCGATTTCTCATTGGAATCACCATCCCCTCCAGAAATCCGTACTCTCGAAGCATCATATGCCTAAACAAAACAACAACACACATTCACATCAAGCTTATTCCAAAAAAATTTCTCAGCATCCAAACAGAGTAGAAAGAAAAACAAAACCTAATCCGACCTTGACGTCATGAGGAAGCTCCTCAAGCTTCGCCTTCGGGTTCTGATAATACGCGGAGCCACCACCAGTGTTCTTAATCTCCCGCAAGTGCTTCAGATAATTGTAACCGTCATCCGGAAACCCTAGCTCCAAAATCTCCTTCCTCAAGTTCTCCGGCAACGGTTTCCTCGACGGCCCCGCCGCCGGAGTCCCGAAAACCCGATCATCGGCCTCGTTATCATTGTTATCCTCCGGCGCATCCGCGAATATCGAATAGGAATCGCCTTCGCCTTCGCCTTCGTCTTCGTACTCGCCGGAGCCGGCAAAGAGGGAGACGGGGTTATTGTCGATGCGGACGAAGACTCGGTCATTACCAGGTGAGTCGTCGTAAATGGGATCGGACGAGTCGCGGGCGATTAATTGGAACGTTGCGGATTTCTTTTTGTCGATGAATTTCTTTTTCCTGCCCATTTTTTTTTTTTTAAGTGAAATTTGGTAAATTGAAAGCAGGTGGGTGAGAATGATTGAAGTTGCGATAAGTTGAGAATGAATTGAATAAACCCTAGCTGCTGGTCTGTCTAATGAGTAAAAATTATAAACCCTAGAGCCAGAGCCAGAGGTCGAATCATCAACACGTGTCATTTTAGGAACGACTGTCGTTTTCTTAAAAAGATAAATAAATTAAAAAAAAGTTTCCGTTGCCGGGACTTGAACCCGGGTCTCTCGGGTGAGAGCCGAGTATCCTAACCAACTAGACTACAACGGAGTGTTGTAAGCTAAATAAAAAAACATGATATATATACGTAGTTGATCTGAACTCAAATACGATAGCAAATGATATATATAATAATTTAAAATTTTTTATTTGTTTACCCTTGAAAAATAAAATAGGAACCCTTCCAGCAAAATCAGAAACACTCTCAAAAATTTTTATGCCAAACAAATTTGTTTTGAACTAATTTGTTTGGATTTTACAGAGCAAGCCCAAAAAATACCCATGCCATTTGTTTTGAACTAAATGCAGGAACACTCGAGAGGACACCTTATGATTTTACAGAACAAATTTGTTTGGATTTTACAGAGCAAGCCAAAAAAAAAAAGCACAACATCAATCCTAAACAAATACCCAAAGGCCCAACCCAAATGTATTCTTAAAAAAAAAAAAAAAAAAAAAAACCAACCTTCTTCACCGCCACGTCGCCGGAATCCCATTTTGCCAATCTTCTTCTCCTCCCACTTATTCTTCTTCGTTATATAACCCAGACCCTCTTTCTTCAGTTCTTGGCTTTTGTTTTGTTTTAGTTTGTCTTTTCAGTTTCTTTTGTTTTGTGCTTTTTGTTTTATGCGCTTGACAACTTTACCCAACTTTACTTCTAACTTCAGCAGTTCAGCCCCTTTATTATTATTAATTTATTTGAATAAAATAATTTATATATTTTTTTATTGTTTTGCATGTCTAACACACACTCATGTGAAGATGAATTCAATCTTAACTTTCTTTTATTAAGTTTTTTTTATTTATTTCTTATTTATGTATTTTATTTTTAACTTCAACTACGGTACACCAATTACCAAATATATCAATTTCTAATGGATTTATAATTATAATAATAGTAATAATTAACAAAACCTACTACCATGTGTCATCTAAAAAAAACTTTGTATTATTAACAATAATAATTAAAAATAATATCAATGTATAATGAATTTTAAAAGATAGCATTTTAACTCAAACTAAAGGATCAAAGATATTTAAATGAGTTTTTTTTTTTTTAAGATATTTAAATGAGACTTTTTATAATTTATAAATACTTTCAGTAAATTGTGTGCACTTTGACTTTTACTAACATGATTTTTACACTTAATCATTACTAAATTTGAACTCTTAATAAAATAGCAGTAATCCCGAAAAGGTACACCGGTATTGAACGGTACCGAAATATTTCATTCCACTAGCCAAACCGGTACAGCCTTCGGTACGAAATTGACTCCCTTGTTGTGGTATGAGATTGAGAGAGAGAGAGCTCTCTTTCTTTTTGAATTGATTCTCTCTCTTTAAGTCTTTATAATTATTCAATTTATTTGCCCTTGTTTTTTTTGACACTATCCGTTGGTGTGTTACTGTGTTGGTCAGTTGGTCTTTTAATGTATTGTGATTTGTGACTTGCTATTAAGAAACACCAATTTATTTGCCCCTATTTTTTGTTGACTTTATCAGTGGGTGTGTGCACACATGATCACTTGCTATTAAGAAACACCAATTTATTTGCCCTTGTTTTTTTTTTTTTACTTTATCCGTGGGTGTGTGCACACATGAGGTGTGTGCTAATGCACAGTAGATTGTGTGCTAGACGGCTAGTAGTTAGTAAAAAAAAATTAATGAAGCAACTAAATACCAATAATTAATAATTTAATTAACTAATACATTATAAAAGACAAACAAATTAAATTATTTTAGGCTAAACAACAATTAATAATTTAATAATTAATGAAACAACAATACAACAAATTATAGTTTATAAAAGACAAACAAATTAATGAAACAACTAAACAACAATAATTAATAATTTTATTAATATTTTAAATGAACTTATAATTTTATTAATGAAACAACTAAACAACAAATTATAGTTTATATTTTTTTTTTTAAGCACAAACTTTATGCCGGCCAAATCTTGAATTTCGACCGGTATTTACCGAAACATCCCGAAACACCCGAAATAGACTGAAATGACCCGAAATTTTTTCAAAGTGGAATAAGAACACCCTGGACAAAATTCCTGAAGTCGCCACTGGGTAGTTGACCTTATAATAAATTTTACACAATACTTGTATGATAACTAACTATTGTGGTTTAACCTAACAGCCTAGATTCATGACATATTAGGGATATGGTTAGAGACTACATTGGATCATAGGCTAATTGTAAACTAACCATAAGACTTTGTACAAGTTATAATATGTATTACATGTACTACAAAAATACAAGTTGTATAAAGTCATATAAGTATATTGAATATAAATTGATATTTTTTATCCTCCTCAAACTCAAAGTGCCCATGTAAGCTTAAAGACAACTTGAGTTTGAAGTGCAAGATGTGGAATGGAATGTGTAAAATAGATGTTGATGACACCATATGGTATTGGCTGGTGACAATCAATTGAAGGATGGTTATTATGGTCGACTAATGGTTGTACCAGTGACCATAATGATGAAATCAGCAAATGAAAGCGTTATGGGTGGCCGAATGACAGTGACACCTATAATCGGAATAATGACATTGGTTGTGCATAACATCATCGATGATTGTTCAACAATTGATTCAAGGGTTTCATTTTCATCTACCCTTCTGAGGATTGTCTTTGATACCATATTATAATTTTTATGTGAGAGTGAAATTGAGACCTAAAATAAATATTAGCGTGATTTAGCTCGATAGCTTGCATATACAATATCAAGCCTTAACAAACTTCACATTTACTATAAGTTATATAAGTATATTGAATCTAAGCTGATAAGTTGTCGTGCAAAGAGACAAACAAGAAGGGGGGGGGGGGGGGGGAAGAGAAAAAAGGTGCTTATAACTTTTTGTTTATTATTGCAATCCCCGAGCTTGGGCTTCTCAAACCTTAGAAAAAAAAAACCTTCCAAATCATCAGGCCAATGGTCCTTTCTGATCTTGTGAAAGACATCACATTAGGTGTAAAGTACTCTACAATCGGCCCCTAATCGTATAGGTACCCAGTCCCATCCACCTTAACCACTTGGTCGTCTCTCGGATTGATCCATCCTATAATAGATTTCACCAAATTTAAATTTCACCAACGATTAATAGATCGATATTCCAATAATGCCTGTTGTATTAAAGAATGTAGACCTTCTGCACATAAAAGAAATAAGTAAGGTGATAGAGGGTCTCCTTGACGGAGACCCCTACTTGGGTGAAAAAATCTATGAGGTTCTCCATTAATCATGATAGAGAAAGAGACCGAACGAAAGCAGCAACCCACTAGATTCCTCCATTTACCATCAAAACCCAATCTCTCCATTATTTTATCCAAGAAATCCCATTCAACCCTATCATATGCTTTACTCATGTCAAGTTTTAGAGCCATGAACCCCGTTTTGCCTTTTCTTTTATTTTTTAGGTGGTGGAGTGTTTCAAAGGCAACAACAATGTTATCAGTAATGAGACGATCTGACATGAAAGCACTTTGAGTCTCGGAGACAAGTTTAGGGAGGATTTTTTTTGAGTCGGTTGGCTATGGTTTTTGAGATTATTTTGTATATGACATTGCATAGGCTTATGGGACGGTAATCTTTTAGGTTTGTTGGTGATTTTGTTTTGGGGATGAGGGTAATGAAAGTATGGTTTAGGTTTGGAGGCATTATTCCCGAATTTAAGACAGATAAGGTTGCTTTTGTAACATCAGACCCAACAGTATTCCAATAAGATTTGTAAAAGATTGGGGGCATACCATCGGGGCCAGGAGTTGTCATAGGTTTCATTTGCTTGAGTGCTTGCTCCACCTCCATGGCTGTGAAAGGCCGGGTTAGATCGGCATTCATCTGTGATGTCACTTTGGGTTCAATCCCTTGAAGGATTGGATCAAACCCGGCTGGGTTGACTGATTGGAAGATAGATTGGAAATATTGCACAAAGGCCTCCCCGATCTTCTGTTCATCCTTAACAACTTCCCCACTGTCAAGGGTCAGTTTGGAGATGAAATTTCTTCGATTTCTCTGGTTTGCACGACTGTGGAAATAGGCTGTGTTTAGATCCCCCGCTTTCAGCTAATTCACCCTTGATCTTTGCTGCCATAGACATTCTTCCTTGACCATCAAATCATGCACCTCAGCCCTCAAACTTCTCACCTAAAAATGGTTGGATCCGTTCATGGAGTTTGCTTCTGCCTGCTTTAGCAATTTTTTCTTTTGTTGCAGCATGCGACGGATGTTGCCGAATGAATGTTTACTCCAAGACTGAAGGGATAATCGGCATGCCTCTAAATTTTTTGCCACTCTGCCAATCGGATTTTCAATTGCATGGTCCTCCCATGAGTTTTTTATCACCGTTTCACACCCTTCATCCCTCATCCAGACCGCTTCAAACCTAAAAGGTTTCCTTTTCCTGTAAAACTGGGCATTTTCATCGTCAGTACAAATCCATAATGGGCTATGATCCGAGAGCGAACCAGAGATGTAATGAACTTTGGTTGATGGGAACATTTGAATCCATGGGTTGGTTGCTACTCCTCTGTCCAATCTAATCCAAGTCACTGTACCATCAAACTGGTTGTTGCACCATGTGAACGGAGAGCCAACAAAACCCAAGTCCTGGAATCCACAGAAGTCAAGAGCTTCTCTAAAGTCAATCATTTGTCTCTCCCGACACATTGCACCACCCAGTTTCTCTTATGCTCTGACAATCTCATTGAAGTCCCCCGCACAAAACCAAGGGAGATCCATTTTGAGGCTTAAATGTTTTAGTAGTGCCCAGGAGTGTTCCCGGTTGGCCGTTACAGGGTTTTCGTAGAATCCCGTAAACTGCCAGGCGTCATCCACTCCTGGGTTCACCACTGCATCAATGTAAGTTGGGGTTGCATCCATCACGTGTAGATTGATGTCTCTGCTCAAAAACAGTACGAGGCCACCACCTGTATTGAGTCTAGAGACTATGTGGACATTGTCTAGCTGCAGTTTTACCTTTAAATTCTTCACGTAGTTGTCTTTTGATTTTGTTTCCATGAGAAAAACAATTGTGGGAGCGTATTTTTTCACCATCTTGGTGAGTTCCTGAACTGCACATGGTCATCCCAAACCACGGCAGTTCCAGCTTATGGTGTTCATTGGTGTCGGCGGGGCTGCTTGGCAGCCACCACTGTTGGGTAAGCTTCTGGGGATTCCTTATAGGGCATTGAGATTTTTTTTGTGGGATGGCTACCTTCTTCAGACTCATCACTTCTTTTGTGTTTTCTCTCAATCATGAGCACGTCACTTGGGCTGCTTTGTTTGTCACGTGGAATTCTGGCCCACGTTGTTTTGGTTGGCAAAGGATTGGGTTGGCTTTGTGTGTTATTGGTGGGCTGATGAGTGGTGCACGGCCCAATGTGGTAGGGGTGTGTTGGGGTTGGCTTTGTGTGGTGATGGTGGGCTGATGAGTGGTGCACGGCCCAATAGTGGTAGGAGTGTGTTGGGTTAGAACTTTGGGCTTTAAGTCCAGATTGGTCTCGGATTCAGTGTGTGTGGGGTTTAAGACTTTCTCTCTGTCATCAATGTTGGCATTTATGCTGGATTTTTTAACGGTTGCTTCCTCAGTGCCAGAAATGCAGCCGTTAGGGGCATTGAATGTGTGATTCTCTTGCCAATCAGCACTGGATTGATGAGCAATTATGACCTCATTTATTGTCATGGTAGTGACAGTTGTTGGGATTGTCGCCGGGGTTGGTGGAAGATCACGTGGCTGGGATGTTGGTGGTTGGGTGTTTGGGACGGTGGGTGTTTGTGGTGGAGGTTTTTGTTATTTGGGTGTCTCGGTCTGGTTCCAGGTACAGTAATGGAGGTTTTTCTGGTAGTGAGGTCTATCTCTGCTCTCATCCAATCCCCAAAATTCTGGTCTGACTTTTTCAGTGAACCTTTGCTTCTCAGCCAGCGTTCACAATTTCTATCATCATGGGAGACCAATCCGCACCAGTAACAGAAGTTTGGGAGGCGCTCGTATTTCAAAATTGTGCACCCAATGACAGACCCCTCGAACCATACCTTGCGTACCCTGTTCAAAGGTTTAGTAATATCAATTCGAACTCGAACTCGTAAATAGTTTCCCTTACCTCCTTCGCTTTCTGAATCGATCATGAGTAATGGTGTGCCCAATGAGCTTCCAATGGCATCCCGAGTTTCTTGGTTTAAACATTGGACTGGTAGTTCATGGATTTGGATCTAGAATGATGTAAACTGGAAGGCGAGTGATGATATGGGCACATTTGCAGTCACTTTCTCAAAGACCACAAGGTGTTTGTCGTATGTCCAAGACTCATGTTCAAGTACCCTGTCTAAATCACATTCATCTTCAAAGTTAAAAAACAGGATGTTGTTGCCTATATCTTTAATTTGAACATCCTTTTTCGATCTCCAAAGTGGCCTGAATGTACGAGCCACTGATTCCACATTGACGACTCGTTTTGTCAAGAATTTTGCAGCAAGAGTAAAGGAGTCAGGCTCCGCTTTGGGCATGCTATTCCAGTTTCTTCTTAGTCTAATAGAGAGAGTTTTTTCCATAATCCTTTAAGGGATTCCATGTTGGTAAGTTGTACAGGTAGTGAGGTGTGTAATGATTGTGTTTTGGATGGTGATTTGGGACGCCCTACTAGTGACAGGACACTAGAGGGAAACGGGATACCTGTACGGGGACAAGGACAGAAAAGCTCCACTGGGGTTAAAGGAATAGATTCGTCCTAGAACCTTAGAGAGCGACTATCAATACCTACCCCTAATGGCCATAATGAGCAAGACTTAGGTACAATACTTATGTGCTGTTTCTTCGGTTCCCCTTTTAAGATTCTGCCATGTGGCTTTTTTCTCATGGATGGAAGTGTATTTTTTAAGTTAATTAGCCACATGGCAGAATCTTAAAAGAGGGACCTAAGAAACAATACCTAAGGTACTGTACATAAATTTTGTCCTCATATAATTCCTGCTTCAATTGAGTAGTGAATATAACATTTTGGGATATCATTTGTATGGTGTCCTGCACCATTTAATACCTTGATTTAGTCTACTAATTACTTATAGATTAAGTTAATTAAGAGTTAAGTCCTGAAGAAAATTAAGTGCATTTAAAAAAAAAAAAAAAAGTTACCACCATGTATCTTTGGCATGATGGTCACTTTACAAGTATAGGTGCTTGTGGAGTGTGTGGGGCAAGAGTTAAGGTTCAAGTCCCGTCACTAACCATATGTGTTCATAAAATCTATGAATAATATTGATTTCACATAAATTAAAAAAAAAAAAAAAAGGATAAAAGAAGAATTTCCTCTTCTTGATGAAATGAGAATACTATATTGCACAAGTAAATTTGTCATACTCATACCTTACCTTTTTCTAAAAACCAATATTCAACAAGTACTGCAACGTGCACATGATTGATTTATTCATGCATCACCTTAGCCATTAATTGTAACAATGTCAAGACTTCGTTTTTGCACTTTACGAGTTCGACTAATTTCTTTGATTCGAAAGTGTTTTTGAATGTGTTCCAAAGTAATATCCACTGTGTCACGTGTGATAATTTCTTCCTATAGTTCAGGGACGGACCCAAGATTTCAAGTTAGGGGGGCAAAGTATAAGTAAAAAAAAACTTCAAATAAGCATCCATATAGTTAGTGGCGAAACCAAAAATACTTTATAGGAGGCCAAGCCAAAGATAATAAAAGTTTTTAACTTAAAAAAATCATGACAAAAAAAAAAAAACTTTATTTTACAAAATTAATAAACAAGTCTATAAGAATGAGTGAATGGCTTAATTTAATTGCTCAAGCAAATACTATTATTATAGAAACACTATTATAAATTAAAATATAGGGAAATTCTTCTTTTACATTGTGCTGTTATAATATAAATTTATATTGTATACAAAAAAAGTGGCAAATATTATATATATTTGCAAAACATATACAATATTTACCATTTCTTTACAAATATGTACAATATATATTACTTTTTGTATGTCTATCATGTAAGTTTACATTGAAATTGCAATGTAGACATAAAAATTACATTGAATATAAAGCAATCTAATGATCACTCACAAGTTAACAATATAGCTACTAGTCCTCTACAGTACTCTACACAATGATCTTATTTTGTTTGATTGAACTACACGTATCAACATATCAATCTATATTCATCAATGAAAAATATCAATCAATAAAATAATAATATAATTAACAATCCTATTTTATATTACTATTTTATGAGTTACTATAGTTTTCCATCACTTAACTAAAACAAAGAGCAGCTGAGTCTTAAACTCAAAGTGAACATGTTTGAATATACAAACAGAGAGAGGGGTTCAAAGAGAGATAAATACAGTAGTGGAGACGTAGAGGGCCTGAAGGCTAGATTTGCGCCGATTGTCCCTAGTTGGCTGGTCAGATCTTCAACTTGATGGAGCTCTTTGCAGCAAGCGGCGATGGGGGAAGGATATGGGGTTGTTTGTTTGATTTATATATATATATATATATATATTTATATAAAGATGATTTTTTTTTCCTATTTTTATTAGGAGAGTCTTGATTTACTTAGATAGATTTGAATGATGAGGTACTTGAGACCATAATTTTTTCGGACTCTATGCGGAAACTAGCCTTAGTTCATGCTGCATGCCATTATTTGTGCTACATTATCCATTGAAGGTAACGACTAAAAAGTCGTGTTCCCCACATTCCTACACAATCAATCATAGAAAGACAACACGTTCATGATGAAATAATGTCTCAACTTAGGACTAGTGAAAAAAGCTATGATGTAATACGCATGGGTCCACAAGCTTTTCATGGTTTGTGTGACATTTTGCGAAGAGACGGTGATCTTCAAGCCACACAACGTGCCACGGTTGAAGAGCAAGTTGCCAAGTTTCTTCACATTCTATCACATAATGTGAAGAACCGTACAATTTCCTTCTTTTTTTGTTGTTCCAGTGAGACCATTAGTTGCCATTTTCATAATGTGTTATGATCAATAATTATGTTAGAGGATCAGTTTCTTCGACAACTTGATGGAACCCAAGTTCCACTTGAAATACTACAGAGTAGTAGGTTCAACCCATATTTTAAGGTAAATATATCATGTTTATATTTTATATTTGATAGTAGTCTAGTATAAATATATTTTAAGATAAATGTCTTTGAGAGATATTGTTAATTTCAGGATTGTATTGGGGCACTTGATGGAACACATGTTCGTGTCAAAGTGTCGAATGAGGATGCACCAAGATATCGGGGTAGGAAGGGTTACCAAACACAAAATGTGTTGGCGGCATGCTTATTTGATTTGAAATTCACGTATGTATTACTAGGTTGGGAAGGAACTGCTTCAGATTCAAGAATAATAAAGAGCGCTTTAACTAGAAACGATAATTTGAAAATCCCACAAGGTAAATTTAATTCAAATATGTATTAGGATGTATTCTTTATAATTAAAAAAATTATAGTATATAATTAACCATTGTTAGTGTTTATTAGGTAAATATTATCTTGTTGATGCGGGATACATGAATAGAAGTCGTCTGATTGCACCTTATAGCGGAATGTGATATCATTTAAAAGAGTACTCTGCTCGTCCTCTTGAAAATGCTAAAGAATTGTTTAATTTGCGACATGCGCCATTGCGCAATGCTATTGAAAGGGCATTTGGTGTACTGAAAAAGAGATTTCCTATCATAGCAAGTACAATAGAGCCTAGTTATTGTGTTGACACACAAAATGAAATCATTTTATTATGTTGCATACTTCATAATTATTTAATGGGTGTCGATCCTGATGAAAGTCTTATTGCTGAAGTTGATGAAGAGGTTTTACATTCTCATTGTGAACGTGTGGTCCCTACTCCTAGAGAAGATGATAAGCATGCTAGACAATGAGATATTATAAGAGATTCTATAGCATTAGCCATGTGGCAAAACTATGTCCAAATGTGATAGCTTTTGGGTTTATTGTTGTCATGTTGTTTAAGACTATGTTATGTTTCAATTACTTAGACCTAAATGTTATGCAAATTTCTCTTTTCATTTTGATATTGCTCTCTATCTTTTGATAATTAATATTAATATCTAAACAATATTTTATATGTGTTTTTTGTCTTATTAATTATAGCATGGGTAAGATATAAAAGAAGAATGGTGGAGATCCAAGCAAAGAAGTACAATGGAGTAGTGTTATGGATGATGCTTTAATGGATTTTTTTTTACATCAAGTGATCATCGGTGGTAAAGTTAATGGAACTTTTACCTTTAAGGCATATGATGACATAGTGAAAGAGTTGGTTGAAAAATTTCACATGGAGATTAATAAGGATAAGGTGAAAAATCGACAAAAGACATTGAAGAAGAATTTTCATGAATGCTATGACATATTTATAGATGGATTGAGTGGTTCTGGATGGAATGATTCTTTAAATATATAGACAGTTGAACTAGAAGTTTGGGAGCCACTTATAGCAGTAAATTACCATTTTTTGTGAGTTTAATTTTGAATTACATAATTATATCTGTAATATAAGGTCAGTATTGTTGTATAATTAAATAAAAATGGAACCACAATAACAACTAAATCCTTTTTTTTTTAAATAAAAAATAATAATAATTGATTGCACAACTGACTTGTATAATGGATAGGGACGGAGCGAGAACTTTGAGTTAGGGGGGTGACTTTATTGTTTGTTGTGTGCTGCAGTTTCAATCTCTCACTTTGCTACTACTTAGCTGTTGAAATTATTATTATTTTTTTTGGATAAGAACAAAATTATTTTTGCTTAGAATTTTTTAAAGGGCAAGGTTGTTTTTGTTGTTGAGTTATTTTTTTTGGGCTTGTATATTTTGTTTTAGATTTTAGATCTATATTTTTTTTTTATGGTCACTAAAATGAGGAAAACGCTAGAGGTACAAGCTTTTATTTTATTTTATTTTTTTTAAAAGTTTGTGAATATAGCATTACACTTAAAAAGAATAAATAATATTGTTTAAAGGAAACAAAATGTAATTTTATAGAACAAAATTGCTAAAATTAGTACACATATATATAATAATACTTAAAAAAAAATTGGGAATTGCCCCCCAGTCCAATGATAGCTCCATCCCTGACAATGGACATCTACGAAAAAAAGACGATTATAGAGATATCGGTGTGGTGATAGCTAGGAGTCATGTAACTCAGTTGCATTATTATATTCTCTTGATGAAAAAGACTTTGGTTCAATTTCTCTCTCAGTCATATATTGTAAGGGGAAAAAAACTCTCTTTTGAGTAGAAATATGTAATATGCCTAATACTCTTTGCACAAATCCCACGAACCTAAGAAAAAGAAGGGGAGTGCCAGGTGGTAACCTTATTAGGAATGTAGGACTATGATGTATGAGCTGTGAGGACATATCAGTATATTTTTCCAAAAAAAGTCAAGTTTCACAGCTTATTTCATGCCTACAACTTGTTGAACTGCAAATTGGGATTGGTGATAGATATAAGTTGTGTGAGTAGTAAGTTTAAATAAAAGAGATTGTCTATCATTCTCTTAAGTTCTTAACGACTTTAAAAAATAATTGTGGAATGAATTACAGTATATCCCTAACAAAATAGTGTTTTTTACAAGCAATAAAAGCTACTAGTTGGACCCATAATACTACACAATAAAAGCCAACAGAGTTTCCATTTTGGAACCGAAAAGGAAAACGATGGTGCACTAGTCCCCAGTCCCCACGAAAGAAAAATTATGCATTAAGACAAAAGGAGACCATCCCTTTTGGCTCATCTGGATCTCTTTCTCTATCTTACAGTCTCTTCCCTTATCTGATACAGTCATACGGTAAGTTTTAACTACCACCACCACCATTGTCATCATATTCTTCCAACCTTTCACACTTCCACCATGTTTTACAGTCTCAAATCTTTTTTTTTTCTTTGACTAAATAATCTCAAATCTGAAACACGTGCAATACATCACCCGACAAAAGGTGCAAATAAGTGGTGCACAAGGATCTACTTTTGTAAAAATTTTATTCAATCAAATCAAAAAAGATTGAAATAATTTTGCCAAAAATTCAACGTGATGCTCAAAGTATCTGCCTATCTTTACTTTACATGCCACCAAATTGAATGAAAAGCAAATAGCTCCGTAATTTCCAGGAAGAGAAACAAAACGACGAAAACTGAACCTGGGTTGGGTTATAGGCTTATAGCCTGTAGGACATTCAGAAAGTGGAAAATATATATGAGAATAAGCTCATGGAATCTTTACCACTGCTGTTGGTAGAGATGTCATTAGAAGCATCCTTTCGGTGAGGGCCAAAAAGATTTTCTGTTGGTTTGGTTGTGAGCTGCAATCATTAAACAACAATATTACCACCAACACAATCATTTTGGCACTTAATTTCATGATTTGCTGTCTTGTGCTATTATGATTTGTGAGTGATGGACAAAATTTAGTAGGTAGTGGGCAAAAAGTGTCCATCACTCATAATCGTTAAACTTAATAAGTTGTGAAATTTGGTATACGACTAGGTGTCTTTAGATTTATTTATCACTAAAGCTTGAATGTCTTGTTTTTGTTAGGTGGAATTCAAAGGCAACTTTTTTACTGTTATCTTGGCTCTTCTCTAGCCTGAGGTTGTTTTTGATTGGGAACTTGTAAATATTGTATTTGATAGTAAGTCTTTTCTAGCTATGACATCTTTTGTAAATTGGGTAGCCTCCCATATACCCTAAATCTTCTTATTTCCTTTGATTATAATCTTGTCGATCGGTTTGGGCAGCCTCGAACTTGGCTTTTGGGTCTTTGCCCATCTCCTTTATCCTCTTTTGGGTCTTTTTCCCCTTTGGATAGAGACTTTTCTTTGTAATGAGAGTCTTATTTAAGGAAAATCTTTATGGTAGAATTTTAATTTATAGTGTCTATTTTATGATAGTTGCTTTTTATCATTAAATTAAGACACCAATTGGTTTTGTGTGTAGGCAATATTTGAATCTAGATTTCTTATTCAACAACAAATGACTTACTAGTTGAGCCAAATAAAACCCACCTCTAAACAAAAAAACTGATAAGATGATATTGTTAAATATATTAAACTACCATTTGTAAATCTATAAATAGTATACATTCAGTAAACTAGAATTCTATATTACTGCATGAATCAAAATTGAGTAAAATTGAATGAGTTAATTAAAGTCAATCGGATTCAGAACATAGAAAAAATTTAATTCATCAAGGCTAGTGTTTGACATTATGTCCTTACTTCTTAAGAAAAATTTCGTCTCTCACAATCACTTGGACGCTTGCCTTCCTGGATATAATGATCTATTACACCTAAGAAATACTGTAACCTTTGTGCCTGAAAAATTAACCAGAGTTTACGTTTAACTCTCTCTAATAGACTCTATTTAGAAATATGATGCAAAAAAGTACTAGACTGAAACGCATGAGGGATAGAAATCTATAGACAGAATTATGATTATTTAAAATAGTTGCGAAAGCAAAAGACATAATCAATGAATAGACACAAAAAAGTGATAATAGCTAGTAAGCCTGAAATGTTTGTTAACAAAATTTAAAATTTAAATAAATTTTTCCTAAAAAGATATATACAGGTAGAGACCAAGCCAGACCCATGACCATGCCCACGTCTGGTCCCAACCCAATTCACTTTGGTGCGGTGGACTAGGGTGAGAATGAACCATTCGAGTTCCTAAACAATGAACATGAGGCAAGGGTGAATCCAATTAAGCACGGCTTTTATTCTTTGTTTCTCATACTCGACCCTACAATTAGTACCATCACTACCCTTTTTAGAATTTGTGCGTCACTCTCTCAATCACGTTCACTGTGATGTTACTAGACCAAGAGAAACAAACAATTATGTGAATCTGACACAAAACTTTCCTATAATTCTTTGCTCCCGATTTCAATTTCGTCCGCAATAAATAATGTTTGAAAATCAACGGTGGTTACTCTTAATGAGATAGTTGTGAACAAATCAATACATTAATGTGAGATTGTGACACCAAAATTTTCAATTCTACCCATATTAATTTCGGTGTCTTTATTTCTCAAAAAAAAAAAAAAAAAAAAAAAAAAACTCTAGTGTCTTAAGTATAACTCAAAACATGACCCTTGTTTATGAAGCGACTAGTTAAGACGCTAAGTAATCGGTTTAAGGTCTACATTAAGTTATGACATGGAATTTGAAGCTTGCAAGTGTAGTTATAATTGTTCCCGACCCACTTAAACCCTATTCATGAATAGGGTGAAATAACCCGTGTAATAGTGAAGCTTGTTACTATTTGAATCCATACCCTCATACTTGCAAGGTCATATATGACTTATTGGTTTTGAGCTTAGCGGTTGAAAGCGTTAGCTGGACCCTAGTAAACTAACAAGACCCAACAAAAATCTCAATTTTGGAACCGAAAATGATGCTGCACTAGTCCCCAGCCCCCACAGAAGAGAAAAAAAGATCTGCATTAAGACAAAAGGAGACCATGCCTTTTTGCTCAGCTGAATCCCTTTCTTCCTGTCTTCCTCATCAGATAAGTTCTCACCACTACCGTTCGTCGTCATCTTCTTCCATCCCATGTTACAATTTCAAATCTCAAAGACATATATGCAGTACTTCAACCGACCAAAAGTGCAAATGAGTGTTGCCTCTAATCTAATGTCACTTCCCCCAAAGTTATTTGCCACTGTATTTTAGATTTTTCAATCAAATTTAAACAAAGCACATAACTTTTGTGTTATAAACTTTTTCTTATACTAAATTCTAATTAGAAATGGATAAATTTATATAGACCCAATTCCATAGGTGTTGTATCTAATGTATAATATCTAAGAAAACATGTATAAATTCTGCCCTTTAGTAATTATCAAAAGAATGAATAAGTTTATGAAACAAAAAAAATTCCATAATATTTTTAGTGGTTAAAATAATTAGTACATAATAGATAGAGTGAAGTAGGTTATGAAACTATAGTAATATCAGTATGTTACTCCGATCAAAATTACCACCTTAATAATTTGTTAAAAAAGACTGAAAAAACAAAAAGCGTGTGTCTAGCGTTGGTCTATCTCAAAGACAAATTGTCCTTTATCTGAAATTCTGTAATAGGTTGTACTTTGTAGAGATATTCAATCATAATTTTGCCACAAATTCAACATGAGAATCAAAATATCTGCCACTCTTTACATGCCAGCAAATTGAAAGACAAACAAAGAGCTAAGTGATCTCTATGGTAATTTACAATGAAGCTTGCATTCACAAGCACAAGGTGGAAGCTAGAGAGACAAAAACGATGAAAGCTGAACCTGGGTTGGGTTACAGGACATACTCAAAGTGGAGAAGAAACTAAAACTAGTGATGAAAACAAAAACAAAAACAACATTCAAGCCAAATCAGGAAAATTAATTGGATGTTGTTGAAAAGATAAGATTTGGAGGTTTTTGATTGATTCTAACAGAAGGTCCTCCTAGATCTCTTATTAGAGCCAGTGAATGAAGGACTAATTTGTGGAACAGTGAATCCATCATCCAACCACCTTTTGCTGGCTTTAATGTTTGTACCATCCTTCATGATCTCTTTGAATCCAGCTTGTCCTGCAGCCATTTGTGGAGCACACACAGCAGGAACTGGTGCTTGTGGGACCCAAACTCCAAAGCTCATATCAGCTGATGAGAAAGATTCCATATTGCTCTCAAGATCAGCATCCAGAAACGGCAATACACCATCACCAGTCTAGAGATCCAGTACAAAATCATCAGTGAATATTTGGGTAATTCATATATATTTTTTTCAAGAACCTGAAACCAAAGATAAAGGGAATCAATGCAAACCTTACAGAAACCAAAGGGTGCACAAGTTGAATCAAGAAAGTCCTCAACATGCCAGCCAGGAAGGGTCTCTATTAAGTACTCTGATATGCTACTTGTTTGGTCTGCTACAAAATTTTCACCAGCACTCTTGTTGTTAGTAGTGATAGTTGGTGGTGTAGTTTTGGTCAGAATAGGTGGTTGTGGAATTGCTAGAGGAGCAGCAGCAGCAGCAGCAACAGAGTTCTTGATCAAGGGCTGAGATTTATGATGATCAGGAACAGAATCACAAGCTTTGGTTAAAGCAGCTGTAGAGGGTGTATACTGAGCTGAGGTAGCAGAGAGCTTAACCCCAGTAAGAAGAAACCTATTGTGCTTCTGGGTGTGCTCGTTGGCTGTGTGGATAGGAAAGTCACACTCTCTGCATAGAATAGCTCTGTCTTGCTGACAGAACAAGAAAGCTCGCCTCTCCTATGTTAATACAAACAAACAAACAAACCCATTACTCAAACGTATTCATGAATAAAAACCCAACTAATACTCAAGAAGCTCAACTGGCATATCTCTTCCTGTTTCCAACAGAGACGTTCAAGATTCAAATCCACATCTCCGCTGTAACTATTCAAAGGGTTTTGTGGGTATTACCTGGCAAATATCGCAGATAGGGAATTCTTTGGAAGATGGGTGGAGAAGCGAGAAGCGTTGGTGCTTGGAGGCGAGCTTGTTGGCGTGGTGGACGCCGTGGTCGCAAGCATCACAGAGGGCTGCCTCATCAGCGGTGCAAAACACAGAGGCCTCATCTTTGTTACAGACATCACACTGGATCTTCATCTGTTTGTCACAGTGAGTTTGAGGTAGCTAAAGCAAGAGGAAAGGTAATGGTGAGAAAGACAGAGAGGAGTGGAACGAAAGCTTGTAGAGAAGGAAAAGAAGGAAGTTAAATAAGAGAATAATATAGCGTAAATAGTTTAATAGAATTATAAATTGTTGAAAAGGATATTTGCGAAATTAAGGGATCAAATCTCAAGCTCTTGTCTCTTTCCCCATCTACAAGTTAATTTTTAGAGAATTGAATGCAATTGCAGTAAATGTATTGAGGTTAATTGGTTGTTTTTTAAATGATTTGGTGAATATTTTGCAGTCCTAGTATCCTAAATAGGTTTTACAGTGAAGTTTATGTCTTAGTTTCAAATTTTACGTCTTATGAGTGCCTAACTTTCATCAAGTTTAGCACTATTTTCTCTGTTTGGGCAAATTTCATCCCATTGAAAAAATTGAGAAGGTATCTTACGTATCCCTCGTCTAAATGGTCTCTCATAATAACACATTGAGCATGTTGGTGTGAGTCTGTTCAAAACACTTCAGACTTTATTGTGAATCTTACATTGATTTGCAGTAAACTCCTTGTGTTAATAAGCTGTTGTAAATCTCTTTTGATACGTTAAGATATGCGGCCTAGCATAAACTTAGGTCTTATTTATACCACACACATGCCCCTGCCCTCTTTCTCTTGATTCGAACAAAACTTGTTTATTCACCAAAAGTTTTTTCAAATCTCGACTATCTTTCAACTTCAAAAATCTATCTAATTACTTTTTGAAGAAACTCACTTCATATTAAGGAGAATAATTGTCTTCCACATCAAAGAAAAACCATCTATTTGACGTTAAGAAATATCCCAGACCTGATTAAGAATTTGAAACAATATCTAATCTATTATATTATTAAAAACTGGATAATGGAAAATGGCATGGCCCATTTACCCTACCGAGTGAATCACTTTTTGTTGATTACTCATTTTTGTTCGTACGTTCTTTCCATTATCCATGTTTAAAATTCTAAAATAGCTACCTTCCAAGACGTTTCAATTGGTCCACATTTAGTTAATCCATGAAAAATTATTGATTTGTAATGTTAAAATAATAATAACAACAATGAGTGGAGAACACCGGAGTGTAGTAGATGGAGACTGAAAGTTGAGTGCTACTGCACTATCCTGTTCTTTGTTAAGAATTTCTAGCTGTAATTGCTGCTTTATTTATTTATTTATTTTTCCCTACTACATTACACTAGGATACAAAAAGAGGTGACAACTTAAGCAAAAGGATAATTTCGGCTGCTACTTTACATTTAGTTTATTCATGAAATACAATTTATTTTTCTATGAATAATAATAATAATTGTAGGGACTGGGTCTGAACACTTCTACTATTGAAAAAGTGGATTCATGCCCAACTAACCCTAAACAATAAATTTGTAGAGGATGGGTTTAAGAGCTAGGCCTTAGTGAGGATAGCAACGAATAAACATGGTTATGAGTAAACTGAATAACAAGAAAACGGGCCCTAAGTGTTAAAATCTGACATAGCTAAGGCTCTTCTTAGCACTTAGCAAGAGGTCTGTGGGACCCGACATAGCTAAGGCTCTTCTTAGCAGGAGATCCGAGGGGATCCGACATAACTAAGGCTCTTCTTAGCACTTAGTAGGAGGTCTGTGGGACCCGACATAACTAAGGCTCTTCTTAGCAGGAGATCCGAGGGGATCCGACATAGCTAAGGCTCTTCTTAGCACTTAGCAGGAGGTCTGTGGGACCCGACATAGCTAAGGCTCTTCTTAGCAGGAGATCCGAGGGGATCCGACATAGCTAAGGCTCTTCTTAGCACTTATAGAGATGTCACGGTGTTGATTTCCCCAAAGCATGTGGTCCGAGGACTTCAGGTATGACTTGGGTTCTGTTTAACCATTTAGCAGGGTGACCTCCAAAACTAACCCTGCTGCGGAGCTCCTTTGATTTGCTGCAGCATCAACATACATCTTCCAGAATAGAGGTTCTTGTAGGGAGATTGTGTCAACCGATTTTCCATCCATGCCTTGATTCTCGGCTTCTTCCTCCAATGGAATATCGACGAACCGAGTTATTAGACTCGCGAGAACTAGCCCCTAGACAGAGATGCGGTGCATGTACTTTACGTCATAAGCCCCTAAAACTGTCCGCCATTTAGCAATCCTCCCCACGTCGTCAGCACTTCGAAGTGTAGACCTGAGCGGAGGCCAAGTTATGATAAAAACTGTGTGCATTCTTGGAAATTTTAGGGAAGCCTTCGTGTAGCATGTGCCATCGCCAAAATGGTCTTCACCAGGGACTTTCGCTGATGGGGGCTTGATCCTGCCATGATTAACCGTTGCACTCACTAACACACAAGCTCTTCCCACAGACAGCGCCAATTATAGGGACTGGGTCTGAGCACTTCTACTGTTGGAAAAGTGGATTCAGGCCCAACTAGCCCTAAACAATAAATTTGTAGAGGATGGGTTTAAGAACTAGGCCTTATTAAGGATAGCAACGAATAAACATGGTTATGGGTAAACTGAATAGCAGGAAAACGGGCCTTAAGTGTTAGAATCTGTCCTGGACGTTGGTCCGAGGAGCTTTCTTGTTCTTATTATTTCCTCAGTGCTTAGATACAGAGGTTACAAAGATGATACAGGTTGCTACAGTGTTTCCTACTTCCAATTTCCGATCCTTTCTCTGGAGGACCTCTTTACATTTTATACCCTCTTTAGGTTGATCTTGACCCTCCATTTGTTGATCGTGCAGGTCACTACTTGAGTGCTTGTCCCATCAGCCGCCGTCCCAAACTTTCTGTGAGTCGCAGCAACCAAAGCGGCACTGTTCAAGGGTCATTTCCTCATTAATGCGGTCAGAACGTTAGTTGTGGGCATTTAATGTGGAGGTGACAGCTTCTCCCTGAATTGCTCTCTCAGGCTCCCATGGCTGACCCACGGTACTTGTCTTCTTTCTTGGGACGCTCTACCAAACCGCCCTTGATGGCGCGCTGCCCTTCCCTTCTATGATCTCGGTTCGCCGAGGACATGATTGTCCTCGGCGATGCTTCTTGGTAGTTAGGACTTTCTCCGTTCGTCCTTAGACGTTTCTTCTTCCTTGGCGTGGGCCTTGGGCTGGGGTAGTCAGATTCATTGACCCCACAATAATAAAATCTAAAATCCCTCTCTGCTATTGGTGAGCTAAAATGGAAAAAGAGAGAGCTCTAATGTGATTTTTTTATTATTTAAATTTCTTCATTGTGACCTTCCTATAAAAAGCATAAAGTAATTTTTAATGTACTTTTGTGAAACAGTTTTTCAAATAAAGAGTTAACGGATGTCATAAGGATATTTGTTAGTGGATCATTTTTAGAAACTTTTTTATAAGAAAAAAAAAAAAAAAAACTAACTTTTCTGACAACTTTTTTATATTTATCATAAAAGTTGTACTAAAACTTTTTAAAAATTGTCTACTAACAAACACCCTAAGAGTATTCATTAACTGAACCCATTTTATAATACCAATAGATTACCGAACAATTGATTTTATAATGACACGTGTAAAGTTATAATTATATATCATCAAAAAATATACCGTTTGGTCTATTATTAGAGAAAGTATCGCCTAAGCTTACTCCATAAAACAGGCACGTCACAAGCATGTGACACTATATAAGATAATTTATGTTACCATCGATTATTGGATGTTGGACCTTAGAAAATAAAAAAATAAAAATCTCTCGCTCTTTGAAATAAATTAACACAAGTTGGAATCTAAAATTATTAAACTATTGCTTTGGTTAAGGGTATTTTAGATATGGGAAAGAAATTGAACTATTGCCTTCATCTCTTTTGCAAGAATGAAAATTGGGAGGAAGGTAAACAGGGATGAATGGTATTTTTCCTTTTCCATCCGGGCCCACAATTTAATCTCCCAAATAGGACAAAAAAGATAAGGGAAAACGGGGAGATGTGGACAACTACGATTTTGCCCCTCTCATGTCATCCTAATATTTATGTTTTAACACAACATTTTAATATAACATATTATTGTAATAAAATTTTAATTACTATAAGAAATTTATATATATTTTTTATAATAGTGATAGAATAGAAATTAATACAAAATTGTTATTTCTTTCCTTCATTTTTTCCTCGCAACTAAACATAAGAAAGTTACATTTTTTTTTTTTTTTTTTGAAAAACAAACCAACTGCTAAACATACACATAGAGATGACAATGGGGCGGGACGGGTCTGAAGGATGGGGTTTTCACCCCCGACCCGCATGGTTTTGTCTTACCCCATTCTCGCCCCGTCTCGCATGACGGAAAAAATTTTCTTACCCTGTCTCCGCCCCTTGGGGCCCCGCAAGGCCCCGCCCCATCCCATAAAACTCTATTTCTTGTTAATTTGCCCACAATTATTACTATTATTTTTAATAAAACCTGTTTTGTTAATAAAAATATACTTGAAATTACAAATAAATTAATCCCATCAAATTAGACTAATTTTTAGCAAAAATTGGATAATATTATTAAAGTGTTTAACAAGACAATATCACAACAAAAACAAAAATCTCATAATAAAAAATCAATGATTCAATAGTATATAAATTTGTTTATATTAAAGACAAAAGAAAATGTTAAAATTGGTACCTTATTTCCAACCTTGCTAGAGAAAAAAAAAAAAAAAGAGGCAAAAAGCCTTATTGTGTAGAATAAAATAAGCTGATAATATGTTTGTTTAAATAGTAGGGTTTTAGGGTATGAAAAATTTACAATTTAACCCTTATCAATGAGAGGCGGGGTGAGGCGGGTTGGGTTGGGTCTAAAAAGTATAAACCCATCTTCGCTCAGCCTCGTGGTGCGGGGCTAAAATCTCGCCCCATCCCTGCCCCACCACCTTTATAGGGCGGGGAAAACCCGTGTGGGGCGAAGCAAGGAGGGGTGGGTCAAGCGAAGCAAGGCAAAATTGTCATTCACACACACACACTTAGTTATACTCTCTCACCAAACTCTAACACATTACTTAACCTAAAATTCCACTGCAAAAGGGAGTTACATACATTTCCTATCTTCTAACATTTCTATCTCTTCTACGAAACACTCCTGAAGAAAAATAACAATTTTCACTTTTCTAGTTTTCTATATTTTCTGTATTTTCCATCATACCAACCAACAATAGCCTAAGATAAAGAGGTTATGCATCATAATTTGAAGGACAATATTAGCACCAAAGTAGAAAGCTTGCAACTATCACAAATAATTTAATCGTCTATTAGAGTTATGATCACGAAGACTATAAAGTGAGTGATGGTATAGGTATACTGCAAACTTTACTACATAATCTTCATAAATTGATGTGTCATTACACACACAAATTTCTAACATTCATTTATTATTCTTTTGAAATCCACCAATAATCTTCATTGTCATATCTATTAGGTTTTAAATTTGTATAGTTTTATTGGCAAACACGTGAACACAAACTTTTCTAGTTATATCTCATAGGCTCTATTGGAATGGTTAGACAATGCTCAAGGTACTGCTTTAGTGTGCAAGAACAAGAAATCATTTGATTCAAGGAACAAAAGTTTTAACAGTTTCGACCTATTGAAACTTAAGTTCAACCGATCGAACTGCGTATTTTCATAATCCATTTTGCAGCTCATCAGCCCATCAGATGATTAGGCTTTCAAATTTACTTCACTAAGTATTTAAAGAAAACCCTAAGGCATGTTTTTCAAGACTTTGGAGCAACTCAGTTTGAGATCTAAAAAGTTTGTACCTACTACTCTTTGAAGTCTCTATCGATCATCACTCACATAATCTTTAAACCAGTGGATTCAAGTTGCTGATCTCTAGATATCAAGTGTACTAGATTCAAATCTTCAAGGAGACATTGAAGTCATGGGCTGGAGATTCACGCTGCAGCAGATTACTATCAAAAACATATGTGGGATTCATAACTTAGGTCGGTAACTGTACTTAGATTTATAACAAATATAGTTATTCTAACTGTAAATATCTATCTTATAGTGAATCTGTTCACCTTGGGATTGATAAGGTCAAGTCCTCCTAGGTTTTTCTTATGAAATGATTTGTTTCATTGGTTTTCTAGCTCATCATATCTTGTCTCATTTATATTTCCGCAGTTTCATGATATTGATGATTATATATTTGACCTAATGCTTCCATAAGTAACCTAAGTATCAAGTTGACCTTAAAATTAATTAAATACAGTGTGAGTCTAAACCCAACAACATCAATTTGTAAAAGTTATATAATCAAATTTGTAATAAATCTTTAGTATTTTCCTGTAAAGATAAAGATGCAAATGTTGTTAATGTGTTTTTGACCTCTTTCGGATGGGGTGGTGTGATGATCAGTTTCTCTCTCATTCTCTCCGCAATTGGGGATTATGGGACCTCTCTTTATGTGCGAATGGGGAGCATGGGATGCTTTTAAAAGAGCACATTTATGAATCCAAGCAATTCTTTGTGATAGAATAAGGAATAGGAGCAAATAGCCGAAGAGTCTTGGCTGTCTAGATGGCTGGGGCATCATGGAAAGTTGTCAGGTAATAGGCAATATTGCTATCTCGTCCCTTTTACGAGGAGTTAAGTACTGTTAGTAAATTTTGTACCTTTATACATTTATTGAGGGTTAATTGAATACTATATTTCTAGAGATGGCAAATCCATATTCTCCAAGAAGTCCCTCATACCTTTCTTGTTGGCATAAGTTTGCTTTGAATATAGTATAATATAGAGAATTGTGTCATGGTTACCCAATGGATATTTTAGGTTGGGAAAGGGAAACTAAAGAGAATGAAACTTTCTCCAATGGGGTCTATTTATATAACAAGATTTAAGACTCCTAATACTCTTATCAATGACTTATTAAGTCTTTGATATTCCTCTAGAAACTCTAAGTATGGAGATTAGCCAATATTCTCAACCTGTTAACATATATTCAATGGTTCTAAACTTGTAATCACGCATTTCAGTGCAACACTTTAAAGAATACGGATCTAATTTTGAATGAAAAAGTGTAGAAATTAAAGTGAATAACCAGCTTATAAGGGAATCATCTTCTTAGCCATATGTAATGCAGATTGATAGAACTAGTAAACAACCCAATCTTGGACAGTAATTCTCTTTATGGCTCTATTTGTTGACATCAGTCATCACTAAGAAAAAAGAATGTATTAAATATTTCTGTTACAGTGTTACAGTTGAAGTGGTGCTTTAATAATTCAAATGATCATTTTATGACCATAGCTTGTTAAAAGATAGAATATAATAATTCAAACTATTTTTTATTCAGTTGACATTATTGCAGCCAAATGATTCATTGGAGTTCAACAGTTTTAAGCTTGTGTATATAACAAGCCCAGCTTTGCGATCGTTGTGATATTACAGTTTTACCTCATAGCTATCGTTGTTATATCACTTTTAAGTCTCAACTCTATTACAAATTTACAATAATGTCAGTTTTTTTGTCCAAAATATTGATACTATCATTTTTGGGTGAGTTATTAATGGCAAGAGGTAATAGTTGAGGGTGTAAATGTAAATTATAAGTTTTGAAAATTGAGTGTGTAAATTACAATTTTTAAAAATTGAGGGACCGATGTAGAAGTGACACCACATTTTAGAAGATGTGAAATGTATTTTAATTTTTACCCTTTATTTTTCTCTCAAGATAAATGTTTTTTTGGGGATCCAGCTACCAAACATGCCTCATTATTGTGGTGAACATATCAATTGACTTAAAGATCATTGACATTATGTCAAGTCATCTCTTGGGCAGTTTGATGACGGAATTTACATTATCATGTTAGTGTGTGTGTGTGTATAAGCCATTTATTACTTAATTTCACTACTTAAACGGATCTCCTTTGTCATAGAATGGGTTACTATGAGGACCTATTTTATTTTAATTAACATGAAACCAAAAGAATATATTCCCTCCTTGTAAAAAGTATCTTTTGTGACAAGCATACCGTCAACCATGTAGCAAGCCAATAAGTGTATGTCATATAATTCAATTTTATTCTTTTTTAAAGTCGGTCCTACCAACCTTCAACATTGGTATTCACTTATTGGCTTTCTACATGGTTGCCTCTCTTTTTTTTTTTTTTTTTTTTTTTTTTTTTTTTAAGAATACTAAGTATTTTAACATATACACGGAGAAGAGGGGAAATGTTTTTTAAAGAAACTTACAGTAGTGTATATCCAAAAGGGTCTTATTTGGTTGCCCTAATATGCCTATTATAAGCATAGTTTTAAAAACTAGTACGGTCAAAGAACCGAAAAGGCATTCTTGACAAGTTTTGAAGGTTTTTAACAGACTGAGTTGGTGTCCGATTCTGAGTTGAACCGATTAAACTGACCGATTTTGTTTGTTTTTTAAAACTATGATTATAAGAGATGCTTCTCCCCTCCGGGCTCTTCCCTTTACTTTTCTTGTCGTGTGTAGAATTTTTGTTAACTCTCTTGAGGAAAGTAGATTCGGAGAAAAGAATTGCTAGAACAGCTATAAGTAGAGGAGATCATAAAGTCACAGAAATGCTTTTTGTTTTTACATTTTGTTTGGTTTGAGAGACGATGGAGAAAAAGAAAAGAAGTGATGAGAAAGATAGGATTTTCATTGTTTGGTAGGGAGAGAAATGAAGTGAGGGAAAGGAGAAATAGAGGGATTGTTTTTCCATTGGCCCCTCAATTTTCTTGGAGGAAAAGGAGAGAGAAGAGTGAACTCAATTTTGAAACATACTAAAATTCTAATATATGAAACATTAGAGTTATTTTAATTATATATTAAAATTCTAAAATAGTGTTATTATTGGAACCTCAAAAGGGCTCGCCCAAAGGTCACTCCTAGTAATAGCCGATGCATATTTTACAAGATTTGTATCAATCAAAGTGACATTTCAATTGTGTTTTTCAAAACCAACTTTTTGTTGTTTTGGCTGACATTTCAATGAGAGTCAAAAGAAACTATGATTATATGAATGAAATGTCACTTGTGCTTATATTAACAATCATCCCGAAGAACAAGTTATGTAGGATTTCATTCATATTTGAAGTCATATTTTTTTTTTCACTTCGTCACAGTAAGAAATTTTCCATGTACCTCTTACTTACATTATATCAAGGTTTTTTTAGATTTAATTTTGCGTCACACCTGTTTATGTAGCGTTAGAGGTCACGGATTGAACATTGTCTATAATTGTTTTTTCTTTAATCAGATACTTTGCTTTGCAAGTTTCAAACTTTCAATAATAGTCTAAGTTTGATTGTAATTGTATTTTTTTTTTTTTTTTGAAACGCAACTGATACCGACATGATAAGATATAGATATATTACTATATAAAAGCATACCCCTAAATTCTAGCTTCATACATAACTAGAGCATAGGCATGCAGACTCCACGTACAGTTAAAAAGGTTAGGTATTTACTATTTAGAACCTATTGATTGAGCTGGCTGAAACTATTTCTCCCTGTAATTTCCTTTGCTTCTTTTAATGATAAGTGATAAGAGTAATTCTTGAAGTCTAGGGGATGGACCTATTGTATATGACGACTTTGCTAACGCCCCCATAAATGATTCCATAAAGCTGACAGTCCATCCCAAGGCTGACGAGTGCACTTCAAGATCATCTATGCATGGACAAGACGACCAGAAGGCATAGATGGAATAGGAAGTTGACAGGATGAAGCTGACGGGGATGAAAGGAATTCTTGATGGGTCCAGCGTGTCTTTTGCTTGGGCTCCACGTATGAGTATACCTTGCGTCCCACGGTAAACCCTAATCAAGAAGATTCCTATAAGGAAAGGATTCCGTAAGATATGCAAAGTAAAGAAGATCTCTCCCGCAAGGAAAGATCTTCTAAGCCAAGGAACAAGTGTCAACCATATGCTACTATTAAAACTCCAAAACCTTCAAAAACCAAGGTACACATAATTTATCCCAACTCTGGCACTCTATAATTGTGAAGAGTTCTCTCACTTAACCTTCAGAGGGTATTTGGCCGATACCACACCGGTACTCTCTGTAAAGTCTTCTTCTTTTTTCTGTGTTGTGCAGGTCTGGTATCGAGTACGTGAGGACCATGCGACTTACTGACGATTTTTTGGCATCATCAGTTGGCGCTGTCTGTGGGAAAACGAGACTAAGCAGAAGGCCATACTATCACTTCCCAGACCAAGAGTTGCATGGTGCTTACTCGCTCGATGGCGACCACCAACAATGTTCAAGGAGATGAACCACACACCACCGCCCTCGAGAGGCAGGTCCAAACTCTCGCCGCTTGCGAAGAACGCCTCACCAAGCAAAACCATGACCTAGAAAAGCAGCTGCACCAAAAGAACGCCGGACTTAACAGTCAGGAGGAGGACCAAGAAAGTACCAGCGCTGAGAGAAGGAACCAAGAAGGGCCTGAAGGTAGTAATGCCCCAAGCAGACCAGAGCGACAGGACACAAACCGTCCGTTCGCCGCAGATTCAACTCCACCTCACATAGTCGCAGAGATGCAGATGATGAAGGAATGGATGAACTTTATGCTGAACGCCCTCAGAGGACGAGTGTCTAGTGATCTCGATGACTTGGTCCATCGCACTGATTCGTCATTCACGGCATCTGTCACTTCGTTTCCCCTTCCACTGAAGTTTCGTATGCCACAGTTGGAGACTTACGATGGATCTAAGGACCCCTTGGACCACCTAGAGTCTTTCAAGACCTTGATGCACTTGCAAGGAGTGGCGAACGAAATCATGTGCAGGGCCTTCCCCACTACACTGAAGGGGCCCACAAGGATTTGGTTCAGTAGGTTAACGCCCAACTCCATTAATACCTTCAAGGAGTTAAGCGCCCAGTTTGCTTCACACTTTATTGGGGGACATAGGTATAAGAAGTCCATTACATGCCTAATGAACATTAAGCAACAGGAGGACGAGATGCTAAGGTCTTACATAACTCGTTTTAACAAAGAGACCCTCTCGATCGATGAAGCTGACGACAAGATACTCGTGGTTGCATTCACGAATGGACTACAGAAGGGTAAGTTTCTGTTTTCCCTATATAAGAACGACCCAAAAACTATGTCAAATGTGCTGTACAGAGCAACCAAGTACATAAACGCGGAAGACGCGCTGCTGGCTAGAGAAAAGAAGCCCAAGAAGAGGGAAAGACAAGAAGATGTACGACAGGATAGAGGGCGAAAGATGGCTAGGACCGGAGAACGATGGGAGGACAGGTGCTCTAAGCCCCCCGCGGGGAAGTTCACGAGCTTCACCCCACTGACTGCCTCGATCGACCAAGTCTTGAGGCAAATCAAAGGCGAAGGAGTTCTGACATTTCCCGACAAGCTGAAGGGAGATTCCAATAAAAGGTCTAGAGACAAGTACTGCCATTTCCACTGTGACCACGGTCATGACACAGCCGACTGCTACGACTTGAAGCAACAAATAGAAGCTCTCATCAGACAAGGAAAGTTGCAGAGGTTTGTCAGCAAAGAAAGAGCGAATCCACCGCAAGAGCAAATCCCCCGGCGGGAGAACGAGCGTCCAAGGCCGCCTAAAGGAGATATAAGAATGGTTGTAGGAGGCGCTACGACCTCTGGTTCGTCCAAAAAGGCTCGTAAGACTTACCTCAGGATGGTTCAAAACGTCCAGTTAACAGTTTTCGTCCCCAAGATGGCGCGAATCGACAACCCCGTCGTCGAATTCTCAGAAGAATATGCTCGACGTCTCCACCACCCGCACGACGACGCACTCGTCGTTAGCATCCGGGTAGGGGACTACAACACACATCGGTTCCTAGTTGACAATGGCAGCTCAACTGACATCCTTTACTACCCAGCGTTCCAGCAGATGAGGATTGATAAAGAGCGAATAGTTCCGACGAACGCTTTGCTCGTTGGTTTTGAAGGAACAAGGGTATTCCCCCTTGGTGCAGTCACATTGTCCGTAACGGTTGGCGACTACCCCTAGCAAATCACTAAGGATGTAACATTCCTTGTGGTTGACTACTCGTCTGCTTACAATGCCATCTTAGGACAACCTACCCTCAATTCATGGAAGGCTGTAACCTCGACCTATCATTTAATGATCAAATTCCCTACCGATTATGGAGTAGGAGAACTGCGTGGAGATCAAGTGGCTGCACGCAAGTGCTACATAGCTATGTTGGAGATGGATGACCATCTCTAGGCCATAAACATAGAAGAATACCATACGATGGCGGAGCCCGTTGAAAAACTCAAAGAGATACTTCTTGATGATTCTTGACCAGAACGAATAACTAGGATCGACACCCTTGCCAATTCGCCGGTCTGCCAAGCGCTCACGACTTTTCTCCAAGAGAATCAGGATGTCTTCGCTTGGAGTCATGAAGACATGTCTGGGATCGATCCTTTAGTCATGGTGCACAGGTTAAACAAGTCACCTAATTTTCCACCTATTCGTCAGAAGAAGAGATTGTTCACCTAAGAACGAGACCAAGCTATAGCAGAAGAAGTCCGCAAGTTGAAAGAGGCAGACTTCATCAGAGAAGTTTACCACCCTGACTGGCTGGCCAACGTAATGATGGTCAAGAAAGCCAACGGGAAGTGGAGGATGTGCATGGACTTCACGGATCTAAACAAAGCGTGCCCCAAGAATAGTTACCCCCTTCCGCGGGTTGACGTCCTAGTAGATTCTACGGCTCGACACCAATTACTGAGTTTCATGGATGCCTTCTTTGGCTATAATTAAATCAAGCTAAACGAAGCAGATCAAGAGAAGACTTCATTTGTCACCAGCCAAGGCCTTTTCTGCTACAAAGTGTGTCATTTGGCCTAAAAAACGCGGGCGCAACGTATCAAAGGCTCATGAACAAGATGTTTGCATATCAGATCGGAAGAAATATCCAAGTCTATGTTGACGACATGTTGGTGAAAAGCTGAAAGGAGGACGATCATCTAGACGACTTGCGGGAAACCTTCAATACCCTTCGCTCTTACAACATGAAGCTCAATCCAAGTAAGTGCGCATTCGGGGTAACATTTGGGAAATTCTTAGGGTTCATGGTGTCCTAGATGGGCTTCGAAGTCAATCCTGACAAGATTCGGGCCATAGTGGAAATGGCGCCACCAATGAACGTGAAGGAGGTGCAAAGCCTTAATGGCAAGGTAGCCGCGTTGAATAGGTTCATAACGAGGGCAACGAATAAATGCCTACCTTTCTTCCGCATGTTGAAGAAGTCTTTCGAATGGACGACAGAATGTCAGCAAGCATTCAAAGACTTGAAGGCCTACCTCTCGTCCTTTCCGTTGCTAAGCCCCTCCCAACTTGAGGAGGAATTGTTCCTCTACTTAGTAGTGTCCCCAGCTGCCGTCAGCGCGGCCTTAGTTAGGGAAGAAGACAGGATACAGAAGCCCGTGTACTGCACAAGTCGAGCACTCCGAGACGCAGAGGAAAGATACCCACCGATGGAGAAGCTTGACTTCGCTTTGGTTACTGCGGCTCGTAGGCTGAAGCCATACTTCCAGGCCCACACTATCGTTGTCCTGACTGACAAGCCTCTACGACGAGCAATGAGTAGCCCCGAAGCCACCGAACGGATGACACTATAGGCGATTAAACTAAGTGAGTTTGACGTACAATACTGCCCGCGTACTACCATAAAGGGACAAGTAGTCGTCAACTTTATTGCGGAGTTCACCAATGTGGAAGGCCAAGGGGCAGAGGAACCTCCTCACTAGAGCATCCACACGGATGGGTCTTCTAATAAGCACGCAGGTAGAATCGGTGTAGTGCTCCGCTCCTCAGAGGGAGACGAGATCGAATGCATGGTTCGACTTGACTTCCCCACAACAAACAATGAGGCAGAGTATGAAGCCTTAGTAGCAGGACTAGACCTTGCCAAAGCTGCAGGAGCAACAAGTGTGATCGTATACTGTGACTCTCAGGTAGTCACCAATCAGGTCAATGGCGACTACGAATGCAAAGGGGAAAGGATGAAAAAGTATCTGGATCAAGTGCGGAAACGAGTCAATGAACTACAAGCCAAGTTCTTCCAAATCCCTAGGGAAGAGAACGAGCAAGTTGATCGCCTTACCAAAGCCGCGTCAGCCGAATATATGCTTATCCCCGGTAAAATACTTTCCTTTGTTCAGCTTTCACCCTTGATAGATGACGTCGGCATACAGGAAGTAAACTCGGAAAGCAATTGGACTACACCAATAGTTTTCTATTTGAAAAACTGCACACTACCCGACGGTAAGGAGGCCGCGAGAAAGCTGAAGGTTCAGGCGGTACAGTTTGTCCTGATAAAGGACGTCCTATATAAGAGGGGCTTCTCTCGACCATACCTAAGATGCTTAAGCCCTGAAGAGGCGGACTACGTCATGAGAGAAATCCATAAAGGTATCTGCGGGAATCACTCAAGGTCACGATCGCTGGTGCACAAGCTGATTCGGGCTAGATACTACTGGCCTACTATGCAGAAGGATGCTAAGGCTTATGTCAAGACGTGCGACAAATGTCAGAGGTTCAGCAATGTCATCAGACAGCCGACGGAGGAGCTCAACCCCATGACTGCCCTGTGGCCTTTTGCCCAATGGGGACTGGACATCATGGGCTCATTCCTAATAGCGATGAAACAGCTGAAGTTCCTAATAGTCGCCATAGACTATTTCACTAAGTGGGTCGAAGCTAAAGCCCTGGCCACTATCATGAAGAAGAACGTACGAAGCTTTGTCTAGAGGAACATAATCTGCAGATATGGGATCCCTAGAGTCTTAATCTCAGACAACGGGAAGCAGTTTGACAATGACTCCTTTAGGGATTTCTGCTCACAGTTGGGGATCAAAAACCATTACTCCTCCCTAGCCCACCCTCAGGCCAACGGGCAAGTTGAGGTCACAAATCGATCCTTGCTCAAAATCATCAAGATTCGGCTTGAGGGGACAAAGGGTATATGGCCAAAAGAGCTGCCAAACGTACTATGGGCGTATAGAATGACAACAAGGACACCTACTGGGGAAACCCCGTTTTGACTAGCATACAGGTGCAAGGCAGTTATCCCAGCTGAGGTCAAACTCACAAGCTACAGGGTGGACAATTATGATGAAAGAAAGAACGATGAGGGCATGCGTCTATAGCTTGACTTAATGGACGAAGTCAGGGCAACAGCTGAACAAAGGCTCGCGCGATACCAAGACCTCATGGCAAAACACTACAATTCCAAAGTCAGACATAGAGACTTCAAGGTTGGAGATCTCGTCTTGAGGAAAGTAACGGGCGCCGCTAGAGATCCCACCTAAGGAAAGCTTGGTCCTAACTGGGAAGGACCTTACAGAATCGTATCATGGCAGAGGAAAGACACTTACCACCTGGAGACACTAGATGGATGAAAGCTGCACCATCTATGGAACACCGAGCATCTCAGGAAATACCACCAGTAGATGACTATAGGAAAAGCGACACTTCTCATTTCCAGTTTATTTCTTTCAGTTAAATTTTGCTTAAAGTACTTTCTAAGCCCAAAGGGCAATATTTCTTTATCTTTTTTAAGAACAATTTTCTACTTGTGCACGCATTTATCATAATAAGAGGAGTTATTCAGATACGACTTGTGTACATATTCGTCTCTACTAAACTACTTTTATGATTAAGTCCACAAGTGGACGAGTTCATCCCATGAGTATGCCTTAAAGTTAGTCCACAAGTGGACGAGTTCATTATTAGGTCCACTAGTGGGCGAGTTCATTATTAGGTCCACCAGTGGACGAGTTCATCCTGGACGAGTTCATCCCATGAGGATGCCTTAAAGTTAGTCCACAAGTGGATGAGTTCATTATTAGGTCCACCAGTGGACGTGTTCATCCTATGAGGATGCCTTAAAGTTAGTCCACAAGTGGATGAGTTCATTATTAGGTCCACCAGTGGACGAGTTCATCCTATGAGGATGCCTTAAAGTTATAAAGTCCACAAGTGGACGAGTTCATTATTAAGTCCACAAGTGGACGAGTTCATCTCATGAACGGGACGAGGTCTTTATCACGACTAATGTAAAAAGTGACGGATGAAAAAAAGAATGAGCAAACATATATCAACATCAACACACGCTAAAAAGCGACGGATGTAAAAGGCATACTATACACAAAGTAAGGTCTTTACAAAAAGGGCCCAAAAACAAAGGGGCATTCAACATTGTCTGAAAGTTAGACTAAATATACAATAAGATTATCATTCAAAAATAATAATAATAATAATAAAAAACTAAGTCAAAGAGGTAAGGACGTCCTAGGGGTTCTCGTCATTCTTATCTTAAACGTCCTGAGCAGGAGGATCCTCAACATTCAGAGGCTCAGTGGACGGGACCAGAGGGATGACGAGAGGGTCCACAGCAGGCTGAGTGAGGACGACACTATCATCTTTTGGATCAGGCTCCGACTCAGTGGAGTCGATGGTTTCCTCCATTATAGTGTCGCCGGTAGGAGTTGACGGCAAGGGGTTGTCCATGGTGATCTTGGATAAGTCCAAGTCTGGGTAGGAGGACTTGACCTGTTTAAGGCAGTCCTCAAACCTGTCACCATAGTAGACGGCGCAAGAATCAATGAAAGGCTGCGAAGCCTTAAATTCTCTCACGGTGTCAGCCCTAGCCGTTTCCACCTGCCCAAGAAGGGCTGCCAACTCCTTCTCCACCGTCGCCTTCTCCTCCTACTCCTTTTCCCTCTTCGCGCCCTCCTCCTTCAGCTTCTCCGTCAGCTCCTTCACCTCCTGATTGAGAGTACTAAGGGCACCCTTGTACTACTCTTGCTCGTCGGTCAAGTTCTTAATGCGCTTATGCAGACGAGTAATTACCCCTTCTTTGGCAACGCCTCTATCCTGCAATGCCTTCATACGGACCAGCACCTACGAGACAGAACAACCGTCAGCTATTGAGCATAAAAAATAAGTAAAGAAAGAAAGAAAGAAAGAAACATACCCGAGCAAGGTCAAAGAGGCCTGACGCCCTCAGCTCCTCTGTTGCTTGTTCAGCACAAGGGTCCACGTCCTTATCCTAGATGATTGACTCAATCACCTCAACAGCATAGTCCTTGTGCATGAGAAGACGGCGATCAGGTCCCTGAGTGACGGGGCCTGATGTCATCATTAGTCCCTTACTTGCCCTGTGGCTCGGCTTGGGAGGCGACGGCTTCTTAGGAAGCTTATCCCCAAGGGTGACGGATTCCTTCTTGGGAGGACGGTCGTCCTTCCTCTTGGGAGCCCCCTTTTCGATGGCTTTTGGGGCTGACGAGGACGCTCCTTTCCCCTTTGTTTTCTTTTCTTCTTCCTTCCTTCGAGCAACAGTTGCCCTCACCTGTGCCCTTTGCCTAGCTACCTCCATTTCTGCAAAGGACAAGTGACGAGCGTTAGGCCAAGTGACGACAAAAAGAAAAATGACGGGAAAAGATTAAAAATACTTACGACGACAGGAATAAGTATTTAGTCTACGAGCTGCCAAGGTTAGCTCCGGACCACCACAATATGCGTGTAGCGTACTGAGGATGATCAAATCCCTACACTTCCGCTGCTCAAACGGGATTTCAAGGACCCGATGAATGAAGGCCTCCTGCTCGTCAGTTATGATCGGACGAACACTGGCTGAAAAAGGAAAACGACGGCATTAAAGCACTTAACAAGTAAATTAAAAAAGTTAAAATAAAAACTGACGGTGCTAAACCTGAATCCTTAACAATACCCCAAGTATTGTCAAAACCATAGGGCATTGTAGCCCACTCCTCTGGACGGCATACCCAATTCGTCCCCTAAACGAAAAAGTATCTACCCTTCCAGTTCCTGTTAGAACCGGGCATGTCAGACACGAGCCTTAAAACTTTCTTCCTTGTAACGAAGTGGTATATTCCCTGGGACGAGACGATGTGCTGAGGTCTATAGTAATAAAAGAACTCGTCCAACGAAAGCTAACGGTTCCCACCACTTAGACGACCCCCACAAAATCTCAGCCCCTATGAAGATCCTCCAAGCATTTGGAGCAATCTGGCTGACGGATAAACCCAGGAAATTAGCCAACTGACGGTGTAACGCCGTCAATGGCAACCTTAATCCCACTGTGAACATAGTGTCATACATCCCGACGTCCGCAGTCTTCCCTGAATAGCACTTCTCGAATTTCTCAGGAAGACGGATTGGGATATGGTCAGGGATCTGGTAACGATCCCTCAAATTCTTAAAGATATTGACCATCATCGTCGGCAAGAAATCGTTGACGGTCCACATCTTAGGAAGTATAAATGGACAAGTATGCCCATCCCCAGGGCTTCCTGAACTTCCAGCTCCGAGGGTTCTCTCATTGGCATCACCCTCGTCCCCGTCATCCTCTTCTTCCTCATCACCTTCATCCTCACCCTTATCTATCTCCTCCTCCTCACCTCCCTCTCCGACATAGCTCTCCACTTCCTCGTAATGGGTTGACGTTTCCCTCTCTGACGACCAGAAAAGGCCCTCCTTAGGCTCATGACCTGTCTGGAAGACCTCGTCGTAGCCCGCTCCCTCACAGACTAACGACTGTTCACTCGTCGCTTCTGTAGACATCTATTTACCTACAAGCGACGGAGGTATTCTAAGAACCTAAGTTGATGGCCTCTCTAAAAAAGAAAAAACAAAAATGAACGATAAGACGAAATAAAAGAAAAGGTGACTTACCAAGTAAAGCGGACGGTTTCTTGAAAGGTGACGGTCTCCGCAAAAGGACGGTAGCAAAGCAACAAGGTTAGCAAGACGACGTAGGTGAAGTTCTTGGGATGATGAGCTCTCTCTCTGAAGATCAACAATGATGAAATAAGAGGAAATAAGGAAGAAAGTGAGATATATATATAGGGTGAAAAGTGCACGGAAGACCAAGCGACACCTTCGTCCAGAAATGGGGCCAATCCGCTTAAGCCACGTGTTCAAGCATTTAATAATGGCTACTCGAGAAATCAATAAATGTCTCGTTTCTCGAAAAATGTATATATATATAATAAAAGAGCTACAAATCAAACTCCACAACCCATCAGCTAGAGCTGACGGGGTTATGGAGTAGGGGGCAGCTGATAAGGGTAATTCTTGAAGTCTAGGGGATGGACCTATTGTATCTGACGACTTTGCTAACACACTCGTAAATGATTCCATAAAACTGACGGTCCATCTCAAGGCTGACGAGTGCGCTTCAAGATCATCTATGCATGGACGAGACGACCAGAAGGCATAGACGGAATGGGAAGTTGACGGGATAAAGCTGACGGGGGTGAAAGGAATTCTTGACGGGTCCGGCATGTCTTTTGCTTGGGCTCCACGTATGAGTATACCTTGCGCCCCACAGTAAACCCTAATCAAGAAGACTCCTATAAGGAAAGGATTCCGTAAGATATGCAAATTAAAGAAGATCTCTCCCACAAGGAAAGATCTTCTAAGCCAAGGAACAAGTGTCAACCCTATGCTACTATAAAAACCCCAAAACTCTCACAAACCAAGGTATGCATTATTTATCCCAGCTTTGGCACTATAGAGTTGTGAAAAGTTCTCTCATTTAACCTTCGGAGGGTATTTGGCCGGTACCACACCGGTACTCTCTGTAAGGTCTTCTTCTTTTTTCTGTGTTGTGCAGGTTTGGTATCGAGTACGTGAAGACCGTGCGACTTACTGACGATTTTTTGGCATCATCAATAAGTTTTATTCAGGAAAAAAAAGGTGGAATCTACCTTCTTCTTTTTTTTTTTTTTTTTTTTTTTTTATAAACAGTAATACTTATTAGAACACACATGAAAATAGCAATACTAGTATTTTAAACCGGATTTATAATACATTACATAATCATAGTACAACTACAAAAAGGTTTGACCTTTGTAGTTGTAAATTGAGATTATAAACAGTAAACGAATCTACTTATTATGATAGGGAAATTACACACATTAGATTTTTAATTATCGTTATTTAGGACCTATACTTAACCATACAAAGGGCCTAACCTTTGTATAGTTAAGTAACATTGATTAATATCCTCGACAAGGAGAATCATATTCAAATCTTCCTTATTACTTCTTATGATAATAATTGATCAAAAATTACCTTTTATCCAATAAACAAAATGAGAATAAATTGATCCAAGAGTCAAGATGGTGTTTCAACTTGCATGGAGTTTAGATTTTTTTTTTTTTTTTTTTTCGTTCGTTTGGAAATGTTGAAAGAAGCACACCGAGGTACGGGAAAAATATTCTTAAAACGTTCTTCTCATTTCATTTCTTTCCTTCCGAACAGGCGATAAGGAAGGAATGATTGACTAAGTATGGAGAGAGAGAGAAATGTGGAGAAAATAGAAATAAAAATATTGTGGGACTGACTGCCAAGGTATGGGGAAGATGCCCATGAAGGCAGGAAAGGTTCTTCACCATCTTCAATAATAACAAGAATAAACAATGGGGGATCTGCTAGATAAGGCTTTACATTTATGATAGAATGGGGTCATATCCTTGATTCTTCTAAAGACAAAGAGGTTCCCCCCCACTCGCCACTTCCACTTGCTGCCTCTTTGTCTATCCTAGGGGTCGTTTGGATACATATTTAACAGTGTTGTCTGTCTTCATACATAATATATTAATATGTCTCCAGCCAAGTGCTGTACTTTGGTACATTTTAATATGATAATAATGAAATATTTTATAACAGGTTTCTTTTTTTTTAAGAGATAGTTTTAACTTATGGCATTCGCTTCCTCTTGATAATTGTTTTTTATCATCAAATCATGACATCAATTGATTTTTAGTGTAAACGAAAATTTAACTATAAAATAATTTAACTATAAAATATTTTACTAATTGAGTTAACTGGAATCAATTTATCATGATTATAATTTAATTAATGAAACAAGAAAAAATTAGTACTTTTTCCAATATGTTAATGTGGTCTTAATATGGAGCTTATATTTTACTAAAACCTCTTACCTTACTAATATATTTTTAGTAAAACAGAATTTATGCTAATTTATATAATTTTATTCGAGTTTAATGTTCAGCTCAGAAATGGATTCCAACTCATGTATATAGAAAAGATGATTTGATTTAATTCTAATTTTATTGTACTTTTCCCCCCCCTTTTTTTTAATGTGGGATCCGTCAAAATAAGCTCCAAAAGCCCAAAAAACTGACTTGTCTTTGCACAATTGCACATGTTTTGAACGCAAGTACAATAATGCAAGTGCAACCATTTCAAAACTTGGTGAACTTGTTTAGCTTGCTGGTATGTTGGGTTCTGGTTCAAGCTCAAATAGAACTGAATTTTATCTTTAGAAGGCCAAAGAATGAATTTTTTTATATAAAAAATTTTCTAATATAAGAAAGATACTAAAATTCAATGGTGAATTAATATAGGGTAGATTGTATTTTTGGTCCCTCAATTTTCGTCCGTCAAAATTATAAATGTACCAATTTATTCCTTTCATCCTTTTCTATCCCTAATTTTTTTTTTTTTTTTTGAATTCTTAAATCCATCTATAGTGAATGCATTATGCCTAAGAATCTCAAATGGCTTATTAAAGATAATGCATAGAAAATAAAATTTTGCATCTTTATCAGGCGAATATTCAACCCATGAAGGAAATAACATGAACCATTATAGGAAAGAAAGTCATTTTTTAAAATCTTATTCTATGACCAATAATATTCTTCTAACTAAAAAAAATCCAATTAATGCTTTCAGGTTTTTTTTAGAAAGTTTCAACCTATAGCGTCCGCTCCTGATGATAGCTTTTTATTATCAAACCAAGACATTAATCGGTTTTTGGTGTAGGCAGGGATCATATCTCTTATTCAATCATCTGGAATTTTACCAATTGAGCTAACTGGAATCCACAGATTTTAAAAAAAAAAAATTAAAAAAAAATTGTGGAGCCAAAAAAAAAAAAAAAACAAAATTATCGTGTTAGATACAAGTATAGCTTAGCCATTTTAATTTTTGAATTCTTTAAAGCCAACTTTCAATTTATGAGACTAACTATCATTTTTTTTTTTTTTTGAGTGGAGGTAGATGTAAATTTTTTTGGGTCAACTTTCAACTCATATATATATTTTTATATATTAATAATAAAGTTTAAAAGTTCAGAGAATAGTTTCACTCGTGGGTTTAAGCCGAAATAGTAAGTTATGCTCTCTCTCTCTCTCTCTCTCTCTCATTCATACCAAGAGGTAGGGGTGGCAAAATCCGACACGACTCACGAACCCGACACGACTAACCCGTTTATAAACAAGTCATGGGTTGAGGCTAAATGGATTCGGGTCAAATTCGGGTTGACACGGCTGACCCGTTTATTAAACAAGTCGTGTTCGTGTTCAACCTATTGAACCCGTTTGACCCGATTAGCTTATAAAGGTAATTTTACAATTTTACCCTTAAAACCTAGGTATATAAGCTTAGCTATGGTTTATTCTCCTGCTCAAAACCAGACCTCACACCTCTTTGGACCTTGTGTCTCTTCATTTTCATCAACAATCAATACTCTGTCTCCTCCAACTCTTCTTCTTCTCCTCAAAACTCTAGCCGATCCTACAGATACAGATTCTTCAATCTACACTATAAAATCAAAACCCTAGCCGCCTCATGTCTCTCAACCCTTTACTCTTTCTTCCCCTCAAATCCCTAGCCAATCCCTCTAATATCTCTTCCCCTCAAAACTGTGGCTGCCCTCTCTACTCTTTGTTCTCCTTCACGACTTCACAGCTTCACCAGTTTTTTTTCTTCAGCTTTCAACCACCGAATCTCCTAGCAAGGTATACATGTTATATATTTTTGTTTTGTTTTCTTACTTATAAAATTTTCAGTAATTGTAGATTTAGTTTATTGTGTTAATAGTTAATCATTACCACTTTGTATTCTTTATGCACAAAGGCTGGGAAAGAGTCTTTAGAAATAAAAACTTGAAGTTTGGTGCAATGGACTCTTTGTCCTTGAAAATGCAGCAATTCCTTTCACCCCAAATGCACCAAGGCTGGGAAAGCTAAGGTATAAATTCGCAATTTTCTTTTGTTGCCATGAAAATTTTACATTTATTACTTTATCACTCTTAGATTTAAGATTATTGTAGTAAAGATGTTAAAAGTTAAGTTATTGTAGATTTTGTTTATTGTGTTAATAGTTAATCATTATTAGTAATTGTAGATTTTATTTCTAAAGACTCTTTATGAACATGGAGAGAGTGGAGGACTTCAATTAACAGTTAATCATTATCATGTTGATTGTTTAGTACCAATAGTAGACTTGTTTGTATTCTTTTTGTTGATTTAAAATAACTAGGTCTTGCTCTATGATTTCTTTTCAAGTTTCTTTGTATCTGTCATCTTAAAATAAAATAATTGTAGATCCGTTCGTTTATTTTGTTAATCACTATCATGTTGATTTTTTTTTTTTTTTTTTTTGAGATAAAAGATAGAAATTTTATTAGATACTATATGATAAACAGAACATGTAACATCAAAATAGGGGAAAACCAGACCTATTTTGTAGAAAAATAAATACCGTAGAAAACAAACATAGCAGAAAAATAATACTGTGCAAAAAAACACTGAAGCAAATAACATTGTGCAGAAAAACTACACTACAGAAAAATAACATTGTGCAGAAAAACACCAATGTGCAGAAAAACTACACTGCAGAAAAATAAAATTGTGCAGAAAACACCACTGTGTAGAAAATCCATGTGTTTTTTGTGTACTAAACTTCATTGGGAATTAATAGAGTTTAGGTTCATTTTTATTTTTTGGAGGAATATGTGTTATTGGATGAATGGTTTTTGGTTCTCTGTTGTGCTAGGAATGTACTAACCATATTTTGATGAAAGTAAAAGCGATTTAGCATCTTATTTTGTTTGTTGCTTCGTTGTTTTCTTGATAGCCTTATTCTATGCTGAGATGAATGTTATTCTGTTCTTAATTTTTTTCTGTTCTAAATGATAAGTTTTTAATGTTTCATTAAATTTTTTGATGTAGAACTTGCACAATCACAATTGGAAGAGCTCACTGAAGATATAATGAACATGAATATCAATAAGGATGAGCACATGGAAGACACCTCTTCAATGGGACCCTCAATCTCTTTTAATCCAGTTTCTTAATCAGTGATGTCTTCTCCTTTTTGATGTGGCACTTGGATGGTTGGACTTGGATTTTGCCATCATGGAAATATTGATCTGCCATGTAATCATTTTGGTTTGCCTTTTAGTTTTTGATATGGCACTTGGATGCCATGTAATAATCTTGGTTTTTTATTATGGAACTTTGACATATTATTGAATTTGATAGTATGGAGATTGGAACCTTTTGGACTAGTAATTTTTATTTTGAAGGAATGAAAGAATTATTTGCTATTGTTATTATTTAAATTTTTATTACTTGATTTATGGTTGAATTATAAATTTAGATATATAGGAGTTGATAGCAGCTTAGTTGATAGCAGGTTATTCGGGTTAAGTTTAATTAAACAGGTTGTTCGGATCATAATCAAACAGGTTATTAATAGGTTATTTGTGTCAATCCTAACGTGATCTACTAATTAAACAGATTAAACGTGTCGGGTTACCCGTTTAATAAACAAGTCGTGTTAGGGTTGAGGAATCCTAACCCGTTTACTAAACAGGACGGGTTCGAGTTGACCCATATAACATAATACTCACACCTCAACTCGACACGAACCCGGCACGCGAACACGAATTGCCACCTCTACCAAGAGGATATCCCTGGTAAAGTTTTTTGACATGTCAATGGAAGCGCAAAAACCTAAGAAATGATCTCATTTGATGTGATTAACTGTTAGGAATGCTATAAGCATATGGATAATAATTGTTGTATTGAGATTTAGTTAATTAGTTAGTTAGTTACAATTTCAAGTATATTAATTACATTTAACACATGTTGGAATTATTAATGCACATGAGGAATAATAGAACCAATAGGATAAGGCCATGTGGGCTAATGAGATTAGAGCTAGTCTCCTATAAATACATGTTTGTAATTCAACATTGGATTATTGAAGAATAAACCAACTTATTGCTTAATGCATCTCTCTCTCTCTCTCTCTCTCTTAATTTTTTTTTTCTCTATGGAGGGTAAATACCTCAAATTAAGTTAATTTCCCAACAATTCATATTCGTCTGCATTAGGAACCACCGGGTTCCTAACATTAACTCAAGATGACAGCCATCAATTTTCCACTCTCTTGCTTGCATAGTTATGTGAATTTGATTTTAGGTGAGTGATCTGATTGAGGGTTTTTTACATTAAACTTATTCCGATTTAACAATCTATATATATAATAATAGGCAAAACTGAGAGAAAATCCAATTAGATTCTAAATTGGATTCCAAATGTTGTCTAATTTTACGCCACGTGTCCTATTTAAGTTTTTTTTTTTTAATTTTTGTTCTAGGTGAGTTAATAAGGTGTAAAAGATGAAGAGTCTAATATAAATAAATCATCAAAAACCAAAAAAAAAAAGAAAAAAAAAAGAAAAGAGTAAACTCATGTGTATATCCAAAAGAAATTAAAATAAAATAATAAAAGAGAGAGAAAGAGTATAATTTGAATCCATATATATATGTAATTGTAATTTTTTTATACACTAGTTGAAATAAAGGCATGAAACTACGCAGACTAAATTACAAATTGCACCCTCTATCTTTACTCAAAATTCAATTTAGTCATGTAACTTTTAGTTTATTCATTTCAATCCTATAACTTTTACTTTTATTTAATGTGGCCCTTCTATCTAATTCCGTCCCATTATGCCATTAGTTGCACTCTAACGAAAGTAATGAAAGGGCTATATTGAAAATGGATGGAAGTTATAGGAATGAAATGAATAAATTAGAAGTTACAAGACTGTATTGAATTTTAAACAAAGTGAAAGTGTGCAATTGTAATTTAGCCAACTAAGTTCATATGATTTGTATAATTCGGGTTCTTCGTTCTCCTGAGATCGAGCTGAGGAGTGGGATCAAGCTCGAACATGTCACGCCATTCCTCTATCCATTAGGAATTATTGGTAAAATGTGTGATACAAAAATAACAGCATCAAGAAGACCATTTTAATAACTTTAACAACCGTTATTTTCTGTATCGAATAGAAATAGAATCGTGATAATAAAGAAGAAGCCTTAATCCGCAATTCATGTTTGGTGAACTTTAGACTTTTAGTGCATCTAGCAAGCTGGATTCGGGTGGATAAATCCAATTCTTGGACCACTGCCTCAAATTTTTAAGTAGAACTAAAGAAAGAGAGTACATGAAAATTGAAAGATACTACTTTCTGTTTAAGCAACTGGGCTTGAGAGAGAGAGAGAGACGTACTAGTATTGATTACTGAACATGATGGTCACATTTGTGGGGACTAAATGGTAGCTAATTAGCTTCTGTGAGTCTGTGACAGTATGAGAATGATGGTCACATTTGTCGGGACTAAACGGTAGCTAGTTTGGCTTCTTGCACATAAGATGCCACTAGGAAGTAGGAACATCAAAGAAAAAGAACCCAAAACATTATTTTGAGCTTACTTGAGTAGTTGAAAATTGAAATTGTCCTCTTACTGGTACTAGTTCTTATAAATGAGCCAGCCTGCATTGTCGATGAAAGTTGTTGTGTGTGATGATTGAACGATGAGCGGAAGTATGAAAGAGAGAGTACACACAAAGATTTATGTGATTCGGCCTAACATCCTATATCCACAGTTTTAACGACTACATATCATATTAAGCACTTGTATTACAATGAATCCAATTTAAAGTTTGTATACCAGAGAATACTTGACTAATTCTAGACTAACCATAAACTAACATAATACTAATGTGTTTGTTCTACAAGTACATGTGCTTAAAATTGGTTTGAGCTATTTGAACCATAATATATCTTACACCAGTTTGGGCTACTTGGATCATAATATAATTAAAGTCCAATCTAGGAAATGGTAATATGCAGGGTCTTTTTTTTTTTTTTTTATAGTATTTTTATGACATACTGTATATAATAACATAAGAGTTTAATTCTTGTGTATCCGTATTATACTCGTTCTCCCCAATTATTTAATTGGGTCAAAGAAATCCCCCAAAAATATAAAAGAATTGGCCATTTGGCTCATATCTGTGACCCCTCTCTTAAAATATAAAATAAAATAAAACTTTTAAGTTAACAAATCTCTAAAATCAAGCAGTGTTATTGTATCGAAAATATCAACCATCTCTAGAACTAGAAGTGCTGGCACCTTGTTTAGGGTAACACCTCAAGCCATTGGGTTGGAAAATGCTTAGACTTTGGGATTGGAAAAGTGTATTATTTTTTCTTTATTTAACCTCAATTGATTTACTAATTTTAGTTATAGAAAAATAAATGAAGTTTAACTATGTATGTGTGCTTTGGTTCTGATATAACTAAGAGAATAGAGAACAAATTATGTTTTGGAAATCATCATTTATCTATTTATTTTGTATTGTTTAATGAGGAGAACATAATTCTTAGTAGTTTTGATAGGGTGTTGAGATAACAACATTTATTTTTTTTTATTTTATTTTTTTTAAAATTTTGATAGCATTGAATTACTCGTTGTGAGTAGTTGTACAAAGGAACTACACTCACTCGAAGAATTAGTTAGGTGTGCAAAAAGACTTGGACACTCATGTTAATAAAAAATAAAAGTTCTATTTTGATTGATGATTGAGTTGAAATGCATTAAAACATAATTATTTGTTATTTTATTAATATTTCATATATGTTAGTTTTGTTTTTTAATTTATTAATATAATTTTAAATCTTCATATATTTTTATTACCCTAATTGGTGAATTTATTTATTCATGCTATGACTGAAAAACAAATCTAGGTTTGTGCATGACAATATTCCCGAGGGCTTGTTGCTCATAATATCATTAATATGCAAGTGGGAGTATATACTATTCGATTAAATCGATTTCCCAAAAAATTTGTGAGATTTATTTTTCAACTGGAGGTGGAGAAGATATATTATGTTTTCGGCGCATGTTACTTCTCTTTCACATGAGAGTGGACCCCACAACTAGAAACATGATAGAGTTTTTCTTGGAGGTGAGCGGCAAGCCCAAGCTCAAGCTCAGAATTATGGCCCAGATCTGTCATAATTCTTATGGGCCCAAGTGAAAAGTAGTGGGCATTTTGTCATTCTAAATCGACTACTTTTCTTTCTTTTTTTTGGTAAACTGGATATTGCATTCAACTAAGACGAAAAAACATCAGAGGCAGGACAAATCCTGATCTGAGCTAACCCATACAAGTCTGCCATATAAGCATCTAGGATAGAGGGTGGGGGATAACTGAAATACATAAAATTAGAAGGTAAAGAGCATCCTAATCTAGCAAGGCCATCCGCACAGCAGTTGCCTTCCCTAAAGCAATGAATCACCTTCACTTGAGGGATTTGAGATATCAAGGCCCTGCAATCAGCCACAATAGCATAGTTAGTAGCATTCGGGCTTCCAGAATTGTTCATCAAATCAGAAATGACTTTAGCATCCAATTCAACTTCAAGGGCGTTAATATGCATCTGCAGACACATTTGTAACCCGTCCCTAAGAGCCCAAAGCTCAGCAAGAAAACTAGTAGTATTCCCTATGTTCCTCGCAAAAGCTCTAACCCAAATACCAGCATCATTGCGGATAATTCCTCCTCCACCCGCTGCACCAGGATTGCCTAATGAAGCGCCATCCGTATTCAATTTGAACCAACCTCTACCTGGTCTCTCCCAACGGATGAGTCTTTCAACTCTTGGATTCTTAGAAGATGAAGTTTTTGCACAGTAGGTAAATTCAGCTGCTCTTTGAATAACCTCCTTGTGAATGGACAAGCTTGGGGGAGTGTTCTTAAAGACCACCCTATTACGATGATTCCACAAGATCCAAACGCCAAAGGAGAAAAGAATGTTCCAAGGAATTTTGAGGTGACTGGAAGGTTTGATCTGCTTGCAATTTTTCTCCAACCAAGCATAAAGATCTGTAGAATAAAAATCAGGCCCAAAATCACCCATTCCCAGGTTCTGCCAGCAAGTAGAAGCCACATGACAGTCCCTTAGCAGGTGGATGATGGTTTCTGGATGTTGGGAGCATATTGGGCAAGCAGTGTTAACTTGAATACCCCTTGCGTCAAGACGTTCCCGAGTTGCTAAACTATTATGGCAGCACATCCAAAGAAAGAACTGAATCCTTGGTAAAACCGGGATTTTCCAAATCCATTTGCCATTAAAGCGTTGATGACCTTCCCCATTTGCTATGCTATAAGCACTATTTAAGTTAAAATCCCCATTGGGTGAAGCTGCCCAAATTAATTTATCTTCGTCATTAACAACACATGCTCGAGGCATAGCTTGAATTTCCCTACACACATTGGCAGGTAACACCATAGAAATCTTCTCCCAATCCCAACCATTTACAGTAGCCAGGTCCCTGACTTTAAGGTCATCTTCTCCCCTTGTGAGAGGACCATGCATCAGAGATCGCAGGGAGCCATGAGATGTCCAACTGTCATGCCACACACTAAGATTGCTGTCTCTGCCCAAACTCCATCTTGTTCCTTTTTGAAAGGTATCCATACCCTTCTTCAAAGCTTTCCAAGTCCGAGAGCTTGGAAGGGAATTTTCCTTGTTGGACGAGATCCTTCTCGGGTTAAGATATTTCTTTCTCATCACTTGGGCCCACAAAGCATCTTTTTCAGAATGCAGTCTCCAGTTCAACTTAGAAAGATATGCAATATTCCTTCCTTTGGCAGATTGGAGACCAAGGCCGCCTTTAGCAATTGGTTGGGTAATTTTCCCCCATCCTACCCAATGCATCTTCCTTTTAACATCGCTCGATCCCCACAGAAAATTCTTATTTAATCTATCCAGATTGTCTAGAAATCTATTAGGCAGATATGTGGTTTGCATCACATAGGAGGGGATAGCACTAGTGGAGGCTTGAATAAGAACTCTCCGACCAGCAAAGGATAAAAGATTGGCCTTCCAACCAGCTAGTTTTCGGCTAACTTTGTCCAAAACAACATTCAGATCCTGATTAGAAGACCCAGCATGCCTTATGGGAAAACCCAAATAGGACCCCAGATTAGTGGTAGGGTGAAATCCAAGAACCTCACAATACTCTGATCTAAGATCTTCATTGATGTTAGGAGAGAAAAACACCTTGGACTTAGAGGGGTTGATCTTCTGCCCGGAGATCAAAAAAATTCATCAAGGGCTTCCCTCACAGCTAAACAATTTTGAGAGTCCACCTTCGCAAAAAGGAGAAGATCATCTGCGAAAAAAAGATGAGAGAAGGCCGGACCACTAGTAGAGGCTTTAATAGGACACCAAAGCTTGTTGAAGCACTTTTCCTCTATAATTCTGCCGAAAACTTCCATGCACAAAATAAATAGATATGGAGACAAAGGGTCTCCTTGGCGGATGCCCCTAGAGGGGAGGAAAGGTTCTAGAGCACCGCCATTAAACAAAACCGAAGTAGTGGCAGAAGATACACAACTCATTATAAGTTGAATGAGATCAGGAGGAAAATTTGCTGCATAGAGAACCTCACGGATGAAGGACCATTCCAGCCTATCATAGGCTTTCTCTAGGTCGATTTTAACTACCATATACCCGACTTTGCCTTTTTTCCTGCTGATGGTGTGAATAAGTTCTTAGGCAATGATAGCATTATCCACTCCCTTCCTTCCAGGCACAAACGCTGATTGGAAAGGAGAGACCAACTTATCCAAAAGAGGTCTAATTCTAGCCACAATGATCTTGGTAATGACCTTGTAGACTGTGTTGCAAAGGCTGATAGGTCTGAAGCTCCCAATGGATTCTGGCCCTTTAATCTTAGGGATTAAGGCAATGTGAGTTTGATTAAGAGTCAAGGGAATTTTTCTATCCCTAAAAATATTCTTAATTTCTTCAGTCACTGATCTGCCAACAACTAACCAAAATCTCTGATAAAACCCAGCGTGCAAACCGTCGGGTCCGGGGGATTTAAAAGCCTTTAAAGACCAAACAGCATGCTTGATTTCTTCATCCGTCACAGGGAGATTGATGAGGTGAGACTCATCATCTGAAAGCTGAGGACAAGCAGAATCATTGTGTGTAGCAGCAATTGGGGAAGATGAAAAATCAGTAGTAAACAGCTTCAAGAAACTGTTCCTAACAAATTCCATAACAGAAGGGAGATCATTTATCCACTCTCCTTGGGAATCTTTGAGATTGAGAATCTTATTGTGCTTTCTTCTAATGAGTGTAGACACATGATAGAAGGATGTATTCCGGTCACCTTGAATCATCCAGTTGATGCGGGATTTAAGAGCCCACAACTCTTCTTCTTGGTTAAGGATGTTCGAGAGGTCCATCTGAAGCTGCTTTTCCAGATTAATGAGAAATCTGGATGGCCTCTCTGCCATAACTCTCTGAATACCACCAAGACGAGCCAAAACTCTCCTCTTTTTGGCAAAGATATTACCAAAATGAACCCGGTTCCATTCTGTTGCCTTTGTAGTAAATATTTTAATTGCATCATAAAGACCAGGATTGTTGGACCAGGCATCTCGGACCACATTAGGAAAAGAATCATCTGCCAGCCAAAAACTTTGGAATCTGAAAGGCCTGTTGAGTCTGAGATTAAGATTAGGTTGAATTTCCATTAGGACAGGGCAATGATCAGAAGAGCATCTAGGCAGGTGGGTTACTTGAGCTTCTGGATAAAGAAGGCACCACTGAGGATTAGCAAAGTACCTATCCAGCCTTTCTTGGATGAACGAACCAATATCTTGCTTATTTGTCCAAGTGAATCTAGGACCGTTAAAGCCAAGGTCTGCCATATTACAAGAATCAAGGCATTCTTTGAAGAGGTTGGCCTTGTATAAGCTAATCGGCCTACCACCAAGTTTCTCATCATTAGAAAGCAACTCATTAAAATCACCAGCAATAATCCAAGGTAAATTATGCGAGTTAGCAACAGTATTTAAATTATTCCAAAGCATGCATCTTTCTCTATGTCTCGGACTAGCGTAGACAACAGTGAAAATCCAGTTAAGGGAAGAGGAGTTTACCTTCACCAAAGTGTGGATTTCTTGCTCCGTGCTAGCAAGGTTAGTGACTTCAACTCTATCCGGGTCCCAAAGAAACCAGAGTCCGCCAGCAAAACCAACTGAATCGATATGAATCGCCCCTTGGAAAGGCAGCTTGTCCGTAATTACTTTCGCCCTCTCACTACCAATGCGAGTCTCCATTACAACAAAAATAGCTGGATCATGGTTGGCAACCAAATCACGAAAATTTGCTTGAAAGGAAGGCTTGAGAGCCCCTCTGCAGTTCCAAATAATTATGTTCATCATAAGAAAAATTGGGAATTGGGACAGTCCTCAGAAGGGGCTAGAAGCCTCTCCTCCTCCCTCAAGATCCATCCTATCTGGTGCGACATCTCCCAGGAGAAGCCTTTCCTTGGCATCAGTGTGATGCAGTGTTAAAAGACTCCCATCATCATCTCCCTTGGGTGCAAGTGGAGGTTGAGCACGGTTGTGGGGTGAAAAGCCTGAATCAGCTTTACGGCACTCCAATTCCCCATCACTGAGATCAATATCGGGAGGAATACCATTAATCTCCTTACCACTAGTTGTGGTTTCGGGTCGAATTCGCATAAGACTGGCACCGGTGATGGCTGCGACACACTCTTCCATGTTACAACTCTGGTTACCGTCCTTTCCTGACTGTCCAGTTTGAGAACCCACCAAGACTGCCCCATCAGATGCCCCGCTTGGTTGCTTAGAGCTATCTTCCCCGATCTGACACTGGCTTCCGTTACTATTACTATGTCCGGAATTTCGATGATGTTTCCCTCCACAATTATCACCCACTTCCCTCTGGTTTTCACTAGAGAAGGTGAAGCTTCCATTGTTAAAGTGGCAAGAAGCACCGAAGCTGAAATCCGGAGGCTCAAAAACAGGGGCTGGACAATTTTGTACGGCGTTGGACTTCTGTTGTATTGTAAGAGAACTAGCCCTATGCAAAGGCTTTTGTGATTTACCTTTATGACCTCCAGGTAACTTGGACTGTCTCACACTTTGGACACGTTGGCTGGATAGCCTAGAAGTGGATGGGTCTTTAGCAGTGGCTTCTAGTGGCCCATCAGCTTTTCTTTTACCCTCCTTCGCAAGGCCTAGGCCTGTTTTGTATGATAAACCCAGCTCCTTGGCATAGGACCCACTCCGGTTTTCTTTAGGAGATTCACTCCCACTACTTCTCCTATTGTCTTTTGCCCCGTGCTTTTTACGTGTCACAACGAGCCAAGGCCCGTACCCATCTGCATCCAGCTGTCCAGGAGAGGATTTTTTGGTACTATCAGGTACGTGGTGCAATTCCCCACTGTCTGGTACGTGATGCACCTCAGTACTGTTGTCCTTGCCATTCCCATCCACCTTGCATGATGGTACGGATCCATCTGGCTTATCAGGCGAGGGAACTTTGATCGTGTAGTGGCAGACCTCACGGCGGTGACCAACGCGACCGCAGGAGAAACATAACTTGTCTATTCCCTCATATAGCACTGATTGTTGGAAATTTCCGATCAAGATGGTGTAAATAAGTGGTTTATTGATATCCACCTGAACACAAAGCCTTGCATAGCGAGCTCTAGATTCCGATGCTGTATGGGTGTCAATGCGAAGAACCGTGCCAATAGCTTGTCCTATTTCCTTCAGGGCTTCGGCATTGTAATATTCAATGGGAAGATGAGGAAGTCTAACCCACACTGCCACAGAAGCAATGTTAGCTACATCTGGCCTGAAGTTAGGCACCCATGGTCTGATAGATAGAAAATGTCCCCCTATAAACCAAGGTCCATTTTTTAACACCAGATCATGATCTTCTCTCACTGAGAAACGGATGAGATAGAACTCACATCCCAGGTCTACACAGTCAAGCTTACCTGTTGGTTTCCATAAAGCATGTATTCTGGAATTCAAAAAATTGAAACCAACTGATCTCCCAAACACCTTAATAATAAGGGCATTCGTCCAAGGGGCTCTGATGAGTTGTTTAAACTCTCTTGAGAGATTCACAGCAGCAAAACCTTCTCTGATACTCTCAACATTTACTTCTGGCTCGACTTCCTTTTCCACAAATTCCGAGAAATCGAAGGCCTGCATATAAGCTCCAGGTATCTCACCTAGAAGTTTATCCTTAAAGGAAATTTTCTCTTCATGACTGCCAGGGGGGGTGTAGGTATTAGAACCTAGCAATCTGGCCTCAGAGTATACCCCAGCTTGATGGGTTTCTTTGGCTTTTTTAGTGCTTCGACGAAGTTCTGCTTCTTCTTCACGGGAGAGCTCAAGAGAGCTCCTTAGGCCAGCCATAACAATACCCAAACATAAATTGATGCTGCTGGTGTACGGTGAAAAAATTTGTTTCGGTTTTGTAGAGTAGAAAAAGCAAAATAAATCCAATCTTTTTCTTTTCCAATCATGACTACTTTTCTTTTGGGTCAGAATAATGCATCCGGCCTTTTTCCTTATTCAGCTTAAAAAAAAAGAATCTGGCATATTGTTTTTTCCTCTGTAGATTCGTAAATTTTTTGTGCTTACCTTACCTGCAATTGACAAAGAAGGAAAAAAAAAAATTTTAATGAAAAAAGAAAATATTTTAGTTACCCCTAAACTTATTTTGTGTCTTAACCTTTTCTTTTCTTTTCTTTTTTTTTTTCTTTTTTTTTTGAGAATGATTTTGTGTTTTAACCTGATAATAAATGGTAATCATCATGAAATAAACATATATTTTGTTTAATATGTATCCATATTACCAAAAATATATATATGTAGGGATAAGGGCTTAAAATCATATGCTGGGCCTCGGGCTTTGTCCGAGAACGTTGAAATGTCCGAGGAGAGACAAGTAGTCATGAAGGGTTCTAATTTAAAAGTCTCACGAGTAAGGAACGAATGAAGGGTGATCCGAGGAGAAACTCCTCCTCGGATATGATGAATGCAGCTCAAGTATGTATTCCAGAAATTAGAGTAATCCTCCAAGAAGCTCCAAGGATAGAGACGTGCCTAATGAATGTACGAGAATGAAGGAAACCCGAAAATATCTAAAGAAAAGTTGCTACCACCGCATTAAATACACTGCAGCTACTTTTCTGGCCGCATTTATGTGGAGAAGACCTCTGAACAATGCTGTCTTGGCTACCACAACTCACAGAGAGCCAAAGAAGGTATCTGATGGGACAGGTACTCAAGTAGGGGCTCATATGATCAACAAGTGTAGGATTAAGATGGTCCAAAGGGAGCTATATAATGGGAAAGACCCTCCATGAGAGGGGGATCGGAAAAATAGAGGGAGAATACTATAGCAATCTAAATTGTTCTTCCACTCAATTGTGATCAATTTATATAAGTGTGATCTCCTCGGACCATAAGTCCACTGACCTCAGAATCTCTTGTTTGTGTTTGATTGTCATTTAATTCAGTACTAGTCGTTGCCCAACTCATTAAGGCCTAGTTCTTTAACCCACTCTCTATAAATTTATTGTACTGGACTTAGTGGGCCAAGATCCCAAACAGCTTGGGCTTGGGCTGCAAACCGCGTCCCTACAAAATATATATATATATATATATATATATATATATCATATCTATAAAATAAATAAATAAAAATTTTAAAAAAAATTAATTAAAGCATCCCACACTCATAAGAGGTCATTCCAATTAAATTCTAAGGAGGCTGTCATTGAAAATTGTCCCCAAATTAATTGTATATTTTTAGGGATCAAGTTGGTCCTTACACGCCATAAGCCTTATAGCTTAATCCCCCCCTCTACTGTTATAAAAGCATTCTCATCAAATGTGTCAAATGCCAAATATTTGGCATTTGACACACCAAACACCAAAAAATCACTCTCATGAGGTGTTCTAAATGCCAAAATATTTGACATGAGTGAATAGTTCCGTCTCAAATATAGAAGCGTACAGACAACAATTCTATAAATTTTATTATTTTTTTATTCTCTTTTCTCTCTCCTCTCTCATCACTTTATTCCTTTTTAATTCTTACTTTTCTCTCCCATCTGCCTGAGTCTCTCTTCCTCACTCATTCTCACTCTCAGCTTCTCCTTTCTCCTTTCTCTAGAGCACACCGCCGTCCTCATCAAGCCGCCGCCGATCTCACCAAGTAGTAGACCTCACCAAGTCGCCACCTAGCCATGACCCACGAACCCGACCACCAACACAGCCACACCGACCCATCCCAACCGCCACAAGCCAACCCACCACATCCACAACAACCCATGGCCGGAGCTTCAAGCCAGGCCGATCTCTATGGCAATGGTTTTTTTTTTTTTGGTTTTGTTGTGATTTGATGGTGGATTCGGCAGCGAGTGGTTATGGGTTGATTTTCATGGGTTGTGATGGGCTGATGTTGGTGGGTGGCGGTGGTTGTGGGTTGATTTTGGGTTTTGGTTATGGTGGGCGGTGGTAGATCCCTCTTCCCTCTCCTCTCTGTTCGCCTTTCACTCTGCCTCTCTTTGGTTGTGGGGTTTTTTTTTTTTTTTTTTTTTTTTTTTTTTTTTGCTGCAATTTGGGCTGATCTGATATTGGTGAGTAATTGTAGTGGTTGTGGGTTGATTGTGGTGGTTATTTTTTGGGTTGTTATGGATTTTTTTTTTTGTTGTGCCTATGCCATTGTGCCTGTGCAGTTGTTGTTGTGCCTGTGAGAGGAGTTTAATATATTATTTTAATGAGTTGTAAATATTATTTTAATATATAGAAGTGAAGAATAAAACATCTGATAAATGAAATGTTGTAAAATGATGTGGTAAAATAGTAAAGTATGCTTTTGGTGTGTCAAAATGACATTTTTTATAAAAGAGCTGATGAGAATGCTCTAAGTAAGATGGTCCGTTGTATTGCCTAGCAAGCTAGTAGCTTTGCAGGGACTATTGTAAATCTCCTAGCTTCCTCCCCCATGCATTAACATGCAAATGTAAATTTCTTTTTTCTTTTTTCTTTTTTCTTTTTTCTTTTTTTGATGAGTATACAAATGTAAATTTCCTTCATGATGAATAAAAGTACCTAATCTTTCTATATAAAAGTAGAAAAAAGGAATCCATATAAAAACAAGCTAATATTATTTTCTAAATGAACATTGAAAGAGTTTCAGTATGTTCGTGTTATTAGCAGGCAAAATAGAAACGACATCTAATAATGTAATAGACATGAGATCAACAGAAGTCCCTCTGGAATCTAAAGGAAACGATCTTGTCTTTGTACCGTTGGAACTTAGATTTATATAATGCCAAGGCCATGAGGTTTTTAAATGAACTGCACATGGAGGCTGTGCACGAAAACAGGGCAGCCTCTTCAATTTTAAATACTAAACTACGTAATATTTTAACCATCTATTAGAATTAGTTAAATATATTTGAATATTTTTTTACCTTACATAAATGATATATTACATGTTGAAACTATATAATATGCCAATATGTTTAAGTTGTTAACATATGAAATGAAGGATGCGTATCACGAGAATGACAAGCTTGAAGACATTGCAGTTAGTAAATGGCAATGCAGTTTACTGTATTAGTCCAAGATCTAGACTTTATAAATATAAGTTCGATACATAGGATCTTGTACGGAGACTGACACACAGAACATAACAGTTACACTTGCAACTGAGAAGTCCAGAGTTGCAAATTATGCTCTAATCGGTCATCTCACGACACAAATGATCTAATTTAAGAGTTCATTTGTCTTTAATTTATTCTAACATGCCATGTAGAGAATGATTAAACTTGCACATATGACATATGTCAACTTGTAATTGGATTACATTACTTATACATGATTCTACTACCGATACTTGATAAAACGTAATCTAATCACCACTTGAAATATGTATAATTTTGCCTTTTTATATTGAGCAAAAGCTCAAAAAAGAAAAAAAGATTTTCCATTTTCTTTCACATCAACTAGGGGGAAAAATTAATAGGAAGAAAATCACCTAAGAAGTTCTTAACCAATACCATAAAATTAAAATATCACTTGGACAGCTTATTTGGCTTTTTCTTGAATTGCTTTTTTTTTTTTTTTTTTTTGTTTAAATTGGATTACCTTGCAAATGTGAGATTTTTAAAAAAGTGTATCTAAGCAAAATAAACTATAATAAAAAGTTTGTGGCAATCAAAAACTTAGTTGGGAAATAGTATCTTAACATAGTAGGGTTCGTTGAAACATTTTGTAAAAATATTTCTCTTTTGGAGCTTTTATATAAAAGATTCAACTTTCAAGTGGAATCCCATTTTGAAGATGCAAAGTTTTTTTTTTTTTTTTTTTTTGAAAGCAAGATGCAAAGTTTATGCGGAGTTAGCAATAATACAAATGGCTGAAATTTGTCCATATCTGTAAAGTGAAATTGCATCTTGATTTTGTGAGTTCTAGTGAAGATATCAACTATTATTAGTCTACCTACATGCCGGCTTAAGAAGATGCTTGCTGGGTATGCTTGACTCATTCCATAGATCTCGATATCAATCACTCTATAGCAACATGAATGTCACAATATTCAAACCCATATTTCTAATATTGAAAGAAGAAAAGTAATACATCCACCTATTGCTGCCTTTACAACCCTTAAAACTTGAGTAACGTCAAAAGTCACAAAATATTTCATAATATGTTTTACACTTTGTTATACTTAAATTACAATTGTCGCATTATCACATTTAGTAGTGATACTATTTTTATCGTGCAACAATCATAACATATCATACAAAAAAAATATATATATAGTGACATAGAAAGTGTACTATGTTATACAATGGAAGATACATTATACATGTCAATCTCAAGGAATCACAGGCCCAAAATTCTTACAATCCACTAGAGACTTCTGATCCCCACCTTGACAGAAGAAAAACTTATCAGGGCACATGTATAAACAGTTATCAACAAGGCTCACATTAACCGAACCCGGTTTCAAACCCATCAAAGCACCTGGTATCAACCCGAACAAGTAATTCCCACCAAGCAACAGTCTCTGAAACGACGCCATTGTTCCAGCTCCTGCAGGAACAGCAGCTTTCATAGCGTACTCCATTGGTATCATCCCTGTAAACTTGTTGTGCTCCAAAGACAGAGCAGAGAGCTTTGGCATTAATCCAATAAACACTGGCAACAATCCTCTAAGCTCGTTATAGCTCAGATCAATGGCTATCAATCTGCTATTAACATAGTTACTAGGCACTTCCATAGATGTGAAATTGTTGTGAGAGAGTGTGAGTTGTTGTAGTGAAAGATGGTCGAAAAGAACTGAAATCACAGGCCCACTGAGCCTATTATGACTCAAATCGAGTACTTGTAGATAACCCAAATTGGCTAAACTTTCTGGGAGGTTTCCTTGTAAGTTATTGTTTCGAACAGAGACCTCGACGAGGGACTTTGGCAATGTGAATGGGACTTCACCAGAGAGCTCATTATCGCTGGCATCGAAGAAATAGAGGTTTCTGAGAGAACCCAGATTGGGAATCTTGCCACTGAGGTTGTTTCTTTGGACTTCGAGTCTTTTCAGGTTAACCAGTTTGTTTAAGGTTAAAGGAATGGGACCGTTTAGTTCGTTGTTGTCGAGGTAGAGCTCGTGGAGCTGAGAGAGTGAGCCGAGCGAGTCGGGGATTGGACCAGAGAGCGAGTTTCTGGAGAGACTGAGTCGGCGGAGGCGAGTCAAGTTGGAGAGTGAGTCTGGGATTGAGCTCGAGAACGAGTTGTCTGAAATTTCGAGGGTTTGTAAATAAGGGAGGGACCAAGTAGTGGAAGTGAGTGAACCTGAGTAACCCGCCGGGTCGAGAGTGATCTCGGTGACTCGGAATGAGCCGGAGACAACTCGGTCGCATCTGAAACCGCACGTGAAGTGGTTGCTAAAGACGTGGTCACATGGGTCCAACGTGAAGTCCCATGAACTTAGACAAGAACCAGGTACGATGGACTTAGGGTTGAGACCATTTTTCAGATCTTTGAGAACCTTAATATCTCCTGGGTCGGTTGTTGAATCTACAAGGAAGAAACGTTGGGAAAATGCTAACATTAGAAGCAATAATGAGAGATCATAGAAAGCACCATTGTACTTGGCCATAGCTTTTCTGAGCTTTGAAGGTGATGGTAGATCTGAGTGTTGAAGAAGAGAGAAAGAGTAGTACAAAGGAAGAGAGATTGATATTGATTGTATATGTACGGTGAGGTTCATAGATTTTTCAGAGAGAAGGGACCCACATGAACATGATATGATATGAGATCATTGAGAATCTGAGATGCCATGAGATTTGACATAAGATGTTGGGTTGCTTAAATGTATGACTGAACCTCACGTGCGCTTGGGACTTGATCCAAGTGTAGTTACGAAGGGTGAGTGATTTTGGCACAAGTTTTTTATGTTAAATTTTTTTTTTGGTAAAGACAATATTGTATTTTTGAAATAATAAAAAAAGGGTAACATTTTTAAAGACACTACTTCGATTCATATTTTCAAGATGTAAAAATTGTGAGTTTGAATTTGAACTTATGATTTTAGGATGACTTATAAAAGGAAAATTTGAAATCACTTACGATTTCAATGTAAAACATAGAATTCACGATTTTTTTTTTTTGTGACTAGAATTCATGACTTTAAGTTAACATACATGGTTGATTTGAATTTGTAATCATACTTGATCTTAGCATTTTTATTTATCACATCATAATTGTTTCGTTCATAAGAGTAGAAATTTTGACACAAATTTAAAAGATTAAAAATTAAACGAAAACCATTTAAAATATAAAACCGAAGTTGAAGAACAAATTTATAATTAAAACTCTAACTTTATTACTGTTCAAAACTCGCAAGAAGTACAAAAATTGAAACCAAAATTTACAATTTTGCAAAAAAAAAAAAAAAAAAAAACAATATTTACAAAAAAATTGTTTGCTTTCTATATCTTCATTTCCTTTCACATCCAATGACTATGAGGTGCATTTAGGTTGATGATTTTTTCTTATACTATCAAAATATCAATGGATGTTCTTATTTCTTTTGATTAGTGTAAAAATTCTAAGTGTCCACACACATATATATACACACATATTTTGAGAAATTGTTCACACATATGTTACTTCATTTTTATAGATCATGGATGATTGATTTCAAATCAATGACGGAACTAACAAGAGACTAATGGGACCATCCCCAAATTTTAAAATTTGTTATAATATTTTAAAGATCTAAAGCTAAAATAACTAAATTTGGTTCCCTCAAAAGTTAAATATTGGTCTTAAAATCCCAACAAAACAATTCGTCATCTAACTCATTCTTGAGTCTGCAATTTTGCATTGCAAGATCGGGTGGGAGAATTGCTATTGCTCTCCAATACCTTCACTTCCAGTTCAATCATGAGAGGAATGGCATATAAGACCAGAATTTAACAATTTGAATTTTCTTAGGGCTGTGAACACATCAAATTTGGTCCAGATCATACAAAATCTGAATTGAGAGTTGACCTTGGTCCTTCTGTATAACATAATATGAATCCATCGGATTCTTATAGAATTTATTCTTAATGTTATAAGAATATACCAAAATATTTGCATTTAATTCTAACTCATTAATCAAATAGCTTGTGTACAGAACTTCATATTCTGCCATTTAGAACTTTGGAGAACAACCTCCTAATGTTATCTTTTTAGTCTCCTAATGTTATTTTTTTAGTTGATATGGTCAAGAGTCTTATAGTTCAGCTGACATTTCCTAATATTTTTTTTACAGAGAGATCTAGAATTTAAATCTCCGCTCCCAATTGTTGTAACCATTAAATTACTTTTTTTGAAAAAAATATAGGCGAAAATACACTTTTGGTACCTACATTTTGGGTCAATTCTCATTTTGGTCTCTAAATTGATTTTGCTACTAATGTAGTATAGTCCCTAAAAAAAGAAAATCGATTCTATTTTGGTCCTTGCCGTCAACCCACTAATGGAAAACTCTTATGTGACAGACGGAGTGCCTTGTTTGCTGATATGGCACTAACGTGACCATTATTATTAAAAAAAAAAAATTTGGCATTTTTAAAATTCCATTTTAGATTTAAATTAATAAAAAATTAATTTTAAAAAAGCCATGTCAGAAAAAAAAAATTAAATAAACATTAATCTAATTTTTTTTTTTTTTTACTTTTCATTTTTTTTTCCATAAGAACATACATCCACAAGCCCAGAAAAGTTCAAAACCAAAAAAATTCATTTATGGGTGGACTTTGGAATCCTTTGATCTTAATTAATTATTTCTTAATCTAAATAAAGAACACATAAGTAAGAAGAGAAAACAAAATCAAAAGCACCAGTACTAAAACATTCATAGATTCAAACACACACAGACAACTGCAGTCTCAAACTCAAACACACACATCGGTATTCAAATTTGAGCCTGAGATGATAGCAAAAACCCAGATTGAGCAAAAAAAAAAATCGACAACAAACTTTGCAATCGAAATCACAATGTTATTAAAACTCTCCATCTCTCTATTAACATAAACCCAAAAAGTGAACACATAGCAAAAACCCAGATAATGAACACAAAGTTGGGTCCTTTAACAAGTTATACATCACCAAACCCACATACAACAACCCGCAGTTCTTCAATCACCAAACTCACTTTGAAACCCAGAACCCGATCGTTGCCAGCCATGCTGTGACAACAACCGAATCAATACAAGCCGTCGTTCACCAACACCTCCCTCTCTAATTCTCTCACTTCCGTGACTCACCCAACTACCAACCACCTATCTGTGTTTCACAACACCCTCCAACAATCGATCGCAACCCACGAATCCAAACCAATCCACAACCACAACCGATCTGGGGTTTCACAACAACACACAACACCCACCAACAACTGATACATAACCCACGAATCCAACCGACCCACCATCCAAACCGATCCCGCTGCCTTCACTCAACCATAAAAGCTCCATGGTCAAGCTTGAGAACCCAATTTAAACCAAGCCCCATTCTAGAGCACTCAATTGGCTGGGAGAGAGAAAGATCAAAGAGAGGGAGAGTGAGAATCAACAAATACCTAGAGCTTAAAGTGGTTGTTCATGGAGGGCTCTAGGTGGAAGGAAGAGAGAGAGTCTGTGTGAAGAGAGAGGAAGAAGAAGAACATGTTTGGGGAAGAACTTAATATTCCGATAATTCTCTAATGAAAAAAATGTTTTAAACATTTAATAAATGAAACTCTTACTGCATCAAGAAAACTAATTTAATTAGAATGAAAAGTAAAAAAAAAAAATTTAAAAAAAAATTAGATTAATGTTTATTTTAATTTTTTTTTTAATTTTCTAACTTGGCTTTTTTAAAAATTAATTTTTATTAATTTAAATCTGACGTGGCATTTAAAAATGCCAAATAATTTTTTTAATAATATTTTAATGGCCACATCAACAAGCAGGGCGCTCCGTCTGCCACATAAGAATTTTATGTTAGTGGGTTGACAGTAAGAACCAAAATAGAATTGATTTTCTGTTTTTAGAGATTATAATAGTAGCAAAATCAAAATAGGAACCAAAATGGAAATTAGTCCAAAATGTAGGGACCAAAAGTGTATTTTCGCCAAAAATATATTGTGGATGAAGCAAAAATTACCAATATACCCTATGATTTTTTGTTTTTGTTTGTTTTTGGGGGGTGTTACGTACAGATTAAAAACATTTTGAAAATGCTTTGTAACCTAAAAATAAAAACAAGACAGTTCACTTCACAGTAATTAGTTACATACAACAGACTTGATATAGCTTCCCCAAGGAACCCAGAAAGCGCGGCAAAAATGAGCACCTTCTGATGCGATTTTTGGTCATAGCACCTCAGCTACAATTCACATTAGGTGCTTCTACAGTTGGTTGTTCTTGGTGATGTTATCCAAATACTGCTTCACACAAGTTTGGTTCGTCTCAAATACGAATGGCATTCCTCGTATCTGCATATTTTTTCATGACAAATCGTCTCAAATTTCAATATATAGTTCATTAATTTTTATCCAACGGCATTCCCCTTGTGACTGTATGAAATGTAATCAAATCTTAAAGGTAAGGCAAAATTTGTACTAGGATACCCCTACAATAATAGATCCAGTGATTTAAACACACAGCACTATAAAAATAGAGGATTGAATTATAAAAATAGAAGATTAGCCACAGGCTGCTAGAGACCATTGTCTGCTTTTATGGATCTAAATTTTGTACCCAAAATATAGGCATTGCGAAAATTTCTTCATGATATCATGCGAACCTGATGGGCCAGATGATGAGAACAGAGTATGTGTGGAAATAAGTGTAAGAAACTAAGAATATTAGAGTCACAATCCCAAATGTACCTACTACCCAATTAGGTGCAGGATTCTGAACAGAGAATTTTGATCATGTACAAGGAAGAATGTAGAGAGATGAATTGATAAACAAGATAAAGGGGAGAGAGAGAGAGAGATACTAATGACGCCTAATAAAGAGTCAGGTTTTACAGAAGACTCAAGATCCTAAGCAGTAATTAAATAAAAATAGCAACTTTAGAATGCTACCTTAGGTAACAGATCAGAATTCGCCTAATTAAATGATGAAACAGACGGTGATTATCACCACCAAGACTGGGCGGTGCTAAACATGAAAGATACTAAACCCGTTTGGGAGGAGGAAAAGGAGGAAGGGAAAGAAATGGAATTAATAGAATTATGGACAAAGTTTAACTACAAAATTGGTTGTAGCTAAAGGCTACAACCTTACTCAATAAAATAAAAATTACTACATATTTTGAAAATCTAACCGTTGAATTACATGTTTTTTACACTCTTAATACACATGTAAAATTTTGTATCAATCAGATATTATTTACTATATGATCTATAAGTTTATATTTTATACATAATTTTAAACTACAAAAACTTGCAATTTAAACAATTTATTGATGACATAGCTATTGATTTTTAATTTTTTAGAAATTTTGCAAGCATAGAAGATATAAGAAGAAGATATAATCCAACGGTGAATTTGTCAAAATTCACCTCCAATAAAAAAAATATTAAGTAAGGTTGTATCCTAAAGTTAGAACTAATTTTGTAGCAAAACTTTGTCCAAGATTTATTTTGGTATTTCTTCCATCCTCTTGTTTGGGAGTTGAAGTTGGAGAGAATGGAATGTGTAGGAGAGAACACTCATTCCTCCATTTTCCTTCAAAACCTTAATTTTTCATTCCCTCCAAAATTGGGAGGAATTGGAGGGAAGGAAAGAAAGTAAATTAATGAAATTTTCACTAAAACTCCCAAAATACCTCTACACATTTAACCTTTTAAAAAAAGGGTATTAAAATGATTTATTTTCATTCCTTCTAATGTTACTTCTAAAAAGGGTACTTGCATTCCAATCATTTCCATTCCTTTATTTTAAAATATTCAAATAAGATTACTTAATTCCATTCTAGTACTTAAATACAATCCATTTTTTTCCATTTCTTTATGATTTACTCATTCCATTCCATTCCATTCCTTTATAAACTTCCAAATGAAGGTAAGGCAAGCATTGCAAAGTTGGAGAAGGTTTTCCAAGAAATCCACAATAGAACTTATAATACCATTTTATTATATTCATGTTTAAGAAGCTATAGGAACATACCTCAATCAAACAGCTAGAAATAAGGCTTAGACTCTGACCAGGGCCTACTTCCTTGTTGTTCACTGAAATTGAACACTTGCCAAGATTTTTCAGACAGAACGATCCACCTTTGTCCATCTCTATAATAGCCTAACATACAAGGAAAAGAGGAAAGTTCTCACTTCAAAAGTTCAAGTCAAAGAAGAATAACTACCCTCTGATGGGTTAGCAAAGAGGGTGTCAAGAGAATCTAAATATGTCCTGGCTGAGATCAGTGGCATCCCTGATAAAGATAAAATGTTCATGTTTCTTAACTAAAACACACATACAGACACAAAAACACACAAAACAAATTAAACAAACAAGTAGACTTTAGTAAATAAAAAAGAAACCTGCTTTTATATATAAGAAAGATCATGCAAATAACATAGACAAATCACAAATCATCAATATTTTACATGGCAGAAGAAAATCTCTACCCTCAACGACAGGTGCTGTGGCCATTATGTGAACCATGGTACTTAATTTTACTGCTATTTTCTTTGGTCAAATGGCAATAGTAGGCTACAAAAAGTGGTGCACTTCATATTATTCATATGACTAGAAATAGTTTATTCCTAAAAGTTTTAACATAATCCTATCCTCCTAATCCTCGAGAATCATGTCTTTTCCTGCTTTTTCTACCCCCATACTTTTTGACCTACTATTTTACTTTCTTCACCATCAGCTTAAAGCAAATTACTCGTTTGGAGTAGCATATTCATTGGCCCTTGTTGCACATCTTACCCCCAAATGTTGCCACTTGTACCTTCTTAAGAATGCATTCAGTTCCTGTTTAGACTTTACAAAAGGATGGTGTTAAAACAATATAAAAGAAAAAGTGATGCAGTAAGAGTGAAGACAATTTTATTTCAATTTAGTATTATTTAATTTTGGAGGTCAATTGTATTTTATTTTAGGTCTTTTTTTTTTTTTAATTTATTTTAGGTCTTATTAGTTAATTAGATTATTAGTTTTTTATTTAATTTCCTATGGTCTATGGTATTTTTGTAATTCAAGAATTAGGCTTTCTTAAGTCAATTAGAATTTTTAGTTTAGCCCTAGTCGCCTAGATGAGCACACTATTGTACTCCAATGAAGATAGTTAGACAGTTTGCTTGAATAATAATAATTATTGTTGGAGTTTTTTAATTCCTAGGTTTTGTTTCTTTTTGTTTGGTGCTAATTCTAAGCAAGCCTAGGTTCTGATTTTTGGGTTATTTATATTTTATGTACTTTAATTTCCATGTTGCATAAGTTTTGGCTTTGTCATGCATCACTAGCATTGCTAATAAAATGGTATTATCAGCAAATAGAAGATGAGAAAAAATCATACCGGTGTTAGATCCATCCCCAACCTTGAAGCCTGAAATGAAACCTCCTTCTCCTCAGTTTTCAACATTCTACTCAAAACCTCCATAACTAAGATAATTAGCAATGATAAAAGCGGATCTCCTTGCCGTAAATCCCCAGAGGTATTAAAGAAACCTAAGGGTGGGCCATTCACTAGCCCCTAGAAGTCTAGAAGTGTACAATTAATACGCAAGAGTATATCCATAGTCTCCAATTATCAACAAGCCCCATTCTACCTAGCAAATAAACTAAAACATCCCAATTAAAATGATCATAAGCCTTTTCAATATCAAACTTGCTGATCATTCTTGAGACACAGGACATTGACTATCCAAACATTCATTTGCAATTAGTACGAAATCTAGAATCTACCTCCAGCCCACAAATGTGTTTAGGGACCCAGATACTAATTTATTCAGCAACAACTTTGCTAATATCTTACAAATGCTTCCAACCAAACTAATAGGCCTTAAATCTCTTACTTTTATAGCATTAGCCTTCTTAGGGATTAATGCAATAAAAGAGGCATCAAGAGATTTTTCAAACTTACAGTTGTCATAAAACTCCTTAAGGAAAGCCATCACATTCACATGGCATTCCACCACTTGCAAACAATGTTGAAAAAAGGTCACAGTAAAACCATTTGGTCCAGGGGCTTTATCTCCCCTCAATTCCTTTAGAGCTTGTACTACCTTATCCTTTTCAAATTCCGTTTCCATCAAACTGTTATCTTCCTCATCTATGGATGAAAACACCAGCCCATCCACACATGGTCTCTTCTTTGTTTCTTTGTAAAGGGAGCCATAGAAATTGATAATATTCTTAATCTCTTAAGTCCTCTTCATACACCATTCCAGCCAACTCCGATGCCCAATATGATTAGATCACCTATGAGAATTCGCCAAACTCTGAAAAAATCTGGTTTTGCTATCTCCTTCCTTTAGAAAGAAATTTCTTCCAAGGTTGCTAATTTCTCCACTTCAGATTTCAACTCCTCCCTTCAATTCCTCTCTTCCGAAGTCAATCCATTTGTCCCTCTTTCTCATCCATGCACAACATTTCATTAAGCAATCTCCTTTTATTCACACCCACGTCCCTAGACCTGCACTTCTTCCAAGTTTTCAAATATTCTTTTAGAGTTTTAAATCTTCTGGCCAGCAAGTGACTAGGGAGCCCATGAAAGTCACAACGATTCCACTAAAACATTATCAACAAATCATTCTACTTCTTCAACCATATATTTCAGATTTAAATACACATTCTCCCCTCAGTATACCTCCCACCGCTACAAAATGGGACTATGATCAAAACTAGTTGTGGCATCAATCTTTGAGTAACATCCATTAAATGTTCTTCCACTCTGCAGATACTAAAGCACGATCTATTTGTGACACGGATGGTTAGCCATTGTTATTTGGCCACAAACCCCATTGAGAGGTAAATCTATAAGATTTAAATTCGTAATGAAATCTGAACTCTCCAGTATTATGAACTAAGGGTTTGTTTGGTAGCAGAATTTAAATACAGTTTTCTGTTTTCAAATACAGAAAATTGGGACTAGTTTTGGGGTGAAAAATCATGCCAAACAAGATGGAGTTGTGTTTTAGTTTGAGAACACACATTTTGGAATATGGTACCAGCATGTCTTCTGTGGTTAGTATAGAAGGAACGCAATGCCTGAACTTTTGAGTACATTGAGAGACCTATTGATCTGTTGAAGATTCGCTAGCTAGGAAATTATTTGAGTGGTCTCATATTTGGGGTCTCACACATTGTATTTCCTTGTCTAATTTCATTATTCTGTTAGATTTTCCTTTTGATTTGAATGTATTTTTTTTCATTGCTGTGAGTTTACAATCGTAAACACATTGCACTTTTTCTATCAATAAAACTTTTATTACCTATCAAAAAAAAAAAACACACACATTTGAAAACAATTTTACAACACCTAGCAAACAAAAACTGAAATACAAAACATTTTTCACTTATCAAACAGACCCTAAATCTATCACACCCTAACTTTTTGCTAGGGAATCTAATACATTAAAATCCACAGCTATGCACCAGGCAACCTCCCATCTATACCTCACATCTCTCTGCTCTTCCCATAACATGTTGGGATCACTATCATTTGGGACAAAAACCCCACTGCAAGTCCATAAGAAGCCAGCTTCACTATTTTTTAGCAAACATAATGAAGAAAATACATGTAACAGAGAGTATGGCTTTGGACAGAATAGAATGGAGGAAAAGAATACAAGTGGCCAACCCCAAAAAGTTGGGACTAAGGCTTTATTGTTGTTGTAATAAAGAAAATCTATCTGATTTAGAATCAACTTTCTCCACAATCCTTCAATTCCATACCAGAATGGTACCACTAGCTGTATGAACTGCATTGATGAGTGATGACCACCCAATCTACATACGGATTCCACCACAGGTTCCTAACTAATGATGCTGTTATTCGTATCATCAATTTAGGTCTCCTGCAAGCACACCACATCACACTTCCATTCTTTCAACATGTTCCTCACCATTGTCCATTTCTGTGGGTTGTTCAAACCCCTAACTTTCCAGGTAAGTAGGCATAATCTCATTATTGATGATATGTCAGTAGCCCTATCACTGACTCCCCCTCTCCTACTATTTACTGATCTTCCATCATAATTCACTGCACATATCAAAATTTTAAGCTCCCTAGTACTCTGTGTGATGTAGGGCAAATTACAGATTTGCCTACATTTAGTTGTGGTGGGTTTAGCCTTTTAGGGTAAGGAAAAAGAAGAATTAGAGAGAAGTTAGGGCTGTTTAGGGGCTGTGTGAACAGTAACCTTAGAAAGAAAGGAGGAGAAAGAAACAACTAAGGCCAACGTGCCTATTGCTCAAAACACCCAATTTTATTAATCAACTCATTCTATTTACTTTGAATACATTGAGTACAATATACATAAAGACTCTTATTTGCACTAGTAGTAATAGGATTCCTATTAGTATTAGGACTACTAATAAAACCTAATAAAAACAAACTTGGACGCAAAGTAAATAAACCTAAGATACTTAGAATACCTTAGAAGTAGACAGCGCAATATATACTTGTGGAGGACTGTCCCACATTGTGTGTTATGGTGTCTTTGGCAGGAAAGGAACACTAGATACTTTGAGGGAACGGAACGGTCAATTCTTGAGATTAAATCTCTCTTCCTCCACTCTTTGTTTGCTTGATGTTCTGTTTTTTTCTTCTTTTTCTTGTTCTAATCTTTTTGTTATGCTTGATCGTTGTAATTTTTGATCTTGATGTAATCCTTTCCATGTACACTCCCAGTGTACTTGGGGCTTTTGATTAATGATATTTCGTTATTTATCAAACAAACAAAAAAAAAAGAATACCTTAAAAGATTCTAGACTCAACAAAATCACCAAAATACCCTCAATTCGCAGAAATTGCAGAAATTACAGATTTGCCCCTCAATATAAAACTGACTATAACTAATAAAATAAAAACCCATATTAAAAATTGTTTTAACCCTAAAAGACTCATAATTAGACCATTAAAAGGGCATGAATTTCACTTCAATTGGACTTCACACGAGGACCCAATAAAATAATTCTTGAATAGACGAATTTGAAAAGTAATAGCATATTAATCTTCCATGACTCCATCACTGTGGGACTAAGTTTTCTGCATGTTTGTTACCAACCCCTGCTGATTTCCTCCTTGTCTTTCCTAATGGCAATCAGCAAGGGAACAGATGCCATGCCTGTAATGGGAAGACCCAGGTATTTACTAAAGCTCATTACTTTTTTCTCAAAACCCACTCCGAAGCATCAATCTCCCCAACAACTAGGTTGATTTCCTCACTTGTATCTGGATCAATTCAATCAAGCGGTTCACAAACTATTGGGCTTAAATTATCCCTAATATCACTCTCGCAGGAAGTCACCTTGTATCGCACTGACAAAGGCTAAGTTGTATCCAATACTTTTATATCAATATCCAGTACATAGGTTGAACCACTCACAAACAAAATTTCCATCCTGAAAAGAAATCTAAGTTTGATGACAGACCCAACAATTCTACGGAACTCCAAGGAAGTGCAAACCCCACTGGCAAGCTGTGTCTCAGCTCGGTCCTGTACCAAATCCGGTTATACAACAGGTGACCCAAGCCTCATGTCTCCAATGAGATAGCATGGTTACCCTGCCAAAACTCCTTTGCTAAAGTCGCATCGATGTCCCTTACTACAGTTGGCACTACCAAATGTCACGATGTCGCCTCCTTAACTCCAACCACCTCCAACTTCTTTGTTCCCAATGAACACTTCCTTGACATTCAAGATTCCATCTGATCCATTCAAACCATCTTCTTATTCAACTCTACCATTTGTTTCGATCCAATTGCCCCTTAAAGTGTTAAGTCAGATTCTGCCTCAACTGTATCAATAGAGTTTTTGCCTTTTGGCTTGGAGCCTATTGGATTCTCTCCCGCCCCATTCAATTGCATTTGAGTTGCCATATCGATATTAGAAGCATTACAAAATGGTAATGTAATGTAATTTGACCCAACAGGCCACAAGCTTTTTATTCTGGTTGGCCCCAAAAGCCATGCGAGTACCCTCCTTATCTATCACTACCTGCAATGGTTTAGGCTTTGAAATAAGCCAGCCTAGGACACCTCACTGTCCTCAGATAAGGTGAGAAAGGTGGGATTTGAATCAGTTTATGCCAGCTTGCTGCATTTAACCTGGTCTAATATTTAGTGACATGTATGATTTTGGCATTTATTTCCCTTTTATAAGTCTTACCTAGAAAACTCTAGGAATAAACATGATATATAACCACAGAAACAGATCAAGAGCAGAAAATATACGAGTAAAATCAGCACTTTGACAGTTAAGGAGAGAAAGATCAAAGCAAAAATGTCATTACTATAACTGAACAAGGCGACCACAGAAAAGCTCACCTGCCGTCGAGATATTTTATTGGCATGCCCTTCCCTTCCCAAGTCAATGTCAACAATGATGTCTTCAGTTGCTCTACCAAGTAAAACCTACAGAAACAAATGATGTAACATTGATAGCATTGTCACGTGTATGCTTACCTAACAATGATTTGCACCATGCATTTCCATTGGTTAGCCTGATTTATAACACATCAAGACCTACATCACTTTAGGAATTAAGTCCAAAAAACTCCTTCGTACTTATTTATATTGTAAGTTTCACATTTAAGACAAACAAGAAAAATTTATCAGCTTGATTCTTTTCAAGATATATTTCATGTTTATCATCAGAAAATCCACACAGATTACTTTGGCAATATAGATGAGAGTTAAATCCAAACTCATAGTTCTTGCCACAAAATTCATTGGTCTGGACATGGTTTCTGGGTGCAGAACCCACTGTAGCAATAAAGCATATCAAGCAGAATTATACCATTTTTTAAATGATAATGTTTTTAGATTTTCAAGGTAAAATTTTGATAAAAAAATTACTGTAATAGTATTTACAAAATTATGTGGTAAAATTTAGAAGACTTATTCAGAAATTGCTTCTTTAAAGGAAACACCAGAAAGAGAGGTCTGCCAAAAGAGAATATAAAGCCAACCCAGAATAGGTTGGGGAAGGATTTGTAGCATTGAAATACCTCAGGTTTTTTAATATAATGCTTTGAATGGCGGCCATACAAAACGGCAAATGCTCCATGAGATGCAATGGCTCTTTGCATATAAGAATGAGCACCCTGCTCCAGCCGTATGATTGCCCTCTTAGTTTCCTCATTCTGATATCTTAAAACTACATATAGAGAACAAAATATAATCAAATGCTATATCATATCATGCCTACGTATGATATAAGCACAAAAAATAAAGATGTTAATTCTCTCAGCATTAAAATAAAATAAAAAGTTTATTTTTTGGGATTGGGGGAGGGTGGGGAAGAAGCGCGGGGGGGGGAGGGAGCATTGCATTACAGATGTAATGCATAGCTCCAGTAAACAAAGTTTGATCTCAATGATAAAGTCTTACAGATGAAAATCAAATATTTTATTAAAGAAAACAAGAATACCTCCTAGACAGGAAAATTTACACATACAATGAGAGAGAAGTACTGTAAACATAGAAGTTGCAATCATGTAGTCACTATATTTTGATGACATTGAAGACAGATCTCAAAATTGCAATTCATAAGTAAACCAAAAACATGTGAATGTATACTGAAAACATGCATACAGAGCACACATTGTCTGTCTATGGAAAATTAATTAAAAATTAAATTCTGAAATAACCCAATTCATGAACAGGAATCCACATTATCTATGTTATATATACGTGAATTCCCCATAACATCAATCAACTTGGGAAGCAAGCGTAGTATACATCTAAATAAAAGGTAGATTACAATTTACAATAAAATTCCCAGCCATTAAATTTCTTTAAAAAAAGAAGAAACAGAATGACACCATTATTTAGTCTCCATATATTAATAATTTAAAACAATGTAAAGGTATACCGGTGGCAAGAGGATTGCCAAACAAGTGCAAACCATCCCAGTGAATAGGCAGACAAGTAATGAATCATTATATAAATTCTTGCTAGACTGAAAAATACCTTCCTCATTAGAAAATAGATCCTGGTCCTCCGGATCCAAGTCCATATCAAGTATCTGCAAGGGGAAAAAGATCAATGAAAACTGTAACAATCTAGTTAAATATGAGAAACAAAATATCCACCAATGAACTCTAAGGCCATTAATTAGCATTTACCATTGCCTCAATATCTGAATAATGAGGTACATCATCATCACTCTCAACAGGTGCCTCTTCCTGATCTGATGTCGTAGGTTTTACTACAGGTTCTGACATAACAATATCTACAGATGCTACTTCTGCATGTGTTGATTGATAATCTTGAATCGTAGCTAGTACATCTAGTTCCTGTTTAATGCCACTAGCATTTGTCTGGGTAGAGCCTTTAAAGCTATCAAAAACAAGAGCTGGCTTCTTTATAAATAAATCCATTTGGTTATGACTGAGATGTTTTACTGGTGAAACTCCTTTAGTCTCTTCCTTCAAAGCATCAGTGCTCAGACTAGCTGAAGTAAGTTGATCTGAACCACCATAAGTAATACCTGCACCCTTAGACACCACAAGTGGGGAATCACTATTCGGTAACTCAAACTTAACCCCAGAGCCACCAATTGGATGGTTCACACTGGGTTCAGGCAACACACGTGGGCCTATGTTCTTAGAAGACACATGACACTCTCCAAGGTTTTTTCCTTCTCTCTTCGTCAGAACTCCTCTTTCTCGAGCTCTTTGATTAACTGAGATATCATTAATAGTTGAAGAATTTGGATTATTAGCTTCTTGAAATTTTTGTTGTGATACAAAGGAAACAGACGATGGGGAAAATTGTTTTGGTGGGATAAAATCATCATTGCATGGAATTTCAGGATCCTCAGTGTTCAATGTACAGCAAATAACTTTGTCACACAGATCAGGAAACTGAGGATTTGAATGTGATAAAGATGATAGCATTTGGGTCCCTGAATCATGAGCTATACAGCCATCATCATAGTGAGGCCCCCTGTTCTCCTCTAACTCTCCAGAACATGCAATAGGTGGATTCTTGATATCTGTATCTAGAGCTACTGATGTCTCTGGTTCAGTTATACTGGGTATGTGATTTTGACATACATCATTCGGGGAATTCGACAAAAGTGAACTAAAGCCATCATAGTAAGATTTATCAATCGCTTCTTTTCCATCACCCATGGCCAAGAGTTCTTCCTCATTTGTAAAATTCAAGAGAGAATTAGACAGTTCTGCCAAATATCCTTCTGCACTTGCAGTTGGACTTCTCAAACCATCACAAGGCATTTCACTTTCCAACTTGAAATCTGAGTGAACATCATATCCTGATGTTGTTGCATTCTTACCAAAATCATCATCAGGAAGTTCAAACCTATCTCCAGTGTGCAGATCTTTTTCTCCAAGCCCAACATCAGGCATTGATGATGCTGCAAGGCCCTCAACTGGTCCCCAAATGGACATTTCATGAAGTGGAGATGAAAATTCCAAGTTGTGAAATGATGCACCACACTCTGACATAGGTGAACTGAACACCTGATTACCTTCAAATTCCGAGCAGATATGTCCTGGATCATTATTAATTTGATCGAATGTAGATGAGGGTTCCAAACCTAAATCATCAGCTTCCAACATGCTGTGTGCCAGCAATTGTTTTGGTTGAACGTATTCCTCAAACACAGAGCCATTCACAGTAAAAGGTAGATTTTCTTCAAAAAGATGAGGAATTTCATTGTGTATGTTATCTTGCTCAATGCAAAAATCTTCTTCACCTGGTAACTGGAGTCCTGGATGAAAGTCATGGCCATTAGCAGCAGTATCGGCAGTGGCAGCGCCACCATCCATCAGATTTTGTGGAAAAACATGATGCATAATATCCAAATTTGACCCTTCAAGTCCGCAATGATTTAACATGGTATCACCAGGCATGCAATCACCAGGTAAAGGCTCATTTCCATTCGCAATGTAATTGCAATCACCAGGTGCAACAAAAAAACTTAGATCCATGGAATTAAGTGGATCATTGCATAATCTTTTGAGCAGAGCATAGTAATAACTACGGACACTGTCAGCCTTTCTCTTCCCACAAACCGATTTGTTTTCTTTTGAGTTGCCAAATCTATTGAATTTTGATGGAAGAGTTGAACCAGAACGCTCAATCGCAATCATGTGAGGGGAAGCTTCTGCAGAAATAACTGGATCATAAAGGAGAGAATGCCACCGATCTTGCAGTTCTCGAACAGTAAATCTTCGAGAAAATTGCACTGCACCTTTAGCAAGTGATTCCAAAGAAGCACCAGCCTACAAACAGGAGGAAAAAAAATAAAAAATTAATCATACTGTGCCAAAAATATTGTGCCAAAAACCTATATGCTTCAGTCAATACACAGGTTCAAAGCCGCAATCCCCCTTAGAAAAAGATTTACTAATGTGCACAAATATTGGAATGCTCCAATTAATAAACAACTGGAGCATTTGCTAACACCCATCTTTTTTTTTTTGATAAATAACGTAAAAATATTATTAATAATAAAAAGATTGCCAAACCAAGTACATTAGGGATGTACTATGGGGGCACAAATTAGGAAACAAAAGAACAACGGTCAAGAAACAAAGAAAAGGAAGAACAAGAAAAATGAGAAAAAACCACACTCCATTCAAAGAGAGTGTGTAAGAAGAAAGACTTAATCTCTAGCAGAAAGCGTTCACAACCCTCAAAACTTCTAGCATTCCTTTCACGCCAAATGCACCAAATCAAGCAATGAGGCACTAGTCTCCAAACATCAATATGACGATGTCGCATAAACTTTCCTTGCCAAGCCTTAAACAACTCAAGAACAGTATGAGGCATAACCCATTGAATACCAAACAAGCAGAAGACCATGGACCACAACTCCCAAGCTATGGAGCAATGGAGTAGAAGATGATCCACTAACTCCCCACACCTCTTACACATATAGCACCAGTCAAGCACCATCACTCGTCTTTTACGAAGGTTGTCTGTTGTTAAGATCTTACCTAAGGAAGCAGACCAAGAAAAGAAAGCCATCCTTGGAGGAACCTTCGATTGCCATATCATTCTCCATGAAAAGGAAACAAAAGTAGGTGGGTAGAAGGAGCTATAGTAACCTCTAACCTCAAAACCTCTATTCCTTGCAGATTTCCAACAAACCTTATCAAAACCAAACCCCCGCACTATCGAAGAATAGACCAATTCCATAAACCGGTCAAAGGCTTCTTCTTTCCAATCTTGTGTTGGACGACGAAATTGCACATTCCAGTGAAACCTCCCAGCAGACCAACCCATAACTTCAGCCACCGAGTAATCCTTTGACCTACTAAGACGATAAAGCTCTGGAAAGGCCTCTTGGAGAGTACAATCCCCACACCACACATGCTTCCAAAATTTCACTCTAGTACCATCCCCCACATCATAAACAAGGAATTTAGAGAAGTTCAACCAGCCACTTCTAATGTATCTCCACAGGCTGACCCCATAAGGACTTGTCACCTTTTTCGTACACCAACCACCCCATCTTTATGTGACCATTTTTATCGTATAGATACAGATTAAAAGGTAGTAAGCAATCAAAACCTGGAATGGCAATGCCACATGAAAGATAACATTTGAACCGTTGCTAGTCAAGCTATCTGCTTTTTCCTATTAGGTGCAATAATTCCAAATAATGGGATGCTCATGCATAAACTTCCCAGCAGGCATCAACTGCCATTTGAACTACAACATTGTAGTCAACAATTTCATGTTCGTCTTATGCATATGTATGTACATATGTATTATTTACGAACATATATATGAATATACTTGATGTGGTGTACTTGGAAGGAACACAATATTCATACTTTTGAAGGTGGAGAAATTGAAGGATCAACTTCTAGCCTACTTTGTTGGCACTTTGTTTGATTGGTCTTGGGTTTGGGGACTCACATCTACTTAATCACTCCTGATGTTTGTAGATTCTCTTCTTTCTTGTGCATAGCTTTTGTTTCTTTTCTTTTCTCTTTCTTTTTTTATTTGTTGTATTTTTTGGCTGCTTTATGTTTTTCTTGCATAAAGTAGACCTTCTTTAATAAAAAAATTTTCTTACCTATCAAAATGAGATAAAGCTGTAAAAAAGACAAAAAAAATTGTCAAAAATTTCAAAAAAGTTGTTGTTAACGGGCACCTTGCGGTGCCCGTTAACACAACCCATATATGCATATATACAACCTAGTTTTTTACATTTCCCCTAAGCAGATCCATGATCACTCTCTACATGGTTCTTTTCTGATGATGATGATAACAATATTTAGTAATAAAACAAAAGGAAAACTATTTGCTCAATGAGCATTTCACAAGTGATTTCCTAGTCATTCGCACTTTCTTAATATTTTATAAGAAACTAAATGAAGACAATCCTAGATAGTATAAGGTTGATAATTTCAACCCATCCCAACAGGCTGTTTTGGTTGGCATGTAAGTAGTATGTCATAAGTGTGATGCAATCTGTACTCTCCAAACAAGCCTAGCCATCCTAGTTAGCTTAGCTAGTAGAGTCACTTGTTGTTGAATAAGAGATTTGAGATTTGAATCCTGCTCCTGCCTACACCAAAAACCAATTGGTGTCTTGGCCTGATGATAAAGAGCAATCATCATGGAACAAATGCCATATGTTGAAATTCTATGGTATCTATAAAAGCCTTATGCCATCCCAAGCTAAAGCTGAACCCCCATCAATTTGATGGGATCGTACAAATACTAGACTGTTTCCATCAACTTTGAAGAAGATGGAAGTGAGACCATGAGAGACATAGAAGTCTAGGAGGATATTCATTATATAAGTGCTGTGTTTCTCAGTGACAGGTTCGTAAGGTGGAAGCTAATTGCTTGCTTTTTTATGGATATTAACTGCACTATAATTATAGATGAAATAGAATCCAATGAACAAAAGGGGTTTAATTGGAAACTTATTGCACAGATACCCGTAAAATCTATCTTGCTTGAAACCCAAACAAAGACCACGTACAGGGTTTGACTTGGAAAAGTTAGTTTAAACAGATTTTAGTTTCAATTTTACTTTTCTAATAGCCTACCCATGTCCCAGCCCCCTCCCTCTTTCCTCATCCCAAAACTAAAATTTTTTTGATTGGTAAATAGAAAAACATGACACAATTGCTTAGGATCGAATACAGATCACCCACATGACAAGCAGAAATACTCACCATCATATTACAACTTGGATATTTATCTCCCCCCCCCCCACCCCCACCTTTTATTTCCAGGGAGATCCTATAAAAAGCTTGTATTACCACATTTGAAAGTGCAAAACATTGTGCTCCCCTCCACGGAGATTGTATCAGACATTTGGGAACCTGATTAAAAAAAAATTTGCAACACAACTAATTGCTTAGTTGAAAAGCACTATTGATCCTCCACTGTTTTGAAATGAAGAATTCCATGTCTCAATTAATAAAACAGAAATATCAGCATCATTCAAGTGATGTTCTGTGAATTATTCATCAATACCAGAGTAACTAAGCAATGATTCAATTACAAAGAGAGCAGCACCATCTATTAGCATAAGCACGTGCTTTCATGACCGTCTGCCAATTAATCCAGAACCACAATAAAATTATTTCATCCGCTCTCATCTTTTCCTTTTCTCCTTGACCAGAAACCGTATAAATTTGAAGAATCGAGATGCTTTACAAACTTTCCTCCAGGCTCACACACTTAACATATATAGAGGTCTCAATGAACCACATCACAAATTTTCCATTTTAAACACAGTACAATAAAGATTTTCAAGTTGTCAAATCTTTTTAGTGAAGCCCAGAAAACAAACCTATGACATGTGATGTGTGATGCAAATATCTAGAGCATTTTGTGACAGGCAGTTAACATTAGATAATTTTACTCATTAAAATGCCAACAGAGGGTCCCAGAGATACTAAAAAGTTGGACAGCCTCTTGTATCAAATATGCTTCTGAGCACATATATACACCCACAATTTTAACATAGATGATTCACAAGCACATGACACCATCTCAAAGAACTAAATTTCAGGGATTTGATATTTTCAACACCCTATGACTACAGGAACTTCCAAAGGTAACAGCTGGGTCCATTTTCGCAGATCATCAGCAAATGTCTAAGGTTTATGGTTTGGTTAAACATAATACTCAATATGTTTTTCAGGCTTCAAAAAAATAATCATCACACACGGAAACTTAAATTGATGGAGACATTCAATATCGACACTTCAAAACCTAAATGTATTTCCAAATATAATACTAATTAATTTCTAAATATGCACCCTGACAATTCGATTCCAACTGCACTCTTAATACACAGCTAAGAGATGAATAGAACCACCATACCACCTACGGCGTATAAGGGGGACAGCTAGTAGTCAGAATGTATCTTCACATCACCTATTCTAACCATATTCTCCTACAGTAATCGCCTATCCCTATCTAAAATGGTTCAAATTCTTAGTTTTTAAACCAAAAGTGTCAGAAATCTTCCAATGGCAAGAGTTAAAAGTATCCAATGTGGTATACAAGCAAGCCCAAAATTCCTCAGTTTCAAACAATTCAATTCATGCTTCAACACAATAAACCCAATATTTCAAATCCCATAATACACACAATGTCTATTATAAAAAAAAAAATTACCAAAAAAAATAATAATTAGACTGCTACACTCTACCTAATAACTCCAAAAAAAAAAAAAAAAAAAAAAAAAAAGTGAATAAAATAGAACCAGGAAAATCATATAAATAAAAAAGAGACAGAAACTTCAACTGTTATCCAAGAACAAAAAAGAAATTCAAACACACAAGTACATAGTTCATTCCACAACTAGGAGCACAACACAAAAAGCCAATCTTTATAAAAGCTTGAAAAATAAAAGAACATGAATGGTGGGTTATATAAACTTTTACCTCAACAGCGTTCTTGAGCAAAAGGTCATCTTCAGGGTTCCATGTAGACACCGGAGCAAGAGCTCCCATCTTTAATCCTCTGTCTTTCTCTCTCTAGAAGCGAGCGAGCTTGTTTATTTGAGAGAGTAGTTGGCTATGGAGGTAAAAGTTTTGTAGAGAGGGAATGGAAAAAAATAATTAAAAATTAAAAAAAAAAAAAAAAAAGTGGAAGGGTTTAAGAGAAAGAGAAAAAACCTAAAGAGAAAGGTGGGTGGGGTTTTGAAACGTGGACAAATTTGTTATTCGGTGGTCTCAGGTTACCGACTAGTTCATGGAATTTCTGTGAAATTGAGGTTAGGCGGTGACACGTGCAACAGTCCTTGTTTGCGTATCTCAGTAGATTCTTTTATAGTTGTTTATGCGACTTCGGTCGCCGCGGCCCCTCCTGTCTACTCGGGTTGACCGTATCTTAATGATTTATTCCATAATTTTTGCCACAATATATTTGTCACAATTATTTTTTTGTCCGTCACTTTTATATGAATTTTTTTTTTTTACCACTTATAATTTGTTACATAGATAATTGTGGCTTAGTTTGTAATAATGTTATATGTGTTAATTTATGGGTTCCAGTTAGCTCAACTGTTAAAATCTCTGATAGTTGTATAAGAGATCTGATGATAAAGAGCTATCATCAGGAGCGGACGCCATAAGTTGAAACTCTTTCTCAAAAAAAAAAATTTATATGTGTTCATTTTTTTGTTAAGTGTCATCATCTTGAAGGGTCTAGTACTATGCATGCACACAAGTTATATTCAGGAAAATTTTACAATAACAATTTTCTCTTTTTGGTTGTTTAAATATAAAATTTGACAATTATAGTAGTTGTTAATAAATAGTATTTATTATGAGTGTGTATATATTGAAACAAAAATATATATTCTAACATTAGGCATTTATACAATGAGTTATAATTTGGTAAAAATGGGGTGTAAAATTTATGTTTTATATTATCCAATAAGATATTATTATATTAGCTTTTTACTTAAAACTCAATACATCTTATCACACATAATAACATCTCAATAAACTCACAGTTAAAGTTGAATTTTCAAATTGATATTATAATTGATTGAGCGTGGTTGTGCCAATTCTTTAATATGTTTTCATAAAAAAAAAATTTAATATGTAATTTGATGATATAACATGTTAGGATTGGAGGGGTAAACTTGAGTTTCACACCACATTCTTATTGAATTTAATCTCTTATACAATTTGCCACAACAAAAACATTAAAGCCTCAACAAATTAGTGGTCATATGTATTATTTTATTCCATTCTATTATAAATACTAGACATTTATTATAATTGTATTTATATATGGAACTATAAATTCTTCCATCACATTTATGGAACTATATATAAATATATATATATATATATATTAAAATAATGATGTATAAAATTGTAAAACCTCAAAAACTCATGTCATGTGTCACAATATTATACAAATTATAAATTATAGATATATAAGTAAAGAAAATACAAATTTATTATGTTTAATTAGTAAAAGAAAATGTTATAGACACAAACTATTTTACAAATCATTCTTATTAAGGAAAACAATTATTGGTGTGTTGGCCAATAAGCATTCATTATGAAACCGTCCACCATAAATTCAAAATCTATTCGAAAAAAAAAAAAAAAAAAAAAAGTCTTATCCCACTTGAAAAGGATGACAATGATTGGTTTTAGTGGAGTTTTTTTTCTTTCATTTTTTTTTTTCTTTTTTTTTTTTTTTTGGCTTGACCCAATTCTTTTTTGAAGAGGACTTGACAGTTGACGCGACTCTAGTAGTAAGAATGTAAGAGTTTGAGATTGTTTTATATTATTATGGATTTTGCTAACGTGTGTCTTGAGTCACACAATAATTTTCATTTTTGGATAAAAATTTCTCTGAAAATTAAAAAAGTATTGACAGCTTTTTCAATTTTCGAGAAAATGTTTCCAAAAATAAATAGCTTAATGTGTGCCCTTAGAGCACACATTAACCTGACCCTATTATTATTATTGAATTATTTGGGGATGGATGAATTCGGGTTAAAAGTTTTAAACATGTAAGAATTTGGGAATGACTTGGGCGTTACATTTTGATTATTTGAATCCAACTGATTATACATTCAGCTTGTATGGTACCCATATTATTAATTTTATTTTTTTTAAAATAATAGGGTTTCTATACAAATAAAAAAAGGGTTAAGTATGCATTTCTTTCTCTCTTAAAAATATACTCCAAAAAAAAAAAAAAAAAACTTATCGACAGACTAGAGAAAATTGGCGTCAGATTATCAAAACCATGGATTCAATTTTTTTTCCTCAATCTTCATGTTGTTTCTGTCTCACATGATATTAAAACCTTTCTTTCTTTTCAGTAGCTTTGTTTTTTTCCCTTTTGGTAAGTCACCCCTCAGCATAAATTTCCAACAGTCCGAGACTCCGAGTCATTTCTCTCGCTTTTCAGTGGCATAAATGCACTTTTAATACCTACTGTGGGGACTATTTTTGCCTCAGACCAAGTGTTGCACTTGTAATCGGTTTTGGCTCAGAGTCCCACATCGAAGGAAAACCCCCCCACTTTTTGCCTTATAAGCTGTGAAGCCAAGGGAGTAGTGTACCACTAGAACTCTCTGAGTGCAACACTTGGTCTGAGGCAAAAATAGTCCCCACACCTACATTTTACATCTTTTCATTAAATCAATTAACGCGTTCTATTTTGGTCTTTACCGTCACTCACTTAACAGAAATTGTTGATATAGCAAACGGAGTGCACTGTTGACACATTAAATGCTGACGTGGTCAATAAAATAATATTAAAAAATGCCACATCAGCATAAAATAATGATTAAAAAAGACACATAAGCATCCACATCAGCTTTTGATTTTGAAAATTAATTTATCTATTTTAACAAAATAAAAAATGAAAAAAACAAAATTAGAACCTAAAATATACATGAATTCAGATCTAGTCTCATCTTAAACATGAACAAGAAAGAACACAAAACCAAAATATTTAATCACATGAACACAAACCCAGAAAAAATAAATTTACCAACAAAAACATAAATTTCCCACCTCAAATCTATAACTGGTTGTCTTATCTCGTTTCCCTAGATCTCTCTAGCAACGCTCTTGCTGCACCGATCCCGCTGGAGATGACCCCAACATGAATTCAAATCTAATTACGTCTTAAACATGAACACAACCCATAAATTTTAATCTTAAGAATACAAACTCAAAACACAACTGGAATACAAGAACACAAATACAATAACCTCCATAACACGAGAACACACACAAACCTGAAACCTCCAGCAGATCAAATATATAAATCCAACAAGGAAACACATAGAACATGTAAACCCAAACACACATATCCACACACATCAAAACCTACATATTTACAATTCAAAATTCAAAACACAAACACTTCAACAGTACACACATTCATTCGAATTTACACCCATTTTGAAAGCAATCCAAATTTACACACATTCATCAGCTTCTTGCAACCAAACCTAATCAACAAACCAAACCAAAAAAAAAAAAGTCTCAGCCATACCCAAAACAAAAAAGACAAATGAAATTAAAATAAATAGAGAAATAGAAAAGAAAACAAAAGAGGAAGGGAGAGTGATAACGATGGCCACCATTGGTGGTGGTGCTGGTGTGTGCCGCCCTGTCGTTGATGGTTGGGTTCATGGGTCTTGGTCATTTCGAGTTGAGTGAAAGAGAGAGATTGAACCTGCACTCTGCCTCTGTTCTTAGATCTGTGTCTTTGGAGAAGAAAACCAGCACTCCGCCACTCACAGCCACCACTCGGCGATGACTTCTCTTCGAACCGACCTGGTCTTTCGCCATCTCTCCACACCTTTTTCTCTCTAACCCATCCTCTTAGACCAAAACCCCAAGGCTAATGTTCTCAATGGTTTGAACCCTCAAGGCCAAAACCCAAACGAATTCACAACAATGACCCAATCTCACTTTATCTCCTCTGTCAATTCAGATCTCAAACCACTCTCTTTGAAAATGAGAGAGAGGTACCTTTGACTTTTCACATTCTGGATTTGGGGAAGAAAGAACAGAAGTGTTCTTCTCAAAAAATAATGAAAAGCTAATGAAATTTTTTATATTTAGTTATTAGATTTTAATGTTTGTTTTTAACTTAATTTTCTTTTTGTTCAAACATTATGTGAGATGACTTTTTAAAAAAATTAATTTTGTTTTTTCCATTTTTTATTTTGTTAAAATAGATAAATTAATTTTCAAAATCAAAAGTTGGATGCTTATGTGTCTTTTTAAATCATTATTTTATGCTGACGTGACATTTTTTAATATTATTTTATTGGCTACGTTAGCATTTAATGTGTCAACAGTGCACTCCGTTTGCTACATCAATAATTTCTGTTAAGTGAGTGACAGTAAAGACCAAAATGAAAATGTAATGATCAAAATGAAAAAGATGCAAAATGTAAGGACTAAAAATGCATTTACGCCTTTTAAATATAACTACCTAGAAAAAAAAATCTAAGTTCACTTTATAATATGTTTATTTTGGTTGTTTTCCTAAGCATCTAAGCATCTTATGTAAAATAAAACAATTGAATCAAACAACATACTTACAGGTTATCATTTACAAGTGAAAAGCATGGAAGCATGTCTGCCGGATTAACCAATCCTAGGATTATGGTTCTTTGTAAATCGGATTAGTTTAAACTTAGTTGTTTTCTGTTAGAAATAATACATGCCGTACGTATGAGAATTGTTGATAATGACATTAGACAAAAAAATTATTATTACATGAAAAGAATGAGAGAAAGAGAGAGTGATGGGGAAGATCAACTTGACAGTTGACACTGATTGCAGCTGACTAGAGAGAATCTGATGGGGACAACCAAAAAAAATTGTATTAATCAAACAAAGGGGCCTACTTTTGGCTTTAATTAAGAATCCAATGAGAGGGACATTTAGCTTTATTTACACGAGCATTGGAGTGAGAATTTTCTTTTTAATGCTATGAGATATTTTATTTATTTATTTTTTTATTTTTTTGGAGTTTGAATTTATGAGGTATGCTTTACGTCTGCTTCTAATGATTGTGTTCTTTATTTTCAAAATAAGATATTAATCAATTTTTGATATAGGCGGAGATTTAACCTTAAATTTTTTATTCAACCATTCGAAACTTTACCACTTAAACTAATTGGAACCCATAATACTCCAAGAGATTCAACTAAGGTCTCAACTATCCATGAAGAAAGATAAGTAAGAAATTTTAATTTACATGCTACTTGACCAATAAATTCCTGTTGTCTCACAAAATGGAACAAGGCAACGTTGTAAAAATCTCAAAACACCTTTTTAAGTTTTAAAGGGTTTGAAAATGGGTGATGGGTCCAAGCCTAAAATATTCAACACAAATCTCATAAAGAAGCATGAAGTAATAAAGTTGCAATTGAATCTCAGAGAAAAGGGAAAAGCACAAATTGGTAATTTATGGGACCATTGCAATATTGGAGTCCATTGTGTTTTCAAGCTGTATACAATTGAGTTTATTATAATTATTGCTCAACCCAAAAATATGGATACCTTAAGAACTCCTGGAAAAACAATACATTTCCTGTCTGACAATGTTTTCTTTAATGGTTCCATACTAATCGCATAAAGTTTGTGCCTTCACGGCTTCAACCATTAGGGAAAGACCAAAAGAACAAAATTTTGAATTCTCTTTTTATTCAAGGTGGAGAGAAAGAAAAGATTAAAGTGGAAAATGGGCTTCAAGCCCAATTCGCACTAGAACCTAACTCCTCAGTTTCTGTATATGAAGTGTATTTAATGTCTATAAGGATTGTTGTGAGATCAGCCCAACAACCCAAAGAGGCCCAATTGCACAAGATCCATAGGGAAAGGAAAGCCCAAGCCCAATCAAGGAAAGATCAAGGACTCCTCGGATAGGCATGGCCTGATCAATATGTGTGGAATACAGTTGGGTTGAATGGTTAAACCACGTGGAGCTCCTAATGCCACCACGGGCCAAAGATGGATCAACACTGAAAAGCACCCCATAAATAGTCCAAATTCATTTTCATCTATTTCACAGTTGATGTACATGAGAAGCAAGCACCATCTCCAAGATTGCCATCCTGCAAAAGAGTTGAAAGAATCCGTTGGGAAAGGCCTCCTGAGGGTTGGATAAAACTCAACATGGATGGGTTGTCTTGTCTATTGGCAATCCGGGAGCTGCTGTTATGGGGGTGTAGTTAGAGATGATGGTGGTAGATGGGTAGCAGGATTTACCAAGAGCATCGGACTAACAAGCAGTTTTGTGGTGGAGTTATGGGGGCTTAGGGATGGATTAATGATATGCTGCAATTTAAATATTTCATCTCTAGTAGTTGAGCTTGATGCCAAAGCTATTGTGGATGTTTTAGGTAACACTGACTATGTGAATAATGTTATTTTTCTTATTTTGGATGATTGCAAGTTGCTGGCTTCCTGTTTTCAGCGAATTCAGTTTAAACACTGTTATAAGCAAGCAAATCAGTGTGTAGATAGCCTTGTTAGGATGAGCTCTAGTAAGAATTTTGAGTTCACTTATTTTGAAAGTCCGCTTGTGTACATTGCTAATACTTTCGAGAATGATTTTAATGACATGTACTCTAACCGGCTCTGTTATATAGTTTCTTAGTTTTTGTAAAGAATCTTCTTTTACCAAAAAAAAATATAAATAAATAAATAATAAAGCAAGTACCATCTCAGCATTAAATATCATTTACAGTCTAAAGTACTAACAACTACTCAGTATTAAATGTTAAATGACCATCTATACAATATGGAGCGGCAAATCATGCCCTAACCCATCCTCTCACCTTGACAAAAAGGGGAGGAATGGGACAAAAAAAATCTCCGCTCAGTCTCTCTTTCTTGGGGAGTAGAGATCTGAATTCTCTATAAATACCCCTTCCCCAAGCCTAGAGAAGGGAGAGAGACTTCTGAGCACTGAGCAACCATGTACCGAGCAAGTAGAGCAATCTAAAGAGTTCCATTTTTTATGCTACTCTGAGTCGGGATTGTAATTCATGAGTTTCAAGTATGGTACATCCCAAGTCCTATAAAAATTGTATCGATTGACTTTTAACCCACTACAGGGATAATTTAGAATTGCCACATAATCTTCTTTAATTAGATTCCTCTAGATGTACCAAGCATAAAACGTTTGGCAGAACTAGTATGTAAACAAAATAAAGAACTAAATGAGAGTCTAACTTCATCATACTATTATTCAGAAAAGCAAATAAGAGTCAACTGCATATTCTAGTAGAAAAATGATAAATGTTTGTAGTTACATATAGTTGAGTGCATAGTTTAGATGCTGCTAATACTCATAATTCGCATTCTTGGAATGCATTAATTGGTAGCTGAATGCCTGTGACCCCAGGTGCTACTCAAGCAAGGTGTAAGTGGTGAGATCTGACCCTGCTCCACTATGAAAATCAGGCTGCCTAGGTCTCAGGCGTAAAGCAAATATGTGAGGATCTCCATTTAAGCATCCAATAACAGCACCATAATCTCCTCCATTATCAACTAATCCATATTGTGGGTCTTCATTTCCTGCATCCTTAATAAAAGTAAAAAAGATCCTTCTATTAGTTTCAATTTGTTTCTCAAATTTTAAATTCCATAAATATGTATGTGTGTGTAGCATGATGCTTACAATTTCATGTAGAAGATTTCTATGTATTTCTTCAGCATTCCTTAACTGCAATCAAGTGAAAAAGGGGAAAGAAAAAATCCTTTATCAAGCAAAACTCAAAAACACAATTAAGGTTCAATGAAATAGATAAGTAACCATATATATTGCCCATTGGGTTTTACCTTCTTCTTGAATGTTTCAGTTTGGTTACTAATCACCCGGTACTGTGGAAAACATAAAAACCAAGTTCATTAATAAGCTTACAAGATAATTTAGAAAGCCTTAGAAAAACCCTAGCTTATCTGTTAAGCACAACAAACACACACACAAACAAACATCCCTTATGCTGCTGGCGGCAAAGTATTTCCAAGTAGATTATAGATACAAAGATGGGGTATAAAATTAAGATATTCCACATCGTGAATTATGACTAGGGCCTATTTGGAACTTTGGATGAGTTTATTATGTTCAATGGTTTATTACGTTTAAAAGATAAGTTATGTTAAAGTAGGGTTTAAAAAGTTTAACCTAACCAAATAAATAAAATAAGCTAAAAAAATTTGACTCTAATAAAGAAAAAGAAATTTATAAAAAATATGTTGAATACTGAATTCACAACTCTATTAAATGGGTTTATAGCTAAGAACGAAAACCACTTATAAAATACAAAGATCTTACAATAAATCAAAACATGTGTAGCTTATTCCTCCCTTTTTTTTTTACCTTTTTTTTAAAAGTGAGTTTCCACCCCCAAGGAGAGGGAGAAAATATATTTGAACAAAAGGTATGCATATTCATCAAATAAAACAGCAAAGGGAGTGCATTTCTTCTTCTTTTTTTTTCTTTTTTTTTTGAATAAGTAGCAAAAGGTATGCATATTCATCACATTTTGGGCTCAAGTCCTTTCAAGTACAAGTACAAGGTTTATACATATCCATGGTAGTTAGTACCCCACAAGGTCTATAGCAAAAAGCTTAAAGTTCCACAAATTTAAATTTCATCACAGCCAAAACATGCACCTAATGAAATCAAATGAATATGTAAAATAATAAAAATCATAACCATAACAATAAAGATGGTAGAAATTTAGCAATTTTTTTAATTATTGGTGGTCATAGATCCAACCTTGCGGTCACGAATAACCTTGACAGCATTCTCCATATCTTGCTCAAGAATATGCATTTTTTCCAAGCTCAGATCATTCGCAGATTCACCTCTCCTCTGCCTATCAATCAGCATTTCAAAAATAAAAATCCTCCAATTAAATTCAAAATTTTACTAACACATTATCCCTATGAAAACATTTTCATTTATTTGGCAAGTACTTCTATAAAAGTCCAATGCAATTGTCACATGCAGCTCACAATATATAACTCCTCACTCATAATCTATTACATATATACCTTATCTCCGTTCGAAGACTCCTATTCACCTCCTTCAGCTTCTTCAACTCTCTTTGCATTCTCTGCATCCATTACCATACTTCAACAAACCATTAACTAACACAAACACATATATATATAATATATAAAAAAGCTTGGGCAATCCAAAAATTTAGTTGGCCTAAAGACCAAATAGAACGTTGACTTGTATTGTGATCCTCCTCCCAGAACCAAGGATCTAAAACATGTGCAAGAACTAGGTTATTGAACAAGATCCAATATCTTATTGATGGTTGAGAGCAAAAGTTAAAAAGTTCATTTTTCTTCACAGCCTTAGGCTGTAAAAAAAGTTTAAAAAGTTGCTATTTTTTTTCCTGATCTAATGGCTACAGAGAAAAGTTAACTTTTTAACATTTTGTTTCAGTTGTGCATAATTATTGCATCACATTTATACCATTGCGTAAGATCTCAATCCCAAAACCAAGTTAAGCCCAGGAAAAAAAAAAAGGAAAAAAAAACAAACAAACAAAAAACTTTTGAAGATAAAACATCTTCACGATTTGTTTTCTATGTTTTCAATGTTTTATACAACTAAAAACCTTTAACAATAAAAAAATATTTTCCTATTATGTAGAGAACTAAGTCAAACTGAGAAATAAGAGGGTAAGTGTATTCAAGCAAAGTAGTCAAAACTAGGCATAACTATATATATATATATATGGTTTTCTTTGTCTTAATTGCTTCTCTTTTTGGTTTAGTCGCGTAAGGAGGTGAAAGATCCACCTAAAACTCTACAGTTACTGTTTTTATTTCTGTTTTAAGGTATTCTAATATAGTTCCTGGCTCTTGAAAATGCATGTGTATTTATTTTTTTAATCAATATATATATATATATATCATATTAATTTTTTCTTTCAAAATTTTGATAGAAATTGTGGTAGATTTCGAGCACACAATATGTTTTTATTCTTTTCATCATCATTTTTGTCTCAAAAAATTGTCAAATACTTCATGTGCCAATGGTTAGTAAGGACCAAAGGATCTATTCATTAAAATAAAATAAAAAAGGGACAAAAGCATCGACAACTAAGTTGTCAACTTGTTCATGGAGGGATTGCATTTCTGCTTACTCTTCTAACTTCTACTATAATTGTAGAAAATGGGTGGCTGGCCTAGGGCCAAGGCACCCAATTAAAAAGGTCATATCCTAGTAAAAATAAAGGCCCATCTTGTGAGTGAATAATCATTTTTTTAAAGAAAAAGTTACATACCAAAAAAAAAGGCCCTATCCCAATAATTGTCTTGACATAAACAATTTTTCAAAAAAAATCAAAAGTGATAAAATGCTATTTTAGATCGATTAAATTAGTAAACGAAAATGACATATTAACAAAATTTAAATACAAAAAATTAGTTAATAATTTTGTATCTCGAAAAAGTGAGATGCATTACTATTTTTTGCTGAAAAGTGAGATGCATTTAAATACTATGATGCAAAATTTATAATTTAATTTAATATTACCCCATTTGAAATTATCGGTATATATTAAACCGGCCTTGTTGCATATAATAAGCATTTTCATATTAAAATTCAGCTATGTAACAAAGTAGGAGATTATTTTTTATATTGAAAATGAAAATGCTAAGTAATTTAACAGAAAATATACACACGATTTAGTTGAAATATATTAAGAAAAAATATTTTATATATTTTCTTTTATTTATGTTCTGTTAAAACTGCATATAGCTGTTAGTTTTTTTTTTTTTTTTTTTTTTTTTTAATTTAATCTTTAATCTTAATCTTAGTTTATTTATGTTTTGTTACTGTATGTATAAGTATATTAATATATATAGTTTGAGAGAGAACCTCATAGTGCGAGCTCCATATGTCTATCTCCTTGGCCTTCTGGTACTCATCAATCAATTGCTTCGTTCTAAACCCCAAATTTTTGCAACCATAAAAGAAAGAAAGAAAAAAAAAATTCAGGATCAAACTTGTTTGGAGAAATCCAGGTTTAATTTAACAAGTAGGAAAAAATTAAAAGACAAATAATAGTATTATAGAGAAAATAGACAACGTACGTGGTAGAAGGGCTAACATATTCTTGGACCTTGCCAGTGCTAGAGATCATAATAATCGAAACCTTAGCATCACACAGAACAGTTAGCTCGTTGGCCTTCTTGAACAAACCGTTCCTTCTTTTTGAGTACGTGACCTGCCTGTTCGTTGTGTTCTCTATCCTCTTGATCTGAATCTTTCCCCTTGCCATCTCTCTCTGTGTTCCTTCTTTTCCTTTCTCTTAACTTTCAAGATGTGAAAAAATAATGAACAAGAAGAAAGGAAAAGAAAGTGTGTGAATGAAGGGCATTGGTGAAAATGAAAAAAGAAGATAAACTTTATTGCCAAATTTGTGAAAAGCTTTAGAAGGAGTTGATAAAACTAGGTAATGTCTTTCCAGTTTGGTTTGGACTTAGGAACCCGCATTCCGATGTGGGACCATCATTAGTTTCGATCCGTCACGGAACCATGGTTCCCCGTTTTGAGACTTTGTACTTTTGGTTTGGTTTTTGATTGATTCAGTTGTGAAGAAAATCTGAAAAATGATCTTTCATTTTTGTTTTTCTATCTTTTTAATTCAATTTTTTTTTTGTTTTTGATTTTTTTTTTCTTCAATTTAATTGCTTACATTTCATTTTTTAATAATATTTTATAAGCAATGTAGGCGTGAAGTGTGCCAACTATACACACCGTTAGCCATGTAAGCATTTTTCGTTAGTGAGTTGATGGTAGGAACCAAATTAGTTGTAAGTTAAAAATAACAGGGATCAAATTGATTGCTACTAAAATATAAGGACTAAATTGACTATAACCTAAAAATGTAGGAACCAAAATGGTGTTTTCGCCAAAAAAAAATAAAAATAAAGAGTTTGAATTTTAATTTTTAGCATTGATCAGTAAATATAGCTTATTTTTAAGTATTTAAGGCTTCGTATAAAGAAATAAAATAAAATAATCATAAAAAAATAGAAAGTTGATTTCATTTTTTTACATTTTCTCCATTAAAACTTCAAAATAAAAAAGTGAAAAGAATATTATAAAATTATTATTTTTCATTCATTTCTATCTTAAATTGCATTGCTTTCCTTCCTCTCAAACTAGAAAACAGTGCTTTATCCTGCAATACACTTCGTATTCCTATGCATCCTTTGCTGCCAGACCCTGGTTGCTCTTGCTTACATTCCAATGTAAACAATTTGTTTTATATGAAAATAACATGAAAAATGGAAACAGAAGAAGGTAGTTTAAGCTAGATAAAATCTAAAAGGATGTAAAATATCTACTCATCATTTAAGTTGCCTTGCACAACAAGGTGTCCTTTTATTTATTTATATTTCTTAAATAAGATTTTTTTTTTGAAAACTTTTTAAAATAAGATTTTAGAAAGTTTTATTGATAAAGATTAAAGAACACTATAAGATAATCAAGATGCTATTACAGCCATAAAATGTGGAGGTAAATCCTCCATAAGCAAACTTGAAGGAATCCTTTTATCCTGTATAAATGGGAGATTGAGTGAGTGGAGAGAATGGGAGGAGAACTACAGGAAAAATTGAAGATAATGTCATTTTTAAATTTTAAGAATATTCGAAAGAGTTTAGTTACCTCCTTTTTCAAAAGTTAAAATAATAATAATAAATAAATAAATAAAATTTTTAATTAGAGTTGTCTCTCTTCCGACTTATATACTTGTATTCCAATTTCTTTGCAATGAACCCTAGAAAAAAATTCTGCCTCAAAGTGGCTGTATCAGTTCCTATAAAAAAAAATGTGGCTGTATCATTCATCCAGAGAATGTGAAGTACGTCGGGCACATGGATTTTATCAATGGGTCAAATAATGTCTACTTTTTTTTTTCTTTTTTTTTTTCTTTTTTTGAGGAAAAAATAATATGTCTACTTAGATGCTCAATGGTAAGGCTAATGATGTAACTTCCTTTTTGTTTGGCTTAGAGAATCCAGAAGAAGATCCAACTTCAATGAGCCAGATTAAAATGTAATGGAGTCATATGAAGATAGTGATATATGTTTCTAAGCATCTTCATCAACCAAGAAATGAGGACTTTTCCCAAAAAATGGGACTTATGTTTATGTTAAAGCTCATCATAATGTGTGGAATAAGCTCTTCCATGAGAAGTACAGCATTGATTTTTCATGCCTTTGGCAGGTTCAAATTTAGGCATTTCTAAATGATGGGCTTTCATTTTACGACATAATTAACCTGAATTAAGAAATTTAGGGGCAATTTTATTTTGCAAGCATCTTTATTTTAAGGTTCAGAGAACTGAATGATGCCCATGCATTTTTTAATACTACAAGCCAGCTGCCTTACTTAAAAAACTCCATAACACAAACATTACAGATAAAACATTCATATCTAATGCCACTAAATCCAACTTTGGTTGCCAAGGCCATGAATTCTTGTTGGGTCCTTTCCTTCCCTGCTGGGGTTTGAGTCATCATAATCAAATCCATTTGTGAGGTGCTCTTTGTAGAACTGCTAATCTTTGGCGTAATTGGAAGAATTGCCTCGACGACTATTACCTTTCCATCATGTGGAGTAGCATTGTAGCAGTTTTTCAACAGCTTTAGGCAATGTTCATCATCCCAATCATATACTACAAAATTAACCAATTATGATATTATTTGTCTTGAAATCTTTTTTTCTTTTTCTTTTTTGCGCGAAACATTTAATTTTAAAGGACATTACTGTCACACAAAAACAAATTCAAAGAAATCGTCCATAATTATATTTATATATATTTATATATATATATATATATAAAATTGTTTATAATGCTAATAAAGCAAGATTATATGTCATAACTTAATCCCTATCCCAACTGATGTGGCTATTGAGTTCTTGTAATTTGGTCCCATTTCTCCTAAGAATGCCATTGCCACATCAATTGGAAATGATATAATTTATTAATTTATTTATTATTGTTGAGGGTGACAAAGATTTTTGAACACTTGACTATTTCACCGGTGTGTGTACTATATACTTTCCACCCCACACACACCACATAATTATAAAGAGAAATTCCTTGAGAGTGACCATAAGATGTTGATTAGAGGTTTCAAATCCAAGATCTCATCGATCTCATGGAACTTTAAGAACCACTAGACCAATCCCTTAAGATTTTTTTGATGAAGTCTAATTAAGAGTTTAAGACAATCAGATGGAAATAAAAGCATTTCCTATATCAAATTTGGAATTAAAACCATGGCTTTAGGACCACCACGTACCCTTGGTGTGATTGTCATTCCATAAGTATAAATGCTTGTGGGGTGTAGGGGGTAAGAGCTGAAGTTCAAGTCTTAGATTATGCTAGAGTAAAATTTCTATCTTGTATAAATTAAAAAAAAACCATGGCTCTAGGTTAATCAAAAGTCAAAACAAAATACCTACAAATTTGTATGAAAAAAAAAAACCCATGGCTTTAGGTTAATCAAAACAAAATACCTACAAATTAAATCTAAAAGTTACCTTCATAAAAATGTTGTCCCCTTTAGGAACGCTTTCGAACATATCTCCTCCCAAATGTTCCACACCTGCAACATAAGTTTTTTTTTGCACCTCTCTTTATCTGCACAAATTGTGTATTTATAAACCCTATGCGATCCAGGCCCTTAAAATTATGTTATTAGCATTATTTTTCCACAAAAATTGTATATTCGTCAAATTTCAAAGTAGTGAAATAAGAAAATGCCTTGACATGACAACATTGTGAAAGAAAGGAGACTTACGAATTTAAATAATACCGGGATAAGGCGGGGCATGTTGTATAACATGATGCAAGTCGAAACTAATGCCTTTGATGTGGGGGTATTTGGAAGTGATGAGGTTTTAGAGTAACTCCTAGGCTACCGCCAACATCAACAAGTTGCCTGAGTTGCTCAAAGCCTTTGTAAGACTCAACAATATGCTTAATAACAATATTAGTGTAGTTGAGCATTGCCGTGTTAAAAATCTGATTGAACCTGGGGTCCAAAGTGAGATACTCAAAGACATGCATGCCGTAGACCCTGTTGAACGGAATTCCTCCCTAAAGAATTGAGTCTTTCAGTTGGGACCTGTGAACAAATTCATGTTAGATACCATATCTCATTTATTAAAAATTTTAGCAACATGCGAATTAATTTATTTGGGGTATTAGCTGAATAAATTTGGGTTAACTGTAATATATTAATTCTTCAGTTTTTTTAATAATAAAAAAATTTCTTTACATACCACTCATGCATGTTAGAAGTTACTAAACGTGATGGACCACTAGAGTAGTACTCGACTAGCATTTCATAACAAATTCACTTGCAGGCAGTGCCAAAGTTGTCATGTAATGAGCAAGGTAAATAAAAAAGGAAAGAAAGGCAACACACCTTCAGCTATCCAAGAAAACCTTGTCATGAAGCGAGGCAATCATGGGGGCCAATGACACACCATCTTCATTGCGCACAAAGTGTTTAGACACGGGAGAAAGAGTGTAGAGTCTTTGGAAAGAACCAAACTCATCAGCAACCACAGAGCAACCAAGCACAGAGTGGCTGGCCAGCATTCTGAGTATGCGGTCCAGCATCATGCATGGCGGCTGAAAGCTCGAAAATGTGTTGAAAACACAAGAGCTGTTTAGACCCCCAAATTAAAGTTACGGTTCGATAGATTTTACACTAACTTAATACTAAGTGCGGAATAGTGTAAATGCGAGCAGATAAACAAACAAGCTACTCTAATCCATAATCAAGACAACACAGCAGTAAAATGAAATGTAAAAGAGTAGGGAAGAAAGATGCAAACACAAGATAACACGTCGATGTGTTATCGAAGAGGAAACCGAAGTACTTGGCGTAAAACCTCTCCGCCGCCCTCCAAGTGGTAATCGATCCACTAGACAATCAGTTGGGATACATGGGTTAGCAAGAGACCCTCCAAGCCTAATCTACCCGATATACCTAAGCTCTTCAAGCTCCTACTTCAACAAGGCTTCTCAGAACCGTGTCTTGTCTAACTCTCCGGATCCTGCAACAAGCTCCATGTTGCATCTGCCATCTTTGGCTTCTTCCAATACTTCCCAACAGCACCAAACTATCACTTGACACTCTGAAAGAGTGTGGTTTGGTCTATCAACCTCTCAATGATATGAAATTGAGAGGTAGGAGTTGAGGAAAATCCACAAGCAATTATGTAGAGGATTGTGGGTATAACAATCTCTAACTCTCAAGGTGTTTGGCTAGAGTTTTCTCTCAGAAGCACTCCTCAACATTTGTGGGTAATGTGGGTATATATAGTGTGGGTACAAAAAGTGTATATCAGATAGTACAGTCTAGCAGAACAGAATGTCTCGCGGGTGTCTCGCTGGAAGGCCTTACCCACGAGATACTCGCGAGACATAGCTGTCTCCATCCTGTCTTGACTCTTCGCATTCCAGCATGTGCAAGTCACATGAGTCACTTCGCGGGATGCTTAGTTGCGAGATACTCACGAGAACTCTTTAGTCTTCAATTGCTTGAGTCTTCACACTCTCTCTCTTTATCACACAACCCTTACAATCAGATCCCACAATAAATACATGGTACAAAAGATTGAATAAAATTACAATAAAATTTGACACGGAATTAAAGCCAACAAAACACATATTGTAAATTACAACTTTACAGCGGCGTCGGGGTTAGGGGCGTAACCAGAAATTTTTGTTTGGGAGGCCAACTTATGATACTAATTTATTAGCTTATACAAACTGTTATGGTCAGCACGACCACGTCCTCTTTCGTGTTTGCCTCGAGGTGCTATGGTGGTCGAGAAAATAGAACAATTCACACACACAGTAAACTTACTTAACACAATGGGTTTGTTTCGAGGACAACCCAACCTCCACAATGTTTTAGCTTAAAATTCACATGCCCATTCTTTTTTCATTCAGCCATATATAAAGGCTTACATCAAAACATGATAACTTTTGTTCCTAAAAGATAACAACGATAACAAATGGCTTATCACAAAATTCAAACAACCAAATGATAAACCCCACAATCCTAAGTGATAAACCTCACTAGATGAGATAGTTTATTTGATAAGATAAACCTAAGAGATAGATGATAAAAGAGATAATTATAGAGTGGAGTCCCAAGCAAGTCATCCCACTTTAAGCTTATCTTGTTGATGGTCCTGAGTTGACTCACTAAGTTGATTCAGCAAACTTGGCTCACTACCCATGCATGAGCTAAGTGCAGTGTTACATAACACTCCCCTCTCCTTAACAAGACCTTTGTCCTCAAGGGTGAGCCATGGATAACGTAATTGGAGCTCGACCAAGTTTTCCCATGTAGCTTCAGTTGGTGATAATCCTTGCTAATGAACTAGAATCTCTTTTTTGCCTTTCTTCTTGCGCTTTTCAAGGATGGCTTGAGGTGTGGGAACAATAGAATCTCCCTGGTTTGGAATGACTGGGAGAGGAACTTGAGTTTCCACAGTTGCACCAAGCTTCTTCTTAAGCATAGAGACATGGAATATTGGATGTAGCTTTGAATTTTCTGGTAGCTTGAGTTTATATGCTATGGGACCAATTCTTTCAAGGATCTTAAATGGTCCATAGTACTTGGGAGCTAACTTCTGGTTCCTTCGAAGAGCTAAAGACATTTGCCAATAAGGTTGCAACTTGAGATACACAAATTCTCCAACATTAAAGCTTCTATCGGTCTGATGAGCATCATAAATCTTCTTAATCCGTTGTTGAACTTCACCTATTCTTTCACGCAATTCCTTAACAACTTGCTCTTTATCTTTCAATTCTTGGTCCACTGCCTCCACTTGTGAAGTGCCAGGAACATAAGATAGAAGTGTGGGAGGTGGCTTATTGTAAACAACCTCATAAGGAGTCCGCCTAGTAGAGGAGTGGATGCTGGTGTTATAGCAATACTTAGCCCAGGGAAGCCATCGTACCCACTCCTTTGGCCTGTAGCTTGTGAAACAGCGCAAATACATTTCAACAGTTCTATTAACCACCTCTGTTTACCCATTGGTTTGACGATGGTAGGATGAACTAAAATTAAAGCTAGTTCCCTGTAAGTTAAAAAGCTCATTCCAAAAGATACTAGTAAATGTAACATCTCGGTCACATACTATGCTTTTAAGCATCCCATACAATTTAAATATGTGCTCAAAGAAAACTTGAGCTATTGAGACTACAGTGTATGGATGTGAAACAGGGATAAAATGTACAAACTTAGAAAGTCTATCAACAATGAAAAAAATGATAAACTTGCCCTTAGCATTGGGAAGTCCTTCCATAAAGTCCATAGATATATTTGTCCAGATTTGTGAGGGAATGGGAAGTGGTTGTTAGAGTCCAGCTGGATTGAGATTTTCTCCCTTGTTCCTTTGATATGTTTCACAGGCGCCCCTGATAAATTCCCAAAGGAATTTTCTCATGCCTTGCCAATAGAAAACTGACTTCATTCTTTGTAGGGTCTTGTGATATCCTTCATAGGTGCTTGCATGCATCTCCTTTACAATGAGTGGAACCAAGTTTGAATTAGAGAGTAAATAGATTCGGTTCTTAAAGTAAAGAATTCATTCTTTATAATCCCATGGCACAACAGCTTCCTCCTTTTGGAATAGTTGTACTAAGTGCTATAGTTGAGGACTGATTTTGACTTCCTCTTTAATTGTCTCCACCCAAGTTGGTACAAGTGTTGACAAGGCAGCTATCTCTCCCTTCTCATCCCTTCGTGATAGTGCATCAGCCACACTATTGTCTTTGCCCGAGTTGTACACAATTGTGAAATCAAACCCCATAAGTTTGACTAGCCATTTTTCTTGTGCCGCAGTGGTTATCTTTTGCTCCCACAAGTGTTTGAGGCTGTGTTGGTCTATCCGCACAATAAACTTTCTCCCCAACAAGTAAGACCTCCATTTTTGGACTGCAAGAATTAGAGCCAACATTTCTTTTTCATAAGTAGATAAAAATAAATGTTTACCTTGCAAGGCATGGCTAAAAAATGCAATGGGCCTCTTTTCTTAAATAAGGACTCCTCCAATTTCAGATCCTAAAGCATCACATTCAACAATGAAAGGCTGATTAAAATTCGAGAGGGCTAATATTGGGGCTTGAGCCATAGCGTTCTTAAGTACTGTGAGGGATTCTTCGACCTTAATGCTCCATTCAAATCTCCATTTTTTAAGCATTTGAGTTAGAGGAGCTACAATTCACCCATACCCTTGGATGAACTTTCGATAGTATCCCGTTAGCCCAAGAAAACCCCTTAGAGCTTTGACAGTCTTTGGCTTTGGCCACTCTTGCATAGCAGCAATTTTATCTGGGTCGGGGGCTACTCCTCTAGAAATCACATGGCCTAAGTATTTGACTTCCTGTTGAGCAAAAGTGCACTTTTATTTTTTGACAAATAACTTGTTAGTCCTTAGGATCTTTAATTTAATCGCAAGATATTTCAAATGATCTTCCCAAGTTTTGCTATAGACTAAAATATCATCAAAAAACACAAGAATAAACTTACAGAGATGAGTCTTGAATATCTCATTCATCAAGGATTGGAATGTGGAAGGGGCATTGGTGAGGCCAAAGGGCATCACTAGGAACTCATAATGTCTTTGATGGGTTCGAAATGCTGTCTTTGGAATGTCTGCTGGCTGCACTTGGATTTGGTGGTAACCCGACCTTAAGTCCAACTTGGAGAAAAATTTTTCCCCATGCAATTCGTCTAGCAGCTCTTCAATTACAGGTATTGGAAATTTGTCCTTGATTGTGATCTGGTTCAATCCTTTGTAATCTACACAAAGTCTCCACGATCCATCATGTTTTTAAACTAACAATACTAGAGAGGAATATGGGCTCTGACTTGGACGAATCACACCTGAATTCAACATATCAATTACCAATTTTTCTATTTCATTATTTTGGTAGTGAGGATACCTGTATGGTCTCGTGCAAACATGTTCAACTCCAGATTTGAGGGGAATTTTATGATCATGAGCTCTAGGTGGTGGTAGCCCACAAGGTTCCTTGAACACATCTTGGTAGGATTGCAAAACTTCTTGTAGCTCTGGATCGGTTGCTTCATGAGGTGGGGGAAGTAATTTACTTTGAGTTGTTTGCATGAAAAGTGAATTAATTTGCAGCAAAACTCCTTTCTTCCTCTTCCTTATTTTCGTAGCAATTTCCTTACTATCCACAAGCTTGTTCTCTAGAGCATTGAACCTCATAAGGATCACCTCTCTTCCACCCAGATTAAACTTCATTTGCAGCTTTGAAAAATCCCAGACAATGGGTCCCAATGTGCTCAACCATTGTGCTCCAAGAACGGCATCACACCCTTCTAATGGAAGCAAATAATAATTTGTTGTGATAGGAACTCCTTGAATGGTGGTGCAAACTCCTGTACAACACCTTGGACTATTAATTTTTTTCACCATTAGCCACTGCAACTTCAAAATTCCCAATTGAAGTGGGCCGAAGACCCAATTTTTTTTGCTGCTGCACTATTCAGAAAGTTATGAGTACTTCTTGAATCTATCAATAAAATGATTTGATGTTGAGCAATCTGCCCTCGAACCTTCATGGTTTGTGGAGTCCTAGCACCATAGATGGCATTGATGGAAATTTCTGGTGTCTTTCGAACTTCTGCATTTATATCTGCGTCATCTGTCTCCACTTATTCATCACCATTTTCTTCATCAGACCAGTTCCCTTTTTTTTTTTTTTTTTTTTTGGTGTCATGTCTAAGGGTTTAGGGATTAGGGAATTCTTCTAGGAATTTTTTTTTATAGTAAAAGTTAAAAAAAAAACAATTAACTGTTTTGAGAGTTATTTATATTCCATCATGTTAACGAATGTGTTTAAAGTAATTGTTAATAAATTATAATAAGATAGTTTTGATATCACTTCTATGAGAAATATAAAAAACTATCAGTAGCATTTATTGTTTTATCACTCTCCCAATAAAATATTTATAAAAAAAAACAATTAACTATTTTGAGAGTTATTTATATTCAATCGTGTTAACGAATGTCTTTAGGGTAATTGTTAATAAATTATAATAAGATAGTTTTGATATCACTTTTATGAGAAATATAAAAAACTATCAGTAGCATTTATTGTTTTATCACTCTCCCAATAAAATATTTCTAAAAATAGTTTCTAAACCAATACTCTTAGGCATTAGTTAACATTTCCCATTTATATTTCCTATAAAAGTAAATGGTCTATTTTTTTTTTGATAAAACGGTCTATTAACATGACAATAATGTAACCCAAACACCCATGATATTTCATCAGTGTTTTAAATAACAGTTTGAAAAGCTGAAGGAAAAAGAAAAACTGAAGAATAGATAGCTTCAAGGGTAAGAGTCAGCTTCAATACTCTAGTGCATTGAAGCCTACATGTGGACAAGTGGCAAAAATTCAATAATAATCATGCTATATAGAAATCGTGTTTTAGAAACACTATTTCAACTTTACATATCAAACATCCAAACCTTTAAAGTTTGGATATCTTTAAGACACAAATTTTGATAGTATTCATTTGTATCAAAATCACGTCTCTAAGAAACACAATTTCAATTCATATATGAGTTTGGATATCAAACATCCACCTTTAAGGCACAAATTCAATATTATTCATGTTATTTAGAAATTGCATCTTAAATTCTACTTATTGGTTTGGATATCTCTAAGGCAAAAATTCAATAAAATTCATACTATATATAAATCGTGTCTTAAAAATCCAATTTTAGTTCTACATATTAGTTCAAATATCAAACATCCAAACCTTTAAGGTTTAGATAATTCAATAGAATTCATGCTATATAGAAATCTCTAAGGCAAAAATTCAATAGAATTCATGCTATATAGAAATTGTGTCTTAAAAATACTATTTATATTCTGTATATCAATTAATTGGAAATCAGGTTTTGGATATCAGACATCCAAACCTTTAAGGCAAAAATTTAATGGAATTCATGTTATATAGAAAATCGTGTCTTAGAAAGACTATTTTAGTTTTAGATATCATACATCCAAACCTTTAAGCTAGGTTTGAATATGTCTAATGCAAAAATTCAATAATAATCATGCTATACAAAAATTGTGCATTAAAAAGACTATTTCAATTCTACATATCAATTTGAATATCAGGCATCCAAACCTTTAAGATTTGGATATTTCTAAGAAAAAAATTCAATATAATTCATGTTATAAATAATTCACGTCTTAGAAACACTATTTTAGTTTTACATATCAATTTGGATATCAATGGTCATCTTTAAGGAAAAAATCAAATAGTATTCATTTTATACAGAAATTGTGTCTTTGAAGCACAATTTCAGTTCACATATGAATTTAGATATCAAACATAGGAAAAAGTTCAAACTTATTCATTTTATTTAAAAATTGTATCTTAAACACATGTACCAAACGGGCCCTTAGATTTTAGAATTTATAACATCAGCAATATTCATTATCATATATATATATATATATATATATATATATATATATATATAAGATAGCTAATACAACATAAAATTTATAAATTGATGTGACAATGAATATGATTAATAAATGTCATAATATTTTTTTTTTTTGTGATTAGTGACATCTTAGTTTATAAAATTTAGTTAGTAAAATTTGTAATATTCATAGCATTACTTAAAAAGATATATATATATATATATATATATATATATATATATATATATATACAGGGACACGGTTTGCAGCCCAAGCCCAAAATGTATGGGGTCTTGGACCAGTGAGCCTAGTACAATAAATTTGTAGAGAGTGGGTCGAAGAACTAGACCTTAATGAATTGGACAACGGCTAGTGTGGAGTTAGAGGGTGATCAAGCACAAATATGGGGTACTGATATGAATGAACTTACTGTCCGAGAAGGTAATTTTCCATATAAATCAATTAAACCGATTACAAGTATAATTTTGATGGCTACAGTGTTCTCTTTTTTCTTTCTCCCCTCCTCCTCATGGAGGGTTTCTTCCATTATATAGCTCCCTTTGGACCATCTTGATCCTACACTTGTTGATCATTTGAGCCCTTACTTGAGTGTCTGTCCCATCAGACACCCTCTTTGGCTTTCTGTGAGTTGTAGTTGTCAAGGCAGCACTGTTCAGGAGTCTTCTCCACATAAATGCGGCCAGAAAAATAGCTGCAGTGCATTCAATGCGGTGGTAGCAGCTTTTCCTTAGATATTTTTGGATTCCCCTCCCTCTCATATGTTCATGATGCACGTCCATATCGCTGGAGCTTCTTGGAAGGTCACCCTGATTGTTGGAACATATGTTCGAGCTGTATTTATCATACCCGAGGAGAAATTCCTCCTCTGACCACCTTTTACTCATTCCTTACTTATGAGACTCAAAACTGGAATCACCCATAACTGTTTACTCCTTCTCGGACTATTCATGCTTTCGGCCCAGGCCCCAAGGCCCAATATATGATTTGGGCCCTTAACCCTACAATATATATATATACACACACACACTAGCCTCATCTTCCCGCGTATGATGAGGCTTTTTATATTTATTTTTTGGCTTTACATGTTTTACTCATGGCAGTTTTATTTTATTTTATATTTTAAGAAGATGATGTATAAGTATTTGACTACTAACGTGAGAGAGAAATGTGAAGGTGGAAAAAAAAGTTTAGTGATAAAAAAATGGTACATTTGTGGAAAAAAAAGTAGTTTTATTTATTTTTTATTTTTTCAAAAAGAAGAAGTTGTATTAGTACTTGATAACTAACATAAGAGAGAAATGTGGGGGTGGCAGAAGCAGCTGGAGTAGTGGACGGGCCTTTCCCCGTAACACGCACTCCCTTCTTACCAATGTTGGACAATGGCTCGTTCTTCTTGGACCTCATCTTCGCATACAAATCTTTGTTGAACTTGGTCGTCATTTCTACAAGAAGAGAACACTTGTTAAAAAAAAAAATCCAAGTGTATACAAGAGAATCTTAACTAACAAGCTCAATACTTACTCTTTTTTCCTTCAATGTCAATGCTACGCAAGACGTAGGGAGACGGGTCGGGACCAAGATTATAGAAAGCAAGGGTTCGCTGATCCACCAGATCTTCCTAACTTTCTATCGTTAGAGCATATTCTATCGCCTGATCAACATGCTCCTTGTGCCTGCTGTTGAGCTTAGGCCGTCTTTTAACTGCGCAAAACAAGAAGCCAAGGAGTCAGTGACGGTAACAGCAAATACAACCAAAAAAAAAAAAAAAAAAAAACGACGGAAAAAATACTCAGATAATCTTACTGTTATTCTACAATTCTGTTTAGATTTACAAAGGGTTCCCTTATACTGACTTTGGCATCGGAGACATTGTGGGAGGCACCACACCGGTGACCATCTTTGGAGGTACATTTACACAGGTTGGGGATTGGTTCCATTTGCACATTCTGACTGACGAACTTACGCTTCATCAGGAGAAAAAACACTTTTATTTATTTGTTTTAATTTAGCTAAAAATTAGGAGTTTTTAAATTACTAATTTTACATGTCTAACTCTATGATTTAAGTCTTAGAAATGGATGAATTTGAGGGTATTTTGGGCATCTAAATTAAGGATCTCAAATAGGGGATCCTCAATTTAGATATACATATATATATATATATATATATATTTATATTTTGAAAGTGTTTGATATGATATGACTCTTTTATGACTAGCCCGAATCTGCTCCATATCCGTTCATGGGTTTAGACTTTAGAATCACGTTTTGGAAAGTACTCCTAGAATTATTAGGACTTACTATCAGTCTCAAGCTTCAAAATCACTTTCTCTGCATACATATAAATTGGAAGCTACTCGTGAGTTGCATTCTTTTTCAGTGTAACAAGTTAAATAGAGGTTATGTGGTTTCAGGTTTTCAGGCCAAATCTTTTCAAGAAATCAATTAGAAGATTCAATGTGGCATAGTGGGCTTACTCATTCCCGTTGACTGTCCTTGCTCTAGCTTCCACAGAATATGCACAAGAAGTGAAAGGGAGCATTGCACACATCCTGATGCTTCTTCTATTGGCAATATCTGTTTTAGTTTTACTTGGTCTTATGGTATTCACTTTGTTCAACACTAAGATGCTCTTATCTGACAACGATCCAATTGTTACTCTGTTTAATCATTTACCAAGAGCAGTGTGACCAAAAGATGTGGATTATAAATCACATTCAAGCTCAATCGTGACACAAAGTTTACACAGTTTAACTCTAGTATCTTGTAAACTTCATTACTTCTTACTCGTTTCCTTGATATATGTGGGATATAGTACACCTATTTCTATGTGAGGACCATAAAAGTAGTGATTGTAGAGTGCTTATGTGCACTTGACACAATACATGTTCTAAAATAACCACGTGTCGGTTCTATGGCAAAATTGTTACTAATAAGTGTTGATCGAAGAAGCTTTTTATTGATTGCAAGAGTGTTTATATTCACTAGATGAAACACGAACATGAGACATGTCCTAAAATGGTTATATGTTAGTCCTATTATAAAAAATTTGGAAAAAAATGTTACTAATAGATCTTGATGGGATAAGCTTTTTGTTAGGTATTGATGGTAAAGAGAAAAATGTTTTTGAGTTTTTTATTATTTATTATTAATTATTTTTATCATTGTTTTTGTATTTTTGTTTTCTAAAAATTGTTTTTAAACAAATCTTTTCCAAACACATTTTTATTTTGAAAAAAAATCATAAAAACAAGTTTTTAAGTTCAATCTCAAAAACAATTTTAGAGTAATATTTAGAACAATGTAAATAGTCAAATGTTTTTGGCAACCTCTTAAAAACTCTATGCTAGTTTTGCTAAATGGGCTGAAATTTCTGTTAAAAACTCTTTTGGGCTCTTGTAGCACTCTATGGGCCTTCTATAATTCTAGATGGGCGCAACTCAAACTAAATTCTACACAAATAGCAGGAACTAAATTATGAATCTGAGTATTGTGAAACACCATATGCAAGTCTGAACAAACAAACGTTAACCGGTCCAATATGCATTCCTAAAACTCCAAAATTGCTAGTCTGATCAAAATGACTTTAATATTTAGCATCATGTTTATGTTGAGGATAAATAATTGCAACACATGCCCAGCAATAATTTAAACATCATGTGACAACCTGTTGCGTCAAATTTAACTCAAGAAGTGGACCATTTTAATTAGAAGTACTTTTCCATTGATTTAAAATTTCTTTGTGAAAAACTGGTAAGACGTCGGTACAAAACATCCTAATATAACTGACATAACAGTATAACACAACATTTTCAATCAACGTCCCTAACCACTAACCAGTATGATGGGCAAACAAATTTTTAGTGAAACATATTTAAATATGATATATATTTAATTAAAACCATTGATAGTTAAAAATTCAATCTGAGAAATTGTAGAAATATTATATGTACTTGTCCGTTTGGGAACGACTTATTTAGCTGAAACTAAAAATTTTTTGCTGAAAATGTAGAAAATAGGTTAAAAAATAAGCTGAATAGTACAATAGGATCATTGAATAGTATCAAAAAGTGCAGTGGAACCCATGAATAGTAGTAAAAATAAGCTAAAAGTATAAATAAGCTGAATTTTTCAGCTCATCCCAAACGGATGGGTAGTTTAATTATAAAAATAAAAATTGAAATCAAAAGAATATGAAGGAAATATGAGATATGATTTAATTATAATTTATTTAGTATTGAGTTGATCTAGAACAATATTTCATAAACACAATAGGTTGACTACAGATCCTTTATGTCAGAGCAACAACACTATCTGCAAGAGTTACATCATTTATAAGTTCCTAAGGCCCTCCACACCCACTTGAAATAATACCGAACTATCCCCAAATTACAAACACTTAAAAACTAATTCATAGGATTTCCAATCCAACATTTGAGTAACCATTGTCAACCTGTCTTTGCAAAGAGCTATGCATGTTGGTAAACCCTAATTTTTTTTACCATATGATTAATCTTTTACCATATGATTTTGTTTTCTATTCTTGATCTTATCATTAAAAATTTACCATCTATATCCGATATAATATATATTAGCAGTGGAATTTCAAATTTAGTTAAAATTAAAATTTTGTTTTTAACTGTGATGTTGTGCCAAGTGTTATTGCAGTTAAATTTTACACATTCTAATTTTATGCTAAGGATTCATTCAAATTAAATTAAACTACACTTATGACACTTTTATGTTCAGGGATGTTTTGTTTTTTAATGTTGTGAGAAATCATGGTCTCGATGATACCTTGGGTGTACGGATAGGCCATGAATAAATAGTTTATCAAAATTATGACTCAATTGGTAATATTGTTCCTCATAGATTGAGGATTTTACATTTATGTTACCACTTATTTAATGAAAAGAAAAAAAATAAAAACAAAAAAAATACAACATTTACATTGATGTAAAACATAAGAGTGAAAACTACAACACATTGCTTCATAAATTCAACTTGTTTGAATTTACAAAATCTATAAGTATATTTGAATATTATGTTTGAAACCCTAATTTGATGCTCGCGTCGCATGTTCATGTTTGCATTCATGCCAAATCATTGAATAATGCCAATTTTGAAGAAACTTAGTGCAAAAAATTAGAGTGTGCTCTAATTTTTGAACTCCCCTTTTGAACACCACAAAGTCAGCCATCCCATCAAAGGAAAACCTAGAAACTTTAAATACCACCCACCCAAATATTCCCCACACCATACCAGAACCCCACATCATAGAGACACTAAACCTCGACATTCTAGAAACCCAGAAAACAACCACCAGCCCCACATGCTCCACCCCAATAGTGAACACTGGCCCACTACTTTGCACCTGGCGTAGACTGGGCCCACCTAAACAAATAATAGACACAAGTGATTCTAATGGACTCCTTGTGGGCCCAAACGTAAAACTCATGCAGAACACTCCCATGCAGACACACTCCATGATAAGAAACAAAAACTCTCAGATGATGAAGCAAAAACACTCCATGATAAGAAACAAAAACTCTTAGTTGATGAAGCAAAAACCTTGGGTAAGCTCATGGCAGACAATTTGGGATCGGCGGTGGCTGCTTGGCAGCACCGCCGGGAACAATGAGCATTCTAAGCTGGAACTGTCGGGGGCTTGGGAACCCCTAAACAGTTAGTGCTCTTAAGAAAGTATGGAAGAAAAAAGCTCCCATTTGTGTCTTCTTGATGGAGGCTAAACTTACCACTGAGCAACTGAATAACATGAAATAGAATTGGGATTACAACCAAGGCTTGGTGGTTTATTCTGATGGTTTGAGTGGTGGAATGGCACTTTTGTGGAAACAAAACACTCAGGTACATGTTCAGAATTTTTCCCGTTGGTTTATTGATGCCCATTTAGTCTATGCAGATACAGGTCTGAAATGGCGGCTCATTGGCTTTTATGGCCATCCCGATACAAGCAAACGTGAGGAAACATGGACTTTGCTTGAATCACTTGGAAGCTCCAATGCATTGCCGTGGCTATGTCTGGCTGACTTCAACGAGATCATTAGCCGTACAGAGAAGGCAGGTGGAAGCCTACGTCCAACTTGACAAATGGACCGATTCCGTACTGCCATCTCACGTTGTGGCTTCGTGGATTTAGGTCACATGGGCTCTCCTTTTACATGGTCATGGAACCACCCTACAGAAGGTCTTATCCACATCTACCTAGACTAAGCCCTTACCACTGCTGCATGGAAGAGAAACTTTCTCAGAACCAAGGTGCACCATCTCTCGATGTCCACATCTAACCACTCCATGCTTGCGATTTGTCTACCAACTCTGAAACCACGTCAAAAACGCTACCACCCACCTTTTCGCTTCGAAGCAATGTGGCTTAAAGACCCACGCTGTGCTGAGGTTGTTGAAGAAGCATGGATGAAAGGCTTATATAGGCCAGATGGTGCCAAAATCTCCAACTGTCTGGACAGCTGCAAAACACGCCTATCTGCATGGAACAAATCAGAGTTTGGACATATGCGTAGGCAGATTGAACGGCTAAAGGTCACACTACAATCATTGGAACAGCACCCCCAACAGAATTATGCGAAAATTCACGAGGTCCGCAACCCTCTCAATTGTTGGCTTGATGCAAAAAACACGATGTGGCATTAGAGATCCAGGCACCTATGGATAACTGATGGTGACCAAAACACGTCCTTTTTTCACCAAAAAGCTTCTAACTGTAAGGAGCGAAACTCAACCCAGGGTATTACTGATGAGAATGGGGTTTGGCAGGAAGATGACCAGGTCATGGAATGGGTTATCTTGAATTACTTCACTAGTATTTTTCAGACCAATGGCCCAACGGATACAACTCCTGTAATTGAATCAATAGAGCCCGTTGTCACTAGCCCCATGAATGAGTATCTCTGCCAAACTTTTCAAGTTGAGGAAGTTCACAAAGAACTAAAGCAAATGCACCCGAAAAAATCACCAGGTCCAGATGGCATGCCTCCTTTCTTCTATCAGCACTTTTGGTCCTTATCAGGTGAGTGTGTCACCAATGCAGTACTTGATTTCTTAAACTTGGAAATTATTCTCCCCAATTTTAATGAAACCCATATTGTGCTCATACCTAAAGTGAAGAACCCTACAAAGATAAATCAATATAGGCCCATCAACTTGAGTAATGTCATCTTTAGACTTGCCTCCAAAGTCCTAGCAAATAAACTGAAGCGCTTCCTTCCAGATATTGTCAATAAAAATCAAAGTGCTTTTATGTCCTCTCGCCTTATCACAGACAATGTATTAGTTTCTTTTGAGACCATGCACTACTTAATCAACAAACGAAATGAGAGGCAAGGGGAGATGACTTTGAAACTTGATATGAGTAAGGTTTTTGATAGAGTGGAACGAGGGCGTCTAAAGAATATTATGCTAAAAATGGGTTTCTCTGATAGATGGGTGAACATTATGATGCTTTGTGTTACATCAGTTACATATTCCGTCCAGATTAATGGTACATCCCGAGGCCACATCACCCCTATAAGGAGCTTGCGACAAGCGGACCCTATATCTCCTTTTCTTTTCTTGTTTTGTGTAGAAGGACTATCAGCTCTTCTCTTTCAAGCCACAAGAAATGGAGGTTTGCATGGAGTAGCCGCCTGTCCACAGGGCCCTCGGATATCACATCTCTTTTTTGCCGATGACAATATCATTTTCTGTCAAGCCACCAGTGATGATTGTAGCTGCCTGGAATAGATTTTGGAGACGTATGAAAAAGCATATGGCCAACAACTCAATAGAGAGAAGACCTCATTATTCTTCAGCCATAACACTCCCCAAGAAACTAAGGAGTATATATAGCACCGTTTTGGAGTGGATGTCATCAAGCAGCATGAAACCTACTTGGGATTACCTTCCCTAGTTGGTAGATCTAAGAAAAACACCTTTCATGCATTAAACGAGAGGCTGGACAATAAACTCTCCGGGTGGAAGGAAAAGATGCTCTCACAAGTAGGGAAGGAAATCCTCATCAAAGCAGTGGCTCAAGCCATCCCTACTTATACAATGAGTGTTTTCAAGTTACTGAACACCTTGTGTGATGAGTTAACTAGCATGGTTCGTACTTTTTGGTGGGGATAGTCCAACGGCAAAAATAGGATGGCATGGTTGAGCTGGGATAAAATGTGTGCACCTAAAAAGGATGGGGGGCTTGGCTTTCGAGACCTTCATGCTTTTAACTTGGCACTCCTGTCGACGCAAGGTTGGCATCTACAGACAAACACACACTCAATGGTATACCTTGTTCTCAAAGCTCGTTATTTTCCTAATAGTGATTTTCTCCATGCAGAGCTTGGCCGACAACCTTCCTATGCATGGCGAAGCCTCATGGCAGCCCAACACATTGTCGATGCTGGTCACCGTTGGCAGGTGGGATAGATGGATCCCACAACCATCTACTTTTCGCGTTATCACCTTGCCAAATACGCTCCACATTGATTCCATGGTCTCCGAGCTTATCGATGAAGAGACAGGTGAATGGAAGGCTGCTTTGATCAAGTAGATTTTCCTACCTACTGAAGCCCAGACCATCTTAGGCATCCCACGGAGCCATCGACATACCAATGACCGCATGGTTTGGGCCTATACACCTAAAGGAACTTTCATGGTAAATAGCGCCTACAAAGTGGCCATCGCTATGTCAACAAATACCACCACAGAGGGTGCCTCGACCAATGATATGATGGGACGGTTTTGGGGAAAAATTTGGAGCCTTGATATCCCTAATTGAAAACTTTTGCATGGAAAGCAAGCCGCAACATCCTCCTTACAAAGGTAAATCTTTGCCGTCGCAGAGTGATTGATAATGCCACCTGTGAAGCATGCGGTTGGGCTGAAGAAACAAGTGGACATTTGTTTTGGGATTGCACCAAGGCACGTGAAGTATGGTTGGCCACGGGAATACCTTTTGATGCTACAGGTGTCAGCTTCAGGGAGTTTATTGATCTTCTCTGGTACCTCATCTTTGTGCAGCACATGGGAAATGACTTGGTTGAGCTCATTGTCACAGTGGCGTGGTGCATGTGGTACGACCGCAACAAGACAAGGCTTGGCTCCACCAAACAGACCAGCCATGAGATTATCCACAAAGCTCGCTCCATCCTCGATGAATTCCAGCTAGCTCACCTTGCTCGACCTCTCTTCAAGGAATAAGCGGATCCTTATTGGATTCCACCTTCACATCCATGGTATAAAGTCAACATCGACGCTGCAATCTTTTTGGACCTTCACACCATCGGCATCAAGGTTATAATACCTGACCATGAGGGATCGATGATAGCCATTTTGAGTAAGCACTTACCACTACCGTTGGGTCCATTGGAGGCAGAAGCAAAAGAGTGCAGATGAAGCAGTCTCCTTTGCATGGGACGTTGAAGTCTAGGAGGTGATTTTTGAGACCGACTAGAAGGTAGTTTCTGATGCTCTATGTGGTACCATTACACACCGGGTCACAATTGTGGACATCATTGAAGGAACTCTTCACTAACTGCAAGCCTTTCGACGAACTCAGTTTCAACATGTGAGACAGACAGCCAACCAAGCAGCACATTCCTTAGCACGACATGCTAAAGGAATTAGTGAATTTGTAACGTGGATAGAGGAAAACCCACCCTTTCTTGATTCCCTTGTGTTTCGGGAAGCTATGTAGCTTATTCTCTTCTTTTCAATAAAGTTTCAGTATTTCCCATAAAAAAAAAAACAATTATACTGTCAATCAATTTTTTTTTTTTTTAGAAACTTATCCTGTCAATCAAGTTGTGATGGGGTCCTTCCCTTCTTAACCTTCACCCACCTCCCTGCTTATCCTACGCCCACCACACCACAACCGCCACCACTACCACCGATCTTCGATCTTCCCACTGCGGGCAACATTCTCTTCCCTTGATCCGACCTTCCTCATTCTTAGATTTGAGGTAAGATTCGCTCTTTTCTCCGCCTTGATTTGGAAAATTACGTGCATTTTAATTCAATTTTAGGTTTTTGGATCGGAAAATTTGCAACAATGAGACAAAAATCAAAGGTAAAAATTCAATCTTAGTTCTACATATAAGTTCGAATATCAAACATCCAAAACTTTAAGGTTTAGATTATTCAATAGAATTCTTACTATATAGAAATCTCTAAGGAAAAAATTCAATAGAATTCATGCTGCATAGAATGTTTGTCCTAAAAATACTATTTATGTTCTACATATTTGGATACCAAGGTTTGGATATCAGACATCCAAACCTCTAAGGCAAAAATTCAATGGAATTCATGTTATATAGAAAATCGTGTTTTAGAAAGACTATTTTAGTTTTAGATATCATACATCCAAACCTTTAAGGTTTGAATTTCTTTAACGCAAAAATTCAATAATAATCATGCTATACAAAAAATGTGTATTAGAAATACTATTTCAGTTCTACATATCAATTTGAATATCAGGCATCCATACCTTTAAGATTTGGATATTTCTAAGAAAAAAATTCAATATAATTCACGTTATAAAGAAATCGCGTCTTAGAAACATTATTTCAATTCTACATATCAGTTTGGATATCAATGGACATCTTTAATGAAAAAATTAAATAGTATTCATTTTATACAGAAATTGTGTCTTTGAAGCACAATTTCAGTTCACATATGAATTTGGATATCAAATATAGGGAAAAAAATTCAAACTTATTCATTTTATTTAAAAATTGTATCTTAAAAACACATTTCAGTTCTACATATATATCAGTTTGGATATTAGTCATCTACTCTAATGAAAAAATTCAATAGAATTCTTACTATATAGAAATTGTGTTTTAAAAACACTATTTTAGTTTTACATATTAGTTTGGATCTCTTTGACAAAGATTTAATAGTATTCATGCTATATAGAAATCATGTCTTAAAAAGATTATTTCAATTTTACATATCAGTTTAAATATTAGACATTCAAACTTTTAAGGTTTGAATATCTTTAAGGCAAAAATTCAATAGAATCCATGCGTGTTATAGAAACACTATTTCAATTTTATATATCAATTTGGATATCAGATATCATGCTATACATAAGTCGTGTTTTAAAAAGATTATTTCAGTTCTACATATTAATTTGAATATCTGATATCTACGTCTCTAAAGCAAAAATTCATGCTATATTCACTTATGATAATTATTACTGTGCAACAGGCAACAGCTGCCATTTCAGCTAGTTTTTATGTTTCTTCTTTTTGGCACCATTGCTCCATTTTCTAGAATTAAAAAAAAAAGAAAAAAAAAAGAATTGTACAAATATTTTCTTTAATAAGAATACGTTCATTTTCTCACCAGTCTTTCCCTGTTTTGATAAAGTGTGCGTTTGGGTTAGGTGAAAAAATTAAAATTATTTTACTATTTAGTTTATTTTTGTTATTATTCATAGGCCCTACTGCACTTTTTAGCACTATTTATGAGCCTATTGTACTATTTTAACTAACTTTTACTTTTATCTACAGTATTTTCAGTAATAATTTTTCAGTTTCAACAAAATAAGCGGTATCCAAACACCCCAAAGTTAACTAAATCTACTGCTGCGGAATTGTCATGCCACCGCAGAAAACTTGTTGGACTCGTCCGAATTGTAAAATATATATATGTTTGAAATTTGGCGAGGGGTGAGCCAATCGTTATTAATATACAAACCATTTGGTCTCACTTCTGGAAATCTCGCCAAGATTCAAGGGATTTCAATTCTAGCAAATAACATTTGATCTTGACATATACCTTCTTTTTTTTTTTTTGAGATTTGATCTTGACATATACGGTCCAATTAAAAACTGGAGTTTATGTTTATCCAATTAAAAATTCACGAGTACCTACTCTCTTTAACTGGTTTAAATTTATTTTGGTTTCTTTGCCCGTCATTTCATTAAATAATGATAATTTTTCTACGATTGTGCTACGTGCATTATATTTGATCTTTTCTTAATTCAAGCATGCATTACTTAAGCTTCTATTTTTTATTTGTTGATGATATACACAAAGATAATAATTGATTTAATTTGCCTACCTTCGTAATTTAATGACCTTGTAATTAAATTATATTCAATCTTCAGCAGCTTTCCAGGTTGGGGCCGGGGAGTTCTTTGATGTGCGACCACGTGTAAACATATATAGTCTCAGAGAAAAAAAAAAAGATGAAGACTTATTTTTCTAATAATTTTATTTATGTACTATTGTACATTCGTAATCTAACCACTTGTTTTTTTTGTGTAAAAAGTCATTCATGTATCAAAAATATCAGAAGACACTAAAGACAGACAACTTACCTAACTGCAAGGTTCCTGAATATTATCATTGTCCTCTTAGGCTAATACCATCTTGTTTGGCTTTGTGATAGAAGTTCTTGTATCAATTGTTGTGAAATACACACAAAATAATAAAATAGTTAGCATCACAATACATGGGCAATACAAACTAGAATTCTCTATTAATAATAGGAATTACAACCACACATCAACTCTCACCAAAAACTCTTAAACATAAACCGACTCAAATGTCAATACGCCCAAAGGTGACTTCATACTAATTCATTGGACAAGCTTGGTCTTTAATAACTCTCCCGCAAGACAAAATTAAACTTTGTTTCTAACTTTCACACACAATCAAGCAATAACAACACCACTCTTTGCTCAACCTTCACTAAAAAAAAACCTTTAAGAAGCCTAGTAGTATGTACCTACATTTTTTGATAATCTAGTACGTACCTACATTTAATTGTTCCTCTCTCTTTCTTTTTCTCTGTTAATTAGCACCCACAAATTGAGACTATTACGTTGATCAAAATATATTTCAATTAATAAATAAATAGCATGTGGTAGTAGTTTCAGTTAATCGAAATATTTGTTAGTTTATATTTGATAATTTACAACAAAAAAGTATCTAATAAACGTCTATTCTCCAATCAGAATAAAAATATAAAAAACTCCATCTGGAAAAGTTCTTTCTTTTCTTTTTTTGGCTTGAAAAGGTCATTACATAGCACCAGAAGAAACATCACGAATCACGAATCACGACTCACAAGCATCAAGCACCAAGCACTAAGGCTCTGTCAAAGGCTCGGCGGATTGAAACTGAGCTGGTCCAAGTCCAACTAGAGACGGAACCAGGATTCAAACTTAGGGGGGCCAAAGTTCTTTGTTCAAGAATTTTAGAAAGTTTAAATATTAATATCAAAGGTTGACAACGATGCATTATTAACATTAATTTTTTAATTATTTTGTATTTTTTCTTTTTTTTTAAAATCAATAATAGATATTTATAACCAAGAGACCAGTAAGTCAATTGGCACGTCTTGATATTTTCAAGGTCTGACTGAGGTTAGACCAATTATTTATTCTATCCACATTATAATTTTTTTTTAAATCTATTTATTCTTTTCACATAATTCTATACCTAATAACTTCATAATGATATATATAAAATATTCTAAAAAAAAAAAAAAAAAAAAAAACTATAGTTAAAAGTTCAAATCCATGTCTAGTATTACATTAATAAAACAACTAAAATAATGGTTAATCAACATCATGCACTAATATTCAGCGAAAAAAAGGGTGAGACAATTATTGGTGCCTTGGTTAAGGAGTTTTTTATTTATAATTACTTGGTTAAGGTTGAGGTAGCATAAAGATGTGAGATCTTTTCCTTTTAAAAATTTTCATTTTGAAAAAGTAGTAAAAAAAGAAAAGAAAAAGAGATTTGTTAAACAATCACATGATAATGAACAATAACTTTGAGTCTTCAACAATGTAAATAATAAAGTTTTTCCCATCACTACATTAATTTAGCTAAGGCACAAAGTTTATTACCAATAGACTAATCACACACATGCTCTGGGGGCAATTTAGGTAAGGCACAAAACAGTAGATTGTTGTTTCACACGTGTATTACATTTATTCATGCATGCCAAGTCTGTCCCAAAGTTAATAAAACATTAAAAATTAATAAAATTCTATCATTCAAAATTTTTTTTTTTTTTTCCATAGGTTGTGTTAAAGAGCAGCAGCTCTTTAAAAAAATAAATTTTCTTCATGGGTTGAGTTAAAGACACCAACTGATCCAAGTTGCTGGTGACACTAATTGGTGTGTGGATGGAGTGATTAGCAGCATATGAGTTGTCTCTATGACTATGGGGTGGAGTAATTTGAGAGGGACAGAGCTCTCAAAATGAGAGGTAAAAATTGGGTAAAGATTATTGGGTTTTTGTGATTTGTTTTGATAGGATTTATAATTTTTTTGTTATAATTTTTTTTTTTTACTTAGACCGTGTCCAAAGATTTTATTTTATTATCTGAATATGTGAATTGTTTTGTGGATTTTCCTTGTTGTCCGGATTTGTAAATTGTCCAAATGTTTAACTAAATGTTTTTCTTGATATTCTTGGGACAACCAGACAATGGATGATGTGATAATTTTTTTCATTTTTGGTTTCATGGGTTAGCTTGTAAATTGTTTGGGAGAGGGGGGCAAGTATATTAATTTTAGAGCCAAAAGTAAATTTTTTATGCTAATATATATACTAGGGAATTTTTTTTCAAAGGCTGAGGGGCCCATGGCCCCCTCAGCCCCTAGGTAGTTCCGTCCCTGGGTCCAACCATCACAGCTGAGAATACCTCTTTATATCAATGCCCATTGACCTAGCCCATGCACTGCGTCATCATATTAAGTATTAACCACTACATTTCTTATTATTTTTTACACGTTCTCTTCTCTCCTCCTCGCTTACTATATAGTTTATGAAATATAAAATAGCCTAGTGTGCATAAACTCCCACACACTAAAACCATTCACTAAAGTTTCCAATGACTCAAGTCTCTAATATATATCCTCCTATGGCAACCCAAGGATCTCAATCTGAGATTGAAGTAGTGGTTGAGGCATCCACAACCTTCACAAACCATAATCAACAAACAGTACTCTCAATCATAATACTGAAACGATTGCTAAACACATTAAACTCAATACTAGCCAAATTTCATGCAGGGTATTTCAGAATAAGCTTATCTCTAGGTAGCCAAGTTTTGTTATGGAAGACACTAAATGGACCAAGCAATGACACAAGTATTCTACGTCACGTGCTTCACATCCTTCATCCAACGCCTTTTCTCGTACTATGGTCTCTGGCTCTGTTTATACTTGTTTTACTATCTCTGCTTTACCTCTTGAAATGCTTGTTTCACTTTAACACAGTGAAGACAGAGTTCTTGCACAACGTAGGGGTCAACTACCTATTCGCTCCATGGATTTCTTGGCTTCTTTTGCTTCAATCTGCACCATTCATAGCTCCAAAAACCTTCCCCTATTTAGTCCTTTGGTGGGTTTTTGTGATTCCTCTGGTGGTGCTTGATGTAAAAATCTATGGCCAATGGTTCACAAAGGGCAAGAGGTTCTTATCAACCGTGGCAAATCCAACTAGCCAATTATCAGTCATCGGAAACTTGGTTGGAGCTCAAGCCGCTGCGTACATGGGGTGGCAAGAAACCTCTATTTTCTTGTTTTCCTTAGGCATAGTGCACTATTTAGTGCTTTTTGTGACTCTTTATCAGCGATTTTCGGGTGGGATTCAGCTGCCAGGGATGTTGAGTCCGGTCTTCTTTTTGTACTTTGCAGCACCGAGTGTGGCGAGCTTGGCTTGGGAGTCCATAGCTGGGGCTTTTGATATTGTTTCAAAGATGCTATTCTTCCTCTCGCTCTTCCTCTTTACGTCTCTGGTATGTATTGGTTGCATTGAAAATTACGGTCATGACAATAGTCAAGTAGTTTGGATGTATCACTTTAGATAGAACTCAACCCCTAGATATATAAATTTTGTTTAGAGATATTTTTTAACTTAATTATGACATTTGTTTTTAATGATTGTTCTTTATTATCAAATCAAATCCTATGATAAACCGTCCAACTGACTAGTTTGACCAAATTAATTAGATCATAATTCATAAGCTGCTTTTGGAATTGGAATCAGATTTATCAAAGATCATATGCAAGCTTTTAACTCAAACAAGATTTTTAAATTTAGAAATTATAATATCTGCCATATTAATTATAGATATAAAATAAAGAGAAAGTTTATACAAATTTTATAACATAAAATTTATAAATTGATTGATGCTACAAATGTGATTAGTGGATTTTAATAAAATAATAAATTAATGAATGTTATAATAATTATTATTATTTTTTTGTGATTAGAAACACATTAATTTGTAAAAATCAGTTAGTAAAATTTGTAGTATATATTTCTAACATCACTCATATATGGTCTTATTGAAAGTTTTTGATGAAAATAAAATCTGCATTGATATCAGATGACTTTAATTTTATGACTAGCCCGAACCTGCTCCATCCGTTCATGGGTTTAGAAACACATTTTGGAAAGTACTTCTAGAACAATTAGGACTTACTTTCAATCTTAATCTTCAAAATCACTTTCTCTATTTCGTACGAAATCCCAAGTAGTCCAATATTGGGAGCTACTCGTAAGTTGCATTCTTTTTCAGTGTAACAAGTGAAGTAGAGGTTATGTGGTTTCAGGTCTTCAGGCCCAACCTTTTCAAGAGATCAATGAGAAGATTCAATGTGGCATGGTGGGCTTACTCATTTCCTCTGACTGTCCTTGCTCTAGCTTCCACGGAATATGCACAAGAAGTGAAAGGGAGCATTGCACACATCCTGATGCTTCTTCTATTGGCAATATCTGTTTTAGTTTCCCTTGGTCTTATGGTGTTCACTTTGTTCAACGCTAAGATGCTCTTACCTGACAACGATCCAATTGTTACTCTGCTTAATCATTTACCAAGAGCAGTGTGACCAAAAGATGCGGATTATAAATCACAATCAAGCTCAATCGTGACACAAAGTTTACATAGTTTAACTCTAGTATCTTGTAAACTTCATTACTTCTAACTCATTTCCTTGTTATATGGGGGATATAGTACACCTATTTCTATGTGAGGACCGTAAAAGTAGTGATTGTAGAGTGCTAGCTTATGTGCACTTGACACAATATATGTTCTAAAATAACCATGTGTCGGTTCTATGGCGAAATTGTTACTAATAGGTGTTGATCGAAGAAGCTTTTTATTGATTGCAAAGTGTTTATATTCACTAGATGCAATATGAACATGACACATGTCCTAAAATGGCTATATGTTAGTCTGATTAAAAAAAAATTGGAAAAAAATGTTACTAATAAGTGTTGATGGGATAAGCTTTTTGTTAGGTATTGATGATAAAGAGAAAAATGTTTTTGATTTTTTTTAATTATTTATTATTTATTATTTTTACCATTGTTTTCATATTTTTGTTTTCTAAAAATTGTTTTTAGACAAATCTTTTCCAAACACATTTATATTTTGAAAAAAAAATCATAAAAACAAGTTTTTAATTTCAATCTCAAAAACAATTTTAGAGTAATATTTAGAACAATGTAAATGGTCAAATGTTTTTAGCAACCTCTTAAAAACTCTATGCTAATTTTGCTAAATGGGCTAAAGTTTCTGTTAAAAACTCTTTTGGGCTCTTGTAGCACTCTATGGGCCTTCTATAATTCTAGATGGGCGCAACTCAAACTGAATTCTGCCCATATACCAGGAACTAATGGTCCATTTGGATTGAGGGAGAATGAGGAGGAGTAGAGTAGATTTACACTCTGTTTGTTTCGATGTAAAATATTTTCACATTTTACGGTGTTTGTTTTGGAGTAAAATGTTTAGTCAAAAGTAAAATATTTTCGGTCAATGAAACCAACCAAGGCAAATTTGTGTAAAATATTTTACACTTGAAATATTGGTAAAATATTTTACATTTGTTGCACTCTCTCTGTCCCGACTCTCGATACACTGCCTTTTTCTTTGTCATCTCAAGCTTTCTCAGTTTTCTCCACAACCCAGCCCACCGTCAGCCCTTCTCTCCCACCCATCACTGGCTCTCCTTTCACCGGCGCCACCCATCACCACTGGCTCCATGTCATCGACGCCACCTTCAGTTCTTAAGTTCGATTTCTCATTTTCCTAACTGTTTTTCGTTGTTCTCCATCTCTTTTTTTTTTCTTTTTTTTTTTCTTTTTCAGTGCCACTGTCAATCTTATTTAGCTGGGTTTCTGGAGATTGAGTTGTGGTGGAGCTTGCTTTTAGTGGGTCGAAGGTGGATTTGGTGATTGAGATTGGATAGTTTTTGGGTTGATGGATTTTGGGTCTCAATTGTTTGAAGGATTTCAGGTACGGTTTGGGTTTCTCGACGACTTGACGGCGGTAGGATGTTAGTGGCTTGATGGACGGCGTGGGTGGGTTGTTTTTCATGGGTCTTAATTTTTCATTTTGGTGGCAGATTTCAGTTGTTTCTCATGGGATGATTGTGGTAGATCTTGATTATTTTTTCCATGGGTTTGTGGCTTTGGATTTACCGGTGATCCTTTAGTAGCTCCAAATAGACTATGCTTTGGATCCTTTGCAATGATTGCGGTAAAAAATCAAAGGTACAATTCCATGTTGTGGCTTAGAAATGCTTGAACTGCAAATCTAATAACACGGGGCTGAGCAAGTGGCTATGGCTAGACCGTTACAAATTTACAATGAATTTGGAAATAGTAATGACAACTGCAAGTGTACTCAAATTGAATGCATCTCTTACAAGGATTTCCCTTCACTGCTTCAATTACCTGAGTCATATTCATGGATAGAGAGAATTGTGGTCCTCCCTTGGTGGTACTGATCTTGTTATTTGCTGGGAATCTCTCACAATTGATCCTATCCTGCAGCCCGTTCTCTGCCAGAAGATCCCACAAGATTCACTTGCAATCCCCTGTTATCCTATGCATTTGTCCCCCCATATTGTTCTCTTGTATTTAAAGAATGCCATCTATGGTTGGATATGTATTGATCCGGTGTGCTGTGAGTTAGAAAGATGTTCACATTTTACATCAAACAAAACTTGAAAATGATTTTTCTTATGCAACCAAACATGGTAAAATGAAAATATTTTACATGTAAAATATTTTACATTTGAAAATATTTTACTTTAAAACAAACGGAGCGTTAGCACAAAATTAGCTTATTTTTAGCCAATTCTACTTTACTCCCCTCCACTCCTCCTTCTTCCACCCTCCATCCAAACAGGCCATAAATTATGAGTCTGAGTATTGTCAAACACCATATGCAAGTCTGAACAAACAAACAAACAAACAAACGTTAACCGGTCCAATATGCATTCCTAAAATTCCAAAATTGCTAGTCTGATCAAAATGACTTTAATATTTGGCATCATGTTTATGTTGAGGATAAATAATATTGCAACACATGCCAGCAATAATTTAAACATCATGTGACAACCTGTTGCGTCAAATTTAACTCAAGAAGTGGACCACTTTTATTAGAAGTTAAACTGGGGAAAAATACTTTTCCATTGATTTAAAATTTCTTTGTGAAAAACCGGTAAGACTTCGGTACAAAACATCCTAATATAACTAACATAACACAACATTTTCAATCAACGTCCCTATATAACCACTAACCAGTATGATGGGCAAACAAATTTTTAGTGAAACATATTTAAATATGATATATATATTTAATTAAAAACATTATTCAGCAAAAAAAAAAATTTAAAAACATTGATAATTAAAAATTCAATCTGAGAAATTTTAGAAAATATTATATGTAGTATCCGTTTGGGAACAACTTATTTAGTTGAAATTGAAAACTTTTTGTTGAAAATGTAGAAAATAAGTTAAAAAATAAGTTGAATAGTACAGTGGGATCTATGAATAATATCAAAAAATGTAGTAGGACTCAAGAATAGTAGCAAAAATAAGCTAAAAATGTAGATAAGCTGAATTTTTAGCTCATCCCAAACGGATGCGTAGTTTAATTATAAAAATTAAAATTAAAATCAAAACAATATGAAGGAAATATGAGATATGATTTAATTATAATTTATTTAGTATTGAGTTGCTTTAGAACAATATTTCATAAACACAATAGGTTGACTACAGATGCTTTATGTTAGAGCAACAACACTATCTGCAAGAGTTGCATCATTTCTAAGTTCCTAAAGCCCTCCATACACACTTGAAATAATACCGAACTATCCCCAAATTACAAACACTTAAAAACTAATTCATAGGATTTCCAATCTGACATTTGAGTAACCATTGTCAACCTGTCTTTGCAAAGAGCTATATGCACGTTGGTAAACCCTAAAACCAAAATAGTTTCTTCAAAGTTGGTGTTATTCGATGATTTGGCATGAATGCAAACATGAACATGCGATGCAACCGTCAAATTAGGGTTTCAAACATAATATTCAAATATACTTATATGAAAATTTTATTTTTCTCATGATCACACGCGCTACTTCTATTTATGACAACTTTGGAAAGCTTTGTGCGCTATTAACTTTATAATGATCGTGTGTGTATGACATGAATCCAAGGCCTTCAAACTTTTCTATGAGAAGACTAACTTTGGTATGGTGTCTAATCCCTTCCATTTATGTAATGTAACCTTCAAACTTAGATTATTGGTTCTAGACCAAACTTTTTATTGTATTTTCTCACATTTTAGAATGTAACTATGAATCAAAGTTGTTATTTTTCTTAAATTGTAATTATGAAGCAATGTGTTGTAGTTTTCAATCTTATGTTTTATATCAATGTAAATGTTGTATTTTTTTCGTTTTTATTTTTTTCCTTTAATTAAATAGGTGGTAACTTAAATGTAAAATATTTAATCTATGAGGAACAATATTACCAATTGAGTCATAATTTTGATAGACTATTTATTCATGGCCAACCCATACACCCAGGGTCATTGAGGTCACGGTTTCTCACAACATTAAAAAACAAAACATCCCCATATGTAAGTCTCAAAAAGTGTAGTTTAATTTGAATTTGAATGAACCTTTAGCATAATATTAGAACATGTAAAATTTAACCGTAATAACACTTGGCACTAAATCACAGTTAAATATATATATTTATATATATAATTTTTTTTAACTAAATTTAAAATTCCACTGCTAGTATACATTATATAGGATATAGATGGAATAGATCTAATGATAGGATAAGAATTGAAAACAAAATCATATGGTAAAAGGTTAATCCAACAAACAATTATCCTGTCAATCAGAGTTGTGGGGTATATTAAACCTAACTTTAGGATTGGATTTACATATATAACTATATTTAAAATTGATTATCATTTTTCTTTTATTTTTCCTTTATCCATAGTCATCATCGTCATAATTCATGAACTAATGTAATAATTAACTAAAATAAGAAAAAAAATATCCCATTTACCATGAATCAAATTTGCAATATAAATAAATAAATTGTGGTTTTACACTTTTACTCATAACACACCAAAAAAAAGAAAAAAGAAAAAAAAAGAGAGTCTGAACTGCACGCGCTAACAGTCATGTATAGAAGCAATTTACGTTATTATTTACACAGGAAACCAGATCTGGTAGCGCGAGACGACTCTCGCTTTCCTTCACTTACTACAATTTCCATTCTTTCCTTTCCTTTCCTTTCACTACGCTTCTCCAATCTGAAGATCTATGCGCCAATCCCTTCTTAACCTTCACCCACCTCCCTGCTTATCCTACGCCCACCTCACCACCACCACCACCGCCGCCGCCGCCGATCTCCAATCTCCGCTCCTCCCGTCGCCGGCGACGTTCTCTTCTCCTTGATCCGACCTTCCTCATTCTCAGATCCGAGGTAAGATCCGCTCTTTTCTCCGCCTTGATTTGGAAAATTACGTGCATTTCAATTCAATTTTAGGTTTCTGGATCGGAAAATTTGAAACGATGAGAACGAATTAGAAATTCGAATTGGTCTTAACTGTCGATTTCTCGGCATCCAAACGGAGATTTAATGCGAATGCTTTTTGATGTGTTAGGGTTTTTGATAATTTTGAGTGGTGAGGATGCTGACGAAGTTTGAGACGAAGAGTAATAGAGTGAAGGGACTGAGTTTCCATAGTAAGAGGCCATGGATCTTGGCGAGTCTTCACAGCGGTGTGATCCAGCTTTGGGATTACAGGATGGGGACTCTCATTGATCGCTTCGACGAGCACGATGGACCCGTCCGCGGCGTCCATTTCCACAAGTCTCAGCCATTGTTTGTCTCTGGGGGTATATCATATCAACCCGTCATGTCATTGTTTTAGAATTTTATTTGATTTTCATTGGTATTGCTATGTATGTTGTGATCTTCAATTTAGGGCAGCTTTTTTATTCGTGTTGTCGAATCTGATGAATCACATTGTTGTTGTTAATCAATATATGATGGCCCCATATTCTGTTTTCAAAAATTATAGATGGGTTTGTAGTTTTCGTGCTTGCATGTTGATCTGATATGGTGGGTTTAGAGGGAATAATATTGGGTTTATAACATTTCGGCAGGGGATGATTACAAGATCAAGGTGTGGAATTACAAGTTGCATAGGTGTTTGTTTACCCTTCTTGGACATCTTGATTACATTCGCACTGTTCAATTCCATCACGAATACCCGTGGATTGTTAGTGCGAGTGATGATCAGACTATCAGGATATGGAACTGGCAGTCCCGGACTTGTATTTCGGTTCTAACTGGACATAACCATTATGTCATGTGTGCCTCGTTCCATCCTAAGGAGGACCTGGTTGTGTCGGCATCCTTGGATCAAACTGTCCGTGTCTGGGATATTGGTGCCCTGAGGAAGAAAACAGTTGCCCCTGCAGATGACATCCTAAGGTTGAGTCAGATGAATACAGATCTCTTTGGTGGAGTTGATGCTGTCGTGAAGTATGTTTTGGAAGGTCATGATCGGGGTGTTAATTGGGCATCATTCCATCCTACTCTTCCTCTGATTGTCTCAGGAGCAGATGATCGGCAAGTGAAAATTTGGAGAATGAATGGTATGTATGTAGATCTGTTTTCTTTTCCTGGTTAGTTTTTTTAATTTATCTTTTGGTTGAGTGAAAACATCATACCAAAAAAAAAATTCTCTCTTATATTATAAACAGTTGTCTGTTGTTGTTGTTGCATGTGCTTCTCTAATCTTTGCTGCAGAGAAGAGATGACCTTTACATTTTTCTCCCTATTGTCCTTTTGAAAAAGTTAATGACTGATTATCATGCTATTATTGGATCAATTCGATATGCCTGCATGATTACATAGCAAAAATCTAACATTAATTTGTTTGCTGGGAGATAGCTCTGAGGGAATCAATTAGACCAGTGATTTAATGGGTTCCTTCTGTGAATAGCATACGTTGTACAGGTTTATGAGTTGTAGAGTTGAACTAGCTAATGGTTGCCAGCTCACCTTTCTGATTTCAGATACAAAGGCTTGGGAAGTAGACACCTTGAGAGGGCACATGAATAATGTATCATGCGTTCTATTCCATGCTAGGCAGGATATTATTGTGTCCAATTCAGAGGATAGGAGTATCCGTGTTTGGGATGCTACTAAGAGGACTGGTCTTCAGACATTTCGCAGGGAGCACGACAGGTTTTGGATTCTTGGAGCACATCCTGAAATGAACCTTCTGGCTGCTGGTCATGATAGTGGCATGATTGTTTTCAAATTAGAGAGAGAGCGGCCTGCTTTCTCCGTGAGTGGTGATTCTATGTACTATGTTAAAGATCGTTTTCTGCGCTTCTTTGAGTTTGCAACTCAGAGAGACACTCAGGTAATCCCAATCCGAAGGCCTGGTTCTTCCACCTTGAACCAAGGGGCAAAAACACTTTCTTATAGCCCTACAGAAAATGCGGTTCTTATCTGTTCGGATGTAGATGGGGGTTCATATGAACTATATATTATACCCAAAGATAGCTTTGGTAGGGGCGAGACTGTTCAGGAGGCAAAAAGAGGTTCTGGAGGATCAGCTGTTTTTGTGGCTCGGAATAGATTTGCAGTGCTTGAAAAGAGCAGCAACCAAGTGTTGGTTAAAAACCTGAAAAATGAGATTGTTAAGAAGAGTGCAATTCCGGTTATTGTTGATGCAATATTTTATGCTGGAACTGGAAACTTGCTATGCAGGGCAGAGGATAGAGTAGTTATTTTTGACCTCCAGCAGAGGATTATACTTGGGGAGCTTCAAACTCCCTTCATTAGGTATGTTGTTTGGTCTCAGGACATGGAGACAGTTGCTTTGCTGAGCAAACATTCTATTATAATTGCCAGTAAGAAGCTCGTGCATCAATGCACTCTCCATGAGACAATCCGTGTAAAGAGTGGAGCTTGGGATGAAACTGGTGTCTTTATATATACTACCCTGAACCACATCAAGTACTGCCTTCCTAATGGGGATACTGGAATAATTCGGACTCTTGATGTCCCTGTATACATAACGAAAGTTTCTGGAAATACAATTTATTGCTTGGATCGAGATGGGAAAAACCGTGCCATTGTTATTGATGCAACTGAATATGTGTTTAAGTTGTTCCTTCTGAAGAAGAGATATGACCAGGTTATGAGCATGATTAGGAACTCTGATCTCTGTGGGCAGGCCATGATTGCATACCTGCAGCAGAAAGGTTTCCCAGAGGTTGCCCTTCATTTTGTGAGGGATGAGAGGATTCGCTTCAACTTGGCTCTAGAGAGTGGCAACATCCAGGTTGCTGTTGCTTCTGCTAAGGAAATTGATGAGAAAGATCACTGGTACCGGTTGGGAGTGGAGGCCCTACGTCAGGGTAATGCAGGCATTGTAGAATATGCATACCAGAGGACAAAGAACTTTGAGAGGCTATCATTCCTTTATCTTATAACAGGGAATTTGGACAAATTGTCCAAAATGCTGAAAATTGCTGAAGTCAAGAATGATGTGATGGGTCAGTTCCACAATGCCCTATATTTGGGTGATATCAAAGAGCGTGTTAAGATCTTGGAGAATGCTGGCCATCTGCCCCTTGCTTATATTGCCGCTAGGGTTCATGGACTCCATGATACTGCTGAACGTCTTGCAGCTGAACTTGGAGATAATGTTCCTACTTTACCTGAGGGCAAATCACCATCTCTTTTGATGCCTCCAAGTCCAGTCACATGTAGTGGAGATTGGCCCTTGTTGAGGGTGATGAAAGGAATATTTGAGGGTGGTCTTGAGACTGTGGGCAGGAATGCTGAAGAAGAATATGAAGAGGCTGCAGATGCTGATTGGGGCGAGGATTTGGATATCGTTGATGTGGAAAACATGCAGAATGGAGTCATTAGCGCAGTGCTGGAGGATGAGGATGTGCATGAAGAAAACGAAAATGGAGGATGGGATCTTGAAGATCTTGAGCTTCCACCCGAGATTGATACACCCAAAATTGCTGGCAATGCCCGCTCTTCAGTATTTGTTGCCCCAACTCCTGGTATGCCTGTAAGTCAAATTTGGATTCAAAAATCCTCTCTTGCTGCTGAACATGTTGCAGCTGGCAATTTTGATACTGCAATGCGCTTGTTGAGCCGACAGCTGGGTATAAGGAACTTTGCTCCATTGAGACCATCATTTCTTGACTTGCACATGGGCAGCCATTCTTATCTGCGTGCCTTCTCTTCAGCTCCTGTGATCTCAGTGGCAATTGAGAGGGGATGGAGTGAATCAGCTAGCCCTAACGTGAGGGCCCCCCCTACTCTTGTGTTCCATTTCTCTCAGCTTGAAGAGAAGCTCAAGGCTGGTTACAGGGCCACAACATCTGGGAAATTTACAGAGGCTTTACGGCTTTTCCTCAGTATTCTCCATACCATTCCTCTGATTGTTGTTGAGTCAAGGAGAGAGGTTGATGAAGTAAAGGAATTGATTATCATTGTTAAGGAATATGTTCTGGCTTTGAAGATGGAACTTAAGAGGAGGGAAATGAGAGACAACCCAGTACGCCAACAGGAGCTTGCAGCCTACTTCACCCACTGTAACCTTCAAATGCCTCACTTGAGACTTGCACTTTTGAATGCCATGACTGTTTGCTATAAGGCTGGTAATCTCAGCACAGCAGCTAACTTTGCCAGGCGTTTGTTGGAGACCAACCCGACCGCTGATAACCAAGCCAGAACTGCCCGTCAAGTCCTACAGGCTGCTGAGAGGAATATGCAAGATGCAACCCAGCTGAATTATGACTTCAGAAACCCATTTGTAGTTTGTGGTGCAACATACGTGCCTATATACCGTGGACAGAAGGACATATCATGCCCTTTCTGCAGTTCACGGTTTGTTCCAGACCAGGAAGGGCAGCTTTGTGCTGTTTGTGATCTTTCAGTTATTGGATCAGATGCATCTGGGTTACTTTGTTCTCCTTCGCAGATAAGATGATCAGAGAGGCAAAATTAAGAGTTATTTTCAACTTCCAGTAGCAGCTTTGGTTATGATAGTTGTTTCTTCTCCACAAGCAGGGGGTCCATATGTTAAAACTAAATACTGGGTTCTGTCAGGTTCTGTTATATTTTTGGTTCAATTTGTATTGCCAGGTTATATTTCCCTTACAATTTAATATTCTTGATTATGAATTTTGTTTTCACTGTAATAAATTACTTGAGCGTTTTGGCCTAGGTGTTCTTATGACTTGTGAGAATTAGTGAACCAAGTTGATGGGGGCATATTCCGTGCTTTTCCTGAGATTTTATTAATGTGAATTTCAATTGGTTGGAAGTGGTAGAATTGTTACTAGTACTTTTCTGTTTCTCTTTTCTCCTAGGAACCAATAGCTCAAATTTGACGGATTTGTTTGGACAGAATTGATATGGTGTTGTGAGGGTCCTGCAGGTCAAACCTACCCTGTTACTAAGGATTTTAACGATTCAAAAAGCTGTCACAGTCTTGGTGCTCCTCTCAATGCCCACTGCCCAGCACATACCATCTGTCCTCCTGTATAATTCTTCAATGATTATGTTGTCTTTTTTATTTCAATTACCAGAATAAAACTCTTTCGACCCCCCCACCAGCCTTGAACTCCTTGGGAACTGGGCAATGTGAATTGTTGGTCTGTGATGTTCTCAGTTCATATTTGCGTTGATTGTTGAATTGGATGCAAAGGGTGGCCTTAGTTCTCTCTCCCGTCAAAATCCCGATGTTGCTGCCTTGTGCGTGGTTTGTCTCTAGTTTTTGATTCTGGGTCTTAATTTTTGCTTCCCATGACCATGGCCTTGTCCAAACCAGGATTTTTCAAATAGGAGCAAAGGTCTCGAATAGGGTTGGTGATGCCATTTCATAGTGAGAAAGAGTGGAAATTCTTCCCACTCTTGTTCACTTTCAAGGATGGTCTGGCGTCACTGGTTGCTTATAGCCGTCTGTATGTTTACTTCCCAACCTCATCACCTTTCCTTTTTTAATTTGTTCTTGAAATAATAGTCACTTTTATAGCAACAATAAAAGGTCGCTTTTATAGGTGTAGGGCCTGTAGGCTCATAACATGCAAATCACCCATACATATGCAGTAATCACATAAATCAATGGGACTTCTGGGCATAGTAATCTTTTATGCTACATGATATGCTTATCTTCATTTTTTGAACAAATCATATTCATATATTTTTCTGTGTATATCAAAGTGTCATAACAAAGAGAATTTGCGTTCCTAGCTATTGAAGAGTAGTACATTATGTACTTGTCACTTGAATGGTTGGTTGGTTACCAATCTGCATGTTAAGCGCCTGTAAAATGATTCAAAATTATAGGCTAAGGAATGAACAGGATTGCGACGAGGGTGTTCAAGAGCATACTGCATACCGTTTGAAAAGAATTGGTTCAGCTTTACTTTCATGACCAGAAGTGGTTTTTTTTTTTTACCATAATTTAAACTCTTTTTCTTTTTGAATTCACAATTAGGTTTACTTCTGGTAAGCCTTCAAAAAAATATCATAACCTACCTAATTTCTAAAATTTGAACTCAACTATTTTCTACCTAATTTCTATACTTCTTCTCCAAAAAATAAACAGACAATTTTCTATACAGAAACTGCTTGATTTTTATTTTTATCTCATTAAAAGATTGTATATGCACTCAACTTCTCTTACCGCTAATGGGGGTTTTTTTTTTTTTTTTTTTATAAAACGGTCAGAGCTAATGGAGGGTTGAGAGTACAGAAGTTAGTAACCTTTAATCAAACTTTATTGGGGAAATAACTTTGGCACACACACCTACAGAGAGAGGGTTAATACCTACGAAGTATGGTAAGGAATGGGAGGATGGATTTTGAAATCTGCTAGAGGAACACATGGTTATGTGTCCTTCGATGTAGGTGATGACATTCGAGTACGGTTTTGGCATGCCAACTAGTGTGGGAACCATTGTCTGGAAAGAGTTTTTTTTTCATAATTGTTTTTTATGCTTGGTAGATAGTCATGCATCAATTCACTCATTGTTGGTTTGGTTTGCTAGTTGCTACATGGGGAGGCACAGAGCTTGGATGTTAGATTTTATAGAGATTCTAATGATTGGGAATTAAAGTCAGTAAATTCCTTTCTAATATTGTAAATTTACTCAAATATTCCTGAGTGAGGGTTGTGAGTTGAGAGGCAGCAGGAAGTGTATAGATAATTTATTGTTACATTGCTCTATAGCTCATGATTTGTGGAGTTATGTGTATAGATCTTTCATAGTTCAATTGGTGTTATAAAAAATTGATCATGGATCTCTTGTTTGGTTACTGTAACTTGTTTGTGCAGTATTTTTGAATTTTTGGAATCTAGTAACTTTATTTGATGTGACTTTGTGGAGATAATAAAATCATCGTACTTTTGAAGATGTAGAAAGTTTGACAACTTAATTGCGAACATTATTAATTAAAATTTTGTTCGAATGGCCCCACATTACCAATAACAATTTTATTGTTGATTTTGAAGAGTCGCTATAATTCTGGATATGATAACTTATTCTTTATAATTCTTTATATTTCTTTATATTTTTTGAACATACATAAATTTTTTTTATTAATAATAAAATGACATGTCATTACTTTATTTTTATTTTTTTAAAATCCTTATAATTGTTGAAAGTTGTCACTAGCTAGTAGCTTACAGCCTTTTTCTTTTTCTTTTTTCATATTACCCCTTATAGAAGTAACTCTATCTAATCAAGTAACTCTTCTTCTTTTTCTTTTTACTTTTTCATTTCTATCTTATTATTGTTATTATTATTATTACTTTTTCTTAATATGAATACTTTTAAAGGTTCTAATGATTTTATATATGTATGGAGTAATACTATGAGCACAACTTTTTTTACAATTTGTCAAAGTGATAAATTATGATTAAAACAATATCATTTTTACATGATCTTGCCATTGACACTCGTAGTATACAAAAAAAAGTTGCCATAAATTTTGTGTCACTGAACATAGAATGAATTGGAGGATACTGTGAAAAGCTGTAAATAATAAGCTGAGTAGTTGTGGTTGTATAAACTTGCCCATTTCTCTACGATCAGCTCCACTTTCCATTAGAAATTTTGAGTTAGATTTCCTTGAGTCCAATTACTTCTAGGGATCTCCAAGTCATTTCTTCAAATTTTGAAGTCTTTTAAACTCCTTAAACTAAAAGGCTATAACTTCTACAAGTAGAAAACCAGAATCTCAGTAGTAATTGTCTGCATTAGAGAGCATAGTAAAAGCCCAGTTAATATATGTGTCAATTTCATGGGTCCAACAACTTTAAACTGTGGTTCTCAATGTAAGCAACTTCATATTTTGTCAAAAACAATTCAATTGAATCAGTTCAACTCAACAGTGATTTCCACTTCTATAAAGCTCCTGAAGCTGCCCCTTGCCCCCTTAAAATTCATTCCTGTCATTCTCATCAAGTTGACTTAACAGTGTTGCACATCAATTGATTCAAGCTAAAAACTATTTGATTAGCAGTAGCTATCTTTTCCTCCTGTACTGTGAGTTTGTACAATTTTAGATGTACTTTTTATATAAACTTAAATCTAGAGATATATATTATAAAAGCATTGTGCTTGAATAATCAACTCACTCAAGTTGTGCATGGTAATCATGTCATATTATCTGTTACACAACTTGCTGTTAGGTTTCACCAATCATATACCCCTTTGTACCATGTAGAACCCAAGAGTTTCAATTCATAATCAAAGCAATTTTCAACTACTTATTAATATATAAATGTACGAAGAACCCTCTAGCCCTGCTGAAATTGATACCCTTTGTTAGAGTATTCACATCTAACTTTCTATACTTAACTAAATTTCTTTTTCAAAAACTCACCCCCTGGCCTATTTTAACTATCCAATTTTGCATTACCACCAAAAAAAAAAAAAAAAAAAAAATTCCAATTTTGCAATACACACTAAATTATAAGTTCTATTAAAATATTCTAATAAATTCATTTTTCCCCATTTTCCACATTCAATCCCCAAACACCACAACCAATGACCATCTCTTTGGCAAGCAAATCAAACCTAAGTCGGCTCAAGATATTTTGAGGCCTAAGGAGAGACAATATTAAAGAGAACCATTTTTTTTTTTACTATTTAAATATTATTATCTTTCTAAATAATATTTTTTCTTGCCTTTTGATGTTCTTCTTCTTCTTCATCAAGAATTATTATATATTACACGTTTTAAAATCATTATAATAATTTTCATTGTTATCTTCTTTTTGAATTGTTTTATTATCTTGTAACTCTCTTTTTTTTTAATAATAAATTTCTTGTTCATTTGTGACATTGTAACATAACAATGTCCTCTCTTATCTTTTTTTAGTATTTTTCATCAAATTAACATAATTTTTTTTTATAAATGTTTTGACCCGTACCTTAATAACTTTGATATCCTCTATTAAAAAAAAAAACATCACATGCATTACTCGGTTTCCCTCACGGATTTATTTATTTATAAAAAATTTGATGAAACAAGTGTCATAAAAATAAATTCATTCAAATATCATCAATGTTGTTAAAGAGTTTTGTGTCTTAGTACTATTGTTTGGTTTTCTTCATAAGAACTTGAGTTTAAATCCCCCTCTCAACTTATTGTAATTAAAAAAAAAAAAAATCAGCTTTAATAATGTGACACATGTATTAAAGCTTCAAGCTATATAAAGGTAGACTTTTGACTTTTGAGTGAGAAAAACTATAGTCCATTTATTAGCTCACTTGCATGTATTGTATGGGCCTTCTTATTGGGTAAAATAATGACAATTTTTTATTTACTTCTTATTGGAGTTTATTATGACAAATTAGTGTGAATGCTTGGAAGTTGGGCATGACCAACTCAACACATTTTGAGTTCTAAGACAATAAATTCAGTAGGTTTTTTAATATTTAAAGCTCAATTAAATATTATTTATTTAACTTTCTATATTATATACCAGTTCAATTGTTTAAGTAGTCTAATTAAAGAATCGAATCAGTTTAGATACTAGTTCATATTGTTACCAATGCGATTGACCAAGTTGGTCTGAGTCTAATAACTATGCCTTTGGCCCTTTCTTGGTTACAAGAACTTAGGGCATGTTTGATAGATTGTAATAGGCACTGTAATGTAATAGTTATTCCTGTGGTTTAATTATTCAATAGTTTGGTTATGTTTTTATTACAGGGAATAGTCATTCCTTATGAATAACTATTATTTAAAATGAAAAATAACTATTCTTCTCTAAAAGGGTTGTAATAGCTATTCCTTAGTAGATGTAATAATTTCTAACATTAATATATTTCCAAATAAATAAAATTTCCATATCCACCTAACAATTATGGAAATAAAAAATCATCAAAAAATAACTCATCTCTCTAAAATTTAAAATATATTATTTTATAGGAAATATATTTGTATGAATGAGATATTTCCTAAAATAGATCATAAGTTTTATTCTAATGTTACAACTCACAATCAAACTAATGAATATGTTTAGTTATTTCATTACAACACCTTTTATTCCTGGTAATAAAGATTACCATTCCTGTTGTAATCTATATTCAGTGTACCAAACGTACCCTTACTATTATGACATAGTCTTTTGTTTCGATAAAATTGAAGGATAGGATTACTCCTTTTTTTTTTTTTTAATTTTTACAGAGAGAGAGAAATTGCATAAACTTGCCAGGACAAACATGTTAATTTAGCTTAGCTCACAAAGTAGATGAACCTTAAAATTGAAACACAGCTAAAGGTCTCTACGTGTACTACCAAGTGCTAAGTGCTAACTACTATGCTACTCTATGCTAATTAGCTACACAGCAGTGTACTGCTATGTAGCTTAAGCCACGTGAGTGCTTTAATACTTTTTTGTTATTATTAATTAATTAAAAAAAAAAAATTTTGGTGGGGGACAAAAAATTAGTAGTTCTTTAGTTCTCTTTCTTTTGAAAGTATGGGAGGTGCCTCAAAATCAATAGTTAAAGGCTACCTTTCTTTCAATTGGGTTGGAAATAAAAAAAGGGGGGGCAGAGGAATGGTACTTTTTTATTCATGCATCCTCTTAGGTTACAAGCCTCAACTTTGAAACACAAGGCTTAGCCGTTATGGTTATTTATAGGCACTAATCACAATGAATTGGAAACTGAAATCCTATCATTTGACAGAGAAAATAGGAATAAGAACCCAAAGAAACAAAATCATCATTTGACAACACAAATATTAAAAGGGGCAACCAAAAAATAAAAAAAAATTCCTCTTTCTCTTCTTTTTACCGCGTGACTTAGGATAAGCCTATGATTGCACCTTGGGTTTTCAAATTTTTTTTTTTTTTTGTTCTTTTTCCCTTGAAAAATTTAGTATCACAAATTTTTTTTCTTGTCACATCTTTGCTATAAGCCTATATAAGCCTACAAGTGTAACGTGACAAATTATGAATAATAATAAAAAAATAATGAGTCTATACAAAAGTGATAAATAAATACTCGTTATTTGTCATATCAAAATTATGATCTTCTTAAAAAAAAAAAACTAAAATGAATGATTTCTCTTTCAAATATATATATATATATTTTTATGTTAGATGATGATAATAAGTAATAATACGTGAAAAGAGTTTTTGATATAGACTTATTGACCCCACAACACATAAATAAATAATATCATATGTAGCATGGAGAATAATTTTCTCTTTTTCAACCTACCGAGTGAAAAATTAGAGGATTTTAATACGCGGCCGAAGAGGAATTGAGGGAGTCAACTTAGAAGAAAGGTAGCGCAGGGCTCGAGAGTGAAGAGACAGACACAATTATTGGGACTACTCGCAAGGCATTTATCCCACACCATACCCTATTTATATTACGGTTAATTCTTAAACACCTCTCTCTCTCTCTCTCACGTGACTTACCCAATTATCATTATTTTAATTTTTTTAAACAAACAAACAAACAATACCAGATTCTATATAAAAGTTGATGATGAATCCCGATAACACAACCTCAAATTCAAGACCTTACGATTTCTGAACCGCGTGCCCAACATAATTTGATTTTACAAACACCATGAAAGAATAATTACTACTTGGTTTACTTTCCTTTATAGGATGCACTGGTGCACAGTTGTATCGCAACAAATTTGACATGATAATAATGATAATTATACTCTCTCTCTTTAACTTGATAATGGTTATTGTATTTAATTAAATTATAGATTTAGGTTGTTTGATCGAGATCAATAAGTATATATTTTGTTTGTGGAGTGATTGATTATGCAAAAATTTTGGGATATTTGTAAGGTTACGGTTAACAAATATCCTAACAATATGAGTTATAAATTAATAAATTCTTAATTATGAGTTGTATCACAAATTAAAAAACTTGTTAGAGACTGTTTAGATTGGGTGCAAACTGATTATATAACTCAGTTTCCATCACTCATAATCCAAAAAACGTGAGACCCACAAAAAAGGTTTGTTTGAGAAAATTTTTTAGTGTTGTTTCTATTGCTTAAAACTCAAAAAAAATTAATGATTTATCAAGTTAAAAGTATAAATTCACTATAATTGTGTCTATGCAAAGCCATAATGTAAACATATTTGATTGAATTAGGAAAAGGAAAAGGTTGATAGAATTTGAGAGAAAAAAAGAAGAAAAAAGAAGAAGGGAAGTGATGTACTCATTCTTTTGCTATGTTTGAATGAAGGTAAGAAAGATGGGGGAAAAAAGAGAGGATGATGATTTTCTTATGTTTTGTTTAGCTAAAAGAAGCAAATGAAAAAAAAAAAGCCACAGATGCAGATCCAACACAATAATATTTTATGGTATTTTTTGATAAGGGTAGCCATCCATTACTTTTTCTTCTCCCTTTCCATCCGGTTTGAAGGGAAAAGCAAGAAGATGAAAACCGTGGATCCCATGAAAAGTATTTCACTATTTCAACCTACATGCCTACACCTTACATCTTTCCTCTAGCCAAATTCAGGAAATCCGTTTCTTTTCTTCCATTCATTCATTTGGTTTGGTAGAAATTTAAATTTTTGTAATTTTTATAGAATAATATTACCATTACAAACTATTTTACAACATTTTTACAATTTATTGATGTGACAAATTCTTATTAGTTCTAATCTAGGCCACTACTAACATCACATTTTTACTTACCAATAATTATTTGGAATATACTAAAGTCATATCAGCAGTTTGTAAAAATGTTATAAAATAGTTCGTGTATGTAACATTCAAGGGCGGAGGCACACATAAGCTTGGGGGCCATGCCCCCCCCCCCCCCCCCCCAAAGCTTTTGAAACCCCTATATAATACTATATAAAAACAAGCTAGCCCCTGCAAATGTATCAATTGGCCCCTCCAAAAAAATTCACATACCTAGTCTAATGTCAGTTTTAGTGGTTTCCCCCTTTGAAATATGTTGTGGTTATATGATCAATTAAAAGGGCTGAGGCAATTATCTCTCAAAACTACATAGAATGACACACTAGCACATGTGATGAAAAATATTTCATACCATAAGTATGTCTCAATTTTATTGGCTAACGATTGGATGTATCCAAAGCATGGAACTATTAGGATTAAAGAAAGTATATGGAAGTAATGAAAATAATTAGTTAAGTGGGGTTATCTAGCAAATTATGGCATATAAAATTACTAAAACAAAGTAAAAGTATGAGTTACATTTCAGTCATTAGTCTTTGATTTAGCAATTGACTGGAGCAATTGTCATGTGTTTATTTTGTTGTGGGTCCTATGCATCATACAATGTGAATTTCTTTATAGTATTCATTTTGAAATATGACTATTTTTACAATTACAATATTTTAGTTTCTTAAGTGGACTTCACCCAACAAAATACACGTCTACTCAAACAAACAAAAAAAATACAAAGTTGTCCAGATGCTATTTATATATATATATATATATATATATATAAATATAAATATATTTTTTTTTAAGTAAACAAAAGTGCACCATGTTTGTGCATGTTCAAATATGAAAGTCACTAAAAGTTTATTGTTTTGCTTAAACTAGTGATTTTTTTTTTTTTTGTTGGGTGGCAGTCTTAATCTTTAAGTTTCATTTCTTTATTTCTTTTAACTCTATCTATCTCACACATATATACACATAAATATATGAGTTATGACTAATGTACAAACATGTAATTTCCCCCCCCCCCCAAATTAAAAATCATGGCTACGCCCTTGGTAGCATTACTCATTTTTATTTGTACACGTCAACATCTTTGAGTACTTATACTGTTCAAATATTATAAATTATATTAAGAGCTATTAATTTGCCTACTCTCAAGTATATGTATTAAAAAAAAATTTGATTAAGAATCTCCACTTCAAATATGAATATTTTATTCATATAAATGAAAATGAAAAAAAAAAAAAACTGTTTTAATTTTTTTCTTTCCTCCCAATTAAACAAACAGAATTGAAGAATATTTGTATTTTTGAGTAGCCAAATAAGAAAATTACCTTATTTTCTTCCATTTATTTGTCTTAACTTCTTTCCCTCTCAATCATATAGGTAGAAATGAAAGGTAGTTATCACCGCGCACCCTTGGTGCGGTGGTTACTCTACAAGTATAAATGCTTGTGAAGTGTGGGGGGTAAGGGTCGGGGTTTAAATCTCTAGGAATGAGTTTCACACATATATACACTTAGATTAGATTAGAGTAGAAATACTATCTTGTAAAAAAAAAGAAAAAAAAAGAAGAAAAGAAATGAAAGGTAGTTGTATTTGGTCCCGAGAGAAAATAATTCTCCCTCACAAAATCAACCCACCATTAATTTTCTCTCCTAATTTTTCTTCTCCCTACAAATCACCCCACTTTTCCTCCCAACCAATCAGCGCCCCTAGGATCTATTATCAATGTTCCAACTTTAAATTCATTAATCATTCTGTACCAAATAAAGTAGGTTCAGAACTAAACAGCAAAGAACACAATGTTAGAATATTTTGTGGAAGCAATGTAGCCACTCATGTAAATTAGACCCAAACTCAAATTACTTGGTTTGAGCAATCAAATATATTCTTTTAAAATCCTTTTGGGATTAATAGATTCTTAAAACTTTGTTCCTTCTGTTTTGTAATGTTGGAATCAAATATGTGAAATATCCAATGATTCAAATGAAACAAAATACAATGACACATGCAGAAGTTGTTTCATTGTTATTCAATATTTGAGGAACACTATTTGACCTGAAATTTTTATAAAAACTTTAGGACACATGCCAATTTAGGAATGTGCTGGCTCATTATACATTGTTTCGAGTCCTTTTGTCATTCGCAAAGGTGATTTTGGCTTCTATCACCAATTTAGGGATGCTCAATTCATTAAAACTGGGGTCATGTCAGCCACCACTGAACATTATATTAATTTTGCAAGAGAACAATATATTAATTGATTTCCTTCTTCTTTTTTTCCATATATATATATATAAATATATATATAACTTTTTCAATTCCTGAGAAAATATTTCTAAAAATGATTAATTATTGTGTGCCCTTAGGTCACACATTAGTAAAATCCACACACATATATATATATATATGTGTGTGTGTGTGTGTTGGTCTACTGGACAACACTCACATGCTTTTAGCTGAATAAACTTGAAAGAGAAAATGACAATCCATTTTACATCTAAGATTGTGAAGGATTAGGATTTTATTCAGTAAAATTTTGAGCAAAAAACATGATTTTATTTCAGCAAATGTTATTGTCATATTACAAATGAATTTACAACTACTTTTCAGTTGCCTTTCCTTTTTTTTTTTTTGAAATGTCCACACCATGTCATTTATGTTCTGATTGTTACATTTTGCCTGAAAGTGACGACAGCATCTGGGTTTTATTTATTTATTTATTTTATTTTTTTAATTAAAAAAAATATTATAAAGAGAGTCAAATAGTAATAAAATTAAGGAAAGAGTCATGGCCTCGGGCCCCTAATACTGTGCTCTTATTCTAAAGTCATTAATTGAAACAATTAGCATTATTATTAAAGACCCTATTGTTTTTGCACGCCGAACAAAATTTGTCAAGTTGCGTTTGTGTACGGCGCGGCCAAGGCGGCAGGACCTCCGTACCATCTTATACAGTATATATTATCATAAAAAAACACAACTTTTACCATAACTATTCACTCAGCAAATGGTAAGCAGTGGAAAAAAAAGTTACGAGTTTATATAAAAGTGACAAACAGACAATCACAATTTGTCATATAAAATAAATAGTCGTGACAAAAATTGTGACGTTTCATGTAGTACCGAAATATATAGTTGAAACCCAATTATTAAGTGGCCACTAATTTTGGGCTCTTCACGTGATTGTTTGATATAAAGGGCGCATCTTCCCTTAGCTTTGTGAGGCTTACCCTACTCTAATATATGCTCCCTAAGACTTTGTCATAACGGGTCATGATTTAATGTGGTTGAGTCCATTACAAGGACATTTATTCCCTTTAAAGATTAGCCAATCACAAAGAACCTAGTTCGGTCTATGTACAAGCAATAAGTTGTATCCATTTGTCAAAGAATAGATGGATCTAAGGTTTGAATCCCATTATGACAAAAAAATATGAATTCCAGGTATGACTCTATCTATGCGTTAATCGTAACTTTTTATATTGAGGGGTCAATAATTTGACACTGCTTGCACGTTGACATGATTGGTCGAAATTATACTCATATAATATATTGACTATCAGACCATGTTTATGTTCACATTATATAATTATTGAACGGAGACAGAAAAACCATGAAAATAAACTAAGGAGAGAAACTGCGCCGATTATAAATTTTTTTTTGAGTGATACATTGAAAAACACATTGCAACTGCTTAGAAACTTATTCTAGTTCATGAAACATATGTATATTTTAAAAAACAAATGTGTCTGTCAAATCTCACAATGAAAACGTTTAAAATAATAAGTGTGTTTAATTAAGCTACCTTTGAAACCACAAGAAAATAAGTAGTGGCACATGGGTGTCAATCAAAGTTATTAATGTGTTTGAGTTTGATTTGTTTATCTTGTTGACAAATGGTCGGAAATAAGTTGTGTTAGATTGACTATTACGGTGTTTGAGTTTGATTTGTTTATTTCATTATTAGACTTTGAGGTAAATTTGAACTTGAAACTTATTTTGTTAATTTAATTTAAAATGCTTGTCAATAGTCGTAATTCAATTAATTGACACCTCTAATTATCAAATTATCAAAAAAATAAAAATAAAAATGCAATTTGACAATTTTATCTTTTTAAAATTGCAAAATATTAACAAGGAAAACTATGTTATAAGTGTTTTGGAACACATGTAGCCGGGTTTCCATTTGTTTAAACTTGGTTCAATATTACATCTATAAAAAAAAAAAAAAAAACTTGGTTCAATAAATTTTGAAATTGAGTTGATTATAAAAATAATAAAAAACTATATAAAAACTCTAAAAATTGAGCTATATATGCATGGGCTGGTAAATGGCTGGCACCAATGACCTACGTGCTAGAGGTTTCTTCTAAAACTAGTTCCGTTAGACATAATATCACAGGTGTTGACCTCTAAGTAAAAAACATTTTTCAAAATCAAAACTAATTATTATTTTATTTTAAAAAAAAATTACCTGTAACAATTAGTCAATGATAAAATGATCACACAAAGAATTTTGAGTGGAATAAAAAAAAAAAAAAAAATCATATGAGTAAGAGTGTAAGACAACTAAAAATCCACCCCGAGAATTTCGTAAACTCGTTTTTTACTACGAACCGTCCGATGTAAAATTAAAAAAAAAAAGTAACATATGTCAGAGCAAATTGACAGCTGTCATAAATATTGTTGCAGACACAATGTGACTCTATCATTCCCTTATTTTCTCTCTTGTGGTAGATTGCTTTTTGTGCATTAAAAATGGGACGGTCAGAAAAAGTACCAGCGGGTTTTCCGGTATAAGGACGAATAAGCAAAAGCTGAGACGTGACACGTGGGTGTACAACCACCGTTGGATCTTCCACGCAACGACTCAGATTCAATCATTCTTAGATGAGATTCATTGTAACTGGAAGAGAACTGTAGAGAAAAATGTCCAGTGATAATGATAGTAGTATTTTCTTTTTCCCTTTTTTTTTTAAAATTAAATTTTTATATATATATATATTTTTTATTACTATTTTTCTTTCTCTTTCTCTTTCTATCAAACACAAACCCAAAAGAAACCCAAAAACACAGTTGAATATTTTTATGAGAGAGAGAGAGTCTGAGTTACTTGTCATAAATTAAATGAGGTTAGTGTAATAAGCAGAGTTTGGTGCAGTTACATGGCGGCGTTGCAGTGAGAGCTCTAATTCCATATGCCATTATTGCTTCGAAAAACAACAGAATTGAAACCCAAGTTAAGCAACCCTTCTTTCCTAAGTCCTTTACCCAATTAAATTCCAAAAAATTGTTGTCCAAAAATAAAGCTGCAAAAACACCCCCAACAACAAAAACACACTAGGAGTCAGAGAGTCAGAAACCCAACCCAAAAAAAAAAAAAAAATCAGGTCAAAGCCAATCAACACTCACAGACCTACAGTCTCATAAAAACCCACACACCAAATTTCCATTTACAATTCGAACCCTGAAGAACCACAAAATCACAAACCAGCTGTGTGAGTGTGTTACAAAATTTTTTTGTGCGGATATTATTACTAAATTTAACGTGTGATCAATCTGGCTATGGATTGTTACTCAAAATTGAGTAGTATTGGGTGCAAGAAATGGCTGGGCTATTCTATCTAGGCGGACGAGAAGGGTCACACAACAAGCAAGAGGAAGAGGAAGATAAGCAAGAGAATAATAGTAACAGCTTGTATTTGTACAGAAACGAAGAGATCTACAACAACAGCAGCAGCAGCAACAACAAAGGGTTTGAGCTATGGCCTCAACAACAGTACTATCCGCCACAGCAAAACTTGAGCAACTTTTACTCGTTTGGAGTGGGTCCTAGTAGTCGAAGAATTAGCAACCATAACCTTAACGACGTGTCTGATCACCATGAATCGTCAAGATCCGGGTTCACGTTGATGAGGCAAGGAGGGCTAGGTGGGCTCGGTGGTGGAAACATGAATTGCCAAGATTGTGGTAACCAAGCTAAGAAGGATTGCCCACATCTCAGATGCAGAACTTGTTGCAAAAGCCGAGGGTTTCAGTGTCACACCCACGTTAAGAGCACTTGGGTCCCTGCTGCTAAAAGACGCGAACGGCAACAACAGCTTGCAGCTTTACAACACCAACAGGAACAACAAGAAGAACAGCAGCAGCAGCAAGAACAGCAACAGTTTCGAGGAGAGAATCCTAAGAGACAGAGAGACAATCATGGACTTGCTTGCATTCGTATACCCAACACCACGTCAGGTAAAGTTCTATAACATAGTCTATAGCTACAAATACAAACAAAGATTGGAATTTTAGACTTAAAAATAAGATCTTGGAAAGGTCTACTATACATGAAGGATTTTTTCTTCAAGAAAAACAAAGTTTATACAGAATGGTTTTGTGGAAATTGATTTCTATAGACAAATAATCAGAATCCCGTACTCAACAAATCCATATCGTTTGCGTGTGACTAAGTCTACCTCAATCCATAGTCACACTCTTTACCCACTCGTTTGCTTTTCTTTCTCTTTCCAATATTATTGTTCCACTGTTGCTAAGTAAAACTGACGAAAAGTTCCATGAAATTAGTTAGACTACTTTCCATTCTTCCTTACTTTTTTTTTCTTTTTCTTTTTTTTTTTTTTGCAAACAAAAAAAAGAGAAATATCAAATATACTTTATTTTTATTTTTATTTTTTGGTTTGAACTGATTTTTGTGGGAGTTGATTATATATTAGGGTTGGAACTTGGACAATTCCCAGCTGAGGTAAACTCTTCAGCAGTGTTTCGCTGTGTAAGAGTAAGCGCAATGGAAGATCCAGACGAGCAGTACGCATATCAAACGGCTGTAAACATTGGAGGGCATGTTTTCAAGGGCATTCTTTATGATCAAGGTCCAGAAGATCGTTACACTACAGGTGGTGAAAGCTTCTCAGGCGGCGGCGGTGGCGGTGGTGGTGGTGGTGGTGGAACTCAACCGCGTAATCTCATTACGGCTGGTACCACGTCTACCAATGTGACCACAGCAAGCACTAGTAATAACCCAACTACTACTGCCACGTTGCTTGACCACCCTTCATCTCTATTTCCAGCTCCAATCAATGCGTTCTTGGCTGGTACGCAATTCTTCCCACCCCCAAGGTCATAGAAGCATAGTTTTAACTACTTTTAGCAAGCAAAAATCTTGAAATTTGTCACCATATCTACATTGTTCTCGTTAAAAAGTTTTAATGTAGTAGTTACTTTGTAACAACCACTAGTAGAAGTAGTAGAGAAGACCACTAGTAGAAGTAGTAGAGAAGAGAAGAGAAGAGAAGGCATAGGAATTTAGAAAGGAACGAGGAGGATATGAGCTAGCGAGGATGATATGGGGGATGTTTAATCTTGTTCGAATTTCAATTCAGATTTTCATGGTTATTAGTTGATCTTATCGATGACCCAATTAATATATTTTTAATTAGAAACCATTTGTTTTTTTTTTTTTTGTTGGGAACATATGGATGTGTGCATTTTTATAATAATGTTTTGTTACGCCATTTTGATTTCTTTATACACTAGTAGTATTTTTCTTATCTGGGTTGATATTCAATGCGCTTTCTAGTTGGTGTTGCACTCGAAGCCGCTTTTTCCAGTTTATCCGTTTGCTTGCCGGACGATTTAGCTAGCTTCCGTGTTTGGCTAAGCAAAGAATTTAAATTTTAAAATCCCAAATCTTTCTTCTTTATAGTTTTATACTTTTTTTTTTGGTAAACTATAGTTTTATACTTCTTTACACGATTTCTGGAGCAAAAGAAAAGATGGGCATGGGCTGCCCCGTTCTGCAGAGTCTGATGACTCATGCATTGGCTATTTGCAAGCTGTCATTCCAGTCCAAAAAGTTAATCCTTGAACCCTTCCTTTCTTTTTCTTTTTTACTGCATAGACACACACATGTTACATAACATGTTGATATATAAACTTAAATACTGCATAATTACTATAATTACACACTTCTATATACCAACTACTTATCTGCAAAATAATTTTGGAACCATTGGCCCTTGAATGTACATGCATGGCGGAGAGAAAAGGAGTGCTTATTAGCTGATAGTGTTTAAAGCTGCTGCAAGTGTGTGTGCATGTGATATAGGGCAAGGTACATATATGAAATAATAGGATTGATGATGCTATGATCATAGATTTCTAAATTTGGTACATATGTAAGAAACATAAAGGTAATGGTAAATTTTCTCTAGCTTTGTAATATCTGGCTCATAACATGTGCAATTTCATCTTCAAACTGATTGAGACAACCCTCAATTCAAAGAGTTATATTAACTCCTTCATAAAGCATAGAACAAGTGCTTTATATAAAGCACTTGTTCTATGCTTTATGAAGGAGTTAATATAACTCTTTGAATTCATGCATTAGTTCTTCAGGACACAACATTACCTTAAATCAGAACTTATGGATTGTAGAAGATGATGATTCTTAATCTACATATTATGGATCATTATTGTATTATCCCATGATTAAGCTTAATGGACACTGAAGGATATAACAGTTGTTGAACAGCCTAAGAAATTCACTCATGACACAACTGCATAAATTGATCATTTATTTATGTTATACTGAAAAATGGTCAAGAACCTTTGCAGGTATAACAACAAAATCATGCTGAAGAAAGGAAGTCACATAATTTTCATAAAATTACAAATTCATGATTTTATTGATGAACAAATGTTACGAAGGAAATCATTATAACTGTTACAAAATGGTGATTAAACTTTTCCATCTCTTATTATATATATATATATATATCTATATATATCTTATGGGTGAACAATGCATTGCTATGAAATCCAGCATCAAAGCATTGGGTTATTATTTTGGTTGCTTTTGTATGGTTAAATTCAATGAATAATATAAATATAAATCTTATGTCTCATTTTTTGTGATCCATTTTATACTCTATTAATCACAACTTTTCATGTGTATAATTATTTTTCATTTTAAACTTTGATTATTTTATAAGAGAAGATAAGTTGTTAATAGTGGATCATAAAATGGAACACAAAAGTGGAACAAAATTTTTTTATTGTGAATAATATGGCTTTCTTTTGCCTGAAGTTCTATTATTTATTAATAATGTATCATTTCTGAATTCTAGACATGATAAGATCCTTATAGGCACGAACAAGATCCTCTTTGTTTCACTTGGAATAAAGAGAGTCTATTTTAAATGGAGAAGATCGTCATATCCAATGTATATGATGAATAATGGACCAAGAGAAAAAGCAAAACAATTACACTATAGGTATATATAATGACTCAGTTGACTTACCCAAAAAAAAAAGTTTATGTTTCAAATCTTCTCATAAAATCAAGAGTGTGAGTAGCAATTGTATACTACTTTAATTCAATGTTGGTGTATCTTCATGACCAAAATAAGACATAGGCTAGATGGTTGTTAATTATGCGATTGCACTTGTAGCTTCTTAAATCACTCAATATATGTGTTTCTCATTGAATAACTGGTCATCCAGTATAGAAATCAAGTCATTTTATCACAGTATTCACAGCATCTAAAATGAGTTCATTGATTTTTTTTTTGGTCTATAAGTAAATTCGTCCTCTACTGGTTGATTGTATGATTACCTGTGATTTTCACTGGCAAGTCAATTTACTGTATCAAGCAACAGACAACATTTGAAATGAGTATTTTGTTTAGTATTTGTCTGCAAGTAAATCCATAATTTGTCTACTGGTTGTATAGTCACTTGGGGTCGCTTTGGATGACTCTCCCTCTTTTTCGTTGGCTAGCTAGTGCGTTAGCTCTATTTTAGCATATTAAGATGGTACTTAACGATGGTGACCAGACTTTTCTAATTTGTTCGTTTCAAAAGCTAATAATGAAATGATCATGATCATAATGCAAAGTATAATAGAATGTCAATATATGAGGGTGCTATATATGATTCTATAGCTAGCCTCATGAGTAATCAAGTACTAATAACCCCGTTTTCCCATAAGTTACTTTAAGGTACTATATATGCTAATTTTGATTTCTATTGTAATTTCTAATCTCTATATTTAATAAGACATATCACACGCAATTTCACGTGATGTCACTGTGGAAAAATGGAAATGACAAGGTACCAAATACATCTTTCTTATTACATCTCTAAGTCTCACTGACTATTAATTGGTCAAATTTATGGACTTTTAAACGCCAATTCAGTCTTTCTCTCCAGGCTGCTTTATGAGAGATTACACGTAATTCACACATTAATTGTGTGTATATATAGTACTACTATTTACATTTTTGAGTGCGAAATTCATTTTTTTTTCTTTCATAGACTTACAAATCCTAAGTAATATTCTACTAATATTTCTGGAATCCTCAGGTGGTCTGGATTTTGCTCACGCAGTAGTCCCGGAGAGAGGGATTCATCGGAGAGAAAAAGAAAACATAAACAGAATCACAAACACTTTTTATTTTTTATAAATTTTTTGGGTATTTAATTCAAATGTGTGAGTCCTAAAGTATCTTAGAACAAATCTTGGTCAAGAAACGAGTCATGGTCAAGATTGTGTGATATACCTTGTCCTGTCTTTGTCAGAAATCGGCTTGAACTTGACTATCATCAATCTAAATTAAATGTACTCAGAAAATATGGACACCTAATCCTTGAATGACGAACAATTTATATGCCCCCACAAAGTTAGGCTCTAACTGTATGCCATCTCTCTTTGTCTCACATCAAGTGTGAGCTATTACACAGTTGCTATAGTTATTAGTATAGGGTGGGTACCAACTATCACCTTAGAATAAGTAGGATCCAAAGTTTTTTTCTTTTTGAAAAAAAAAAAAAAGATTCAAAAAGTTACTTTTCTAAATAACAGTAATCGAAAATATTGCTCTATAATCTTTGTGACAGAATATGATTTCAAAATGGGCATGCATCTAAGGCCATTTCATACCTTATAGGACCAAACCCAGCTAACCTCACCACTCTTAAAAGAGCTAGACACCTTACCTTAGGTCAATTCAATAACCATTAATGTTTCAACATTATACATTGAAAGACATTTAACTCTTTGTATCTGTAAAATTTGGTAACCAAGATGAGTTGGACAGGAATGGTTGGTGGCTCAACCTTCAAAGTAGGGAAAAAGCCAAAACCATATCCAATAAGAGTGACTAGCTAGGGTTTCTCACTACAGTAGGTACTCTAGGGCTGTGGAGTAGTGATTTGATTAGCATGGTAGGTCGAGGCCAGACGCATGCGAAACTATTATCGCTTCTATTAGGCTTTGTCGCTGGACTATATACATATTGTGGTCCAAAATATCAGTTTTTTCACGTAGCTTTGCTGCTCTATCCTGCATATATTTGAATTTTGATTGTTTATTTTTGTGATCTTTCTTATAAAGCTTTTAAGCCACCAACAATGTTTTAGCATGGTCGCCAAGGCCATAATTGACATTTATGTAAATGGGCCCTCAACTCTGGTTCCTACATAACTTCGCATTTGCAATCATACACTTTCTGGTTTATTGCTTCCAATTTCGCCAAATGTCACCTAAAAAGACTGCTCCCTTCAATAAGTTCAATTATGTATTGCTGCGGCCTGCGGTTTGTCTCAAAGAGAAAGCTACTTGGGTCTTTCTCTTCTCAAAGAAAAAAAAAAAGTGCCTGGCCTTTCAAGTTCCAACTTATATTTATTGCGACTAATAGTCAACTTATATATATTTATTGCCCCAGATTTTACTCAAATGGTAGATATGGATAGGATCAAATCTTATTAGGCTCAGCTTTTTTGTCATGCATATGCATATGGGCCTCATTGAAAGGGATACTACTTATTGAAAACCATGGCAAAGATGCTTCGCTTTACCTGACTCACCTAGTCACCTTATATACCTGGTGTAAAGTATTTGTACTCCATAATTTTTTTAAACAGTATTTTGACAACTCAACTGTTTGATGATATGGCCTTTAACATAATATCCGATCCTTACTTGTAATTGAAGATCAATAACTATTTTATCATTAAAGGATTAAATTTTAAGCATTTTTATATTTAAAATTATATGCCAAACATGAACCTATAGAACAAATAGTAGATAAATTTGATTAACACAAAATTTAGTGTGCATGCTAAGAACAAAGTGAATATATAAGCTAACAATGGAATCCTCAAAATGTCAAAAAGAGTTACATAATGTATAACTTTATCCTAACCCTATATATTCCTCCCCATATTGTTTACATCGAAAAGAGTTGCCCAGGCTTGAAGACAAAATAATTTGCAGTCGTGTGCAACATCACGTGTAGTTTAAGTATTGTCATATATGTGTATTGTTGAGTTAAGAGACAAGTGTCATACATAGATTGGTTAGATTTGTTAGTGTAGTTAATTAGCTTTAGCTTTTAACTTAGTCCTAACCCTATATATCCCTCTTCCTGATGAACAATGAGAAGAGATGCCCATGCTTGAAGACAAAACAATTTGTAAATTACAAGTCTCTTAAGCTGAGCGACATGTAATACACTTTTTTGTGTAATGTAGTAATTCTTTTCATTAATTTGGAATACTGCAAGTCATGTATAGTGCACCATTATGTAGTTTAAGACGTGTACTGTTAAGTTTAGAGATAAATGTTATAAGTACTTAAGAAGGTTAGTAATGTTAGTGTAGTTAGTTAAAACAAATTCCTGTTAATGTCCAGAAATATAGTAACAATTAGTTAGATAGGATTTTTTTTTTTTTTTTTTGAGTAAACAGTAATACTTATAGAACACATACGAAAATAGTAATATTAGTGTTTTAAACCGGGTTTATAATACATTACATAACCAGAGTACAGCTATAAAAGGGTCTAACCTTTGTAGTTATAAATTGTGGTTATAAACAGTAGACACTAAACACACACAACCAATGTGGGATAAACATACATTTTTTTTTTAGTAAAGAGTAATACTTATTAGAACTAGGGGTGTGCGCAGTCGAATTGGACGGGTAAACGCCAATATTTCTATCCAATCCGCCACAGCGGGTTGGGAAAATTCAAATCCGCTACCAACCCACCAAAGTTTAAATCCAGTGGATTGGTTACAAATATTGGTGGTTTCAACTCGGCGGGTTAGGCGGGTTGACATTAACAACATTTAAAAAAAAAAATTATCACAAACTACAATTTTTTATTGAATAATCTCAAAATATAACTAATGCATAAAAAAAACTAAAAGTAGATTTCATTGAATAATCTCAATTCTAACATAAACATAGGGTCAATGAAAAAGAGATATATCATCTCTAGCAAAAGTAGGCTCTGCCTTACAACTTAGGAAATTAAAAACAGTAGGCTCTACCTTACAACTTAGGAAAATTAAATCAACAAACTCAAAGTTTTAACATTTCCAAAGTCACATCAAGGATTAAAAAAAAATTTAGACAAAGACAAAGAATTAGATAAACTGTATTCTTATGTGATATATAACATATTTAACTTGAATATACAATGAACTACTTGAATATATAATGAACCTGCTTGCCAGAATGGCTTTACTTGTAATATTATATCACATTTTATAATATATAAACGGATCGAATGACATAAACCAATAAAAAAGACAAAAAGTATTTAAACAGTAGAAGACAATAACACAATTACGTACCTTTGTGATTGTCGGTGAAGAATTGAAATGATAAGAAATAGGCTACAAAAAGGTTAAAGAAGAAAGAGGAAGGGAAAGATAGTGGCTGAAGGTGAAAGCCAAACGTGAAAGGTGAGAAGAAAAAGTGAGACCTAGAGCCACAAAGTGTATATTGTACATACGGCTGAAGTAAATGGGTTGGGTGGTAGGTAGAGGTGTTTAGGGTTTCAATGTTGACTTTTTAGATTTTGTTTAAGGAATTTTTTGAAGGCTAGTTCTGTTTAGGGAATTGATTATTGATTAGTTGTAAAAATTTATTAGGTGAATTGATTATCTTTAAATACTTAACAATCTGAACTAATATTTTTTTTTATGTATGTATAATTAAGCGGGCGGGTCGGGTTGTAGCGGGTTGGCAATTTTTTAATTCATAACCCAATCCAATCCGCAATTTTGAGGGTCTAACCCGCCCAACCCAAACCGTCTAACTTAATGACCCGCACGAGGCGGGCGGGTCGGGTGGGTTGGCGGGTTAAGCGGATATTTTGCACACCCATAATTAGAACACACATGAAAATAGTAATATTAGTGTTTTAAACCAGGTTTAAAATATATTACATAACTAGAGTACAACTACAAAGATTAGATAGGATGTTAAGTCTTTGCTTTTGTATATCAGCTATAGAGCAATCATTTTGTTAGATTATCAAGTGATGAATCAATAACAACCTCAGCTTGATTCCTCCATTCTCTCTTGGTAAGCTTAGCTTCCATTTTTGTTATTCTCCCCCTTTCTCTCTGAACTCTCAAGTATCGATGTCCGTTTCTCTCTCATCTTTATCTTATCATTGTTGGAGCCACCATATTAAAGATGGAACCATACCTTCACCCATCTTGATTTACCTTGATCCTACCTTGCCATGTTGCTATCTCTAACCACATGCAAATTGCCAATAAATATAACAAATATGTAAATATGCTCACCAAAGCACATCATTGAATTTAATCATGCTATATAGTATTGAATGAAGCCATTTGGATCAATAAACGTGGTGATTAGAGATTGAGTTTTTTTTTTTTTTAATAAATTTTTTTTATAATCCCTTTGACTTTGACTTCACTATTTTTTTTTTTACTAAATTTGATAAGGATTGGCCTAAATTTTTTAATGAATTATGTTATTTTGAAGTAGTGCTTGTCTTAATTTTTGTCTTTAATCCAAAAAAGAAGAAGAAGGGTAACTTACACTGAGACCTCCCGGTACAACGAAATTATACTAGTTTTATATGATTTTCAAGAAATATTACTATGTCCCCTATTATCAAAATAATTGACACTCTTCCCACCTTCTAATGGTGTCAACAATAAATACGAAATATTCCTAATATAAAATGACTCGGTTCGTTCCGGCTGATGCATATATATGTCTATCTTTTCACCAAAAAAAAAAAAAAAACAAAAACAAAAAAGAGAGGATTTTTTAAAACCTTTTTAACTCTGATTATATTATATTTGTTTAATATAAAATGAAATATAAGAAGAAACTATAACCAAATAGTTCCAAACAAATGCAAACAAATCTCATCCCTATAGCCGAACAACCCCAACCATTTTGCCGCTACATCTTTCACACTGAACCACCCTTCCTCTACATCCGTACCCCTTGGTTATTAGCTACACAGTACACATGAATCTCCTTAATTAGTCCTTACCCATCCGGAGGTCCACATTACAACCCAAAACTGCATTGACAATTTTTGTGAGATAAAAAGCATGTTATGTTAATCCTCTTTTATTGGACTAAAAAACACGAGTACTTTCGTATCTACCATATATGCCTTTAGAGCAGTATTGAATTGAGTCATGCTTTTTGGCTATCATGACTATTGATTTCTTCTCTGAGTTTAACCAGAGTTGAAAAGATAATAACAAATGTTTTCTTACAATTTTTTATTGGAAATATTCTTAAGAAAAAAAAAATACTACTATATATATATATATAATGTTGATATTTATATGTTCTTTTTAAAAAAAAAAAAAATTAATTTTATAGAAAGATTGTTTATATGTTATAAGAAGGGGTTAAAGGGGTGGAATGCCAATTCTTAAAAATCAAGTATAACGAATTTAATTTTACTATACTTTGGATGTCTCATGGAATTTAACCAAAATGAAAATAAGTATAATTTTTTTTTTTTGGGTCGTGAATTATATTGGAGTCGGAAGTACATGGGGTTTACAATTTATAGAGGTGTCATACTGGAACGTTGGGTCCAAATGCAAAAGCCCATTGCCCTTCGAAATATTCACTATACAGTCCACAATTTTCCATGGACCTTAATGCCAAAGACGACGGTGGGCCGCTTATAACGCAAAACAGCGTCGTTTGAAAGAATTTAATTATTATTATTTTTTTTTTAATGTTTGGTTGAAATAATTTCTTTCTTCTTGAAAGGTAAAAGCTACCTCACAAGCGCGTGAAAAACGACGGCTGACTGAACAGACAGAAAAAGAAACATTTTAGTAACAAGCAGTCAAGCACCGACCAACCATCATATATATACGTTATATTATAAATGGGCCTAGCTAGGCCCAGCCATCTTCAACGTTCAGTGCTGTAAATTGTAAACGAAAACGAATCACATTTATAAAAGCAATAAATTAAATCAATCTCAGAATCTGATCTCCCTCGCTCCTGGTAAAAAAGAAAAAGAGAATGGTAGGTAGGTACTCTATATCATTACGTATATATGCGTGTTTTTTTGTATACTAGTATATAGTATAGTTTAGGAATTTGGTTGATTAGAAAATGGGAGAGAGAAGAGGAGGAGGTTGGGCAAGTGCGACTATGGATCTGCTACGGTCGGAACCGATGCAATTGGCGCAACTCATCATTCCCGTCGAATCAGCTCACCGCACCATCTCCTATCTCGGCGACCTTGCCCTCTTTCAGTTCAAAGATGTTAGCACCTAATAACCTTTTCTTCACATTTTTACAATTTCTACTTTCTATTTTTGATTCTTCTTCTTTTTTTTTTCTTTTTTTTTTTTAATCCATTGTGATCCGCTATTCCATGCCTCGAATTTGATATTCATTGGATGTTTGTTATTGCTGAAGATCATGATTGCAAGAATTGCATTTATTTTCATTTACCATTCCTGCTTGGATATATATATAAATATATATATATATATATATATATAAATTCATTGTACATTGCTCAGACTGGACTTATTTCTTGGTTGATCCATGATTGAACTTTTCTTTTATGATATTTTAAATGATTTGTCAAAAAAATTATAGAAATGCAACAACTCCTAAATGACAAGTTGTTATTAGCTGTAGTGGGCAAAATAGTAATTTTAATGACAGATTCAAATTAGAAGCAGTATTGTCTTACCACCTAGGATTTGTTGAGAAAGTGTTAGTGAAAATATTGTGGCCGTATCACTTATCTTTAAATTAATACCATGGCAATGAGTCAATTTTGTGATGTTTTCTCGAATTGGCCAACTCTTTTGTTTTTTAAATAGAAAATAATAAAATATAATTCATTTTGTGTATCTATTTTTTTTTTCCAGCTCAATGCAGAGAAGAGCCCGTTCCAGAGGACATATGCCGCTCAGGTATACTTCCTAAGCCTAGGTTTCTTATTGTGTTGTTTTATCATAAGACGAGGTTCCTCGTATTTGTGTCAAGAGTCTTGCAGTTTGGTGGCATTGTTTGGTCTTCTTTAAAGATCATGGATTTGAATACCCCTCTCTCACTTGTTGTAAACAAAAAAGTAACATGTATATATGCTATCAAAATATAATGTATATGAAAAAATTGGTCTCATATATAAGGTTTTGAATGAACTGAGCTGTTCATGAATAGCTTGGTCTTAGTTTGGGAAATGAGTCTTGAAAAATGTTGCTTATATTCGTTTAATTTAACAAATAAGCTAAAGCTTAAGCTTAAATTTTGGCTTGACCATTAAACGAGTCAAGTTTAAACATAATAACATGTTTGTGAACAAGATTGTTGTAAGAATAAGTCTCAATTTAAGTATACATATATATTTCTATATAAACTCGAAATTATTGAGATTAGATTGTGTAAGTTTGTATTATTTGTAATTTTTTTTTGATAGGTAAGAAACATGTATATTCAATAAACTGCTAAATGCAAAGAAGCACTAGCAAAACGAACGTACAAGAAAAGAAAGAAAAGCACAAACATAAAAGAAGAACAACACTAAGAATAAAGAAGAAGAGAACTAAGGAATAAAGGAAGAGAATCACTAGATGTGAGTCTCCAAGCCTTAACCCAATCAAAAAGAGAACCAGAAAAGAGAATGAGCATTTGGTCATCGGATTTATCCAAATCCTCAAATGTCCGCCGATTGCGCTCCCTCCAAATACACCACATCAAACACAATGGAACTAAATTCCAAATGTGAGATGAATGCTTCCCCAACCAATTCCACCAGCCAAAAAAAAGATCAGACACCCTACCAGAGGGGACCCAAGAAATCCCAAAGGTTCTATAGACAAAGCACCACAGCCGATAAGCATTTCCACAATGTAACAACAAGTGATCCACTGTCTCCCCACAACAACGACACATAATACACCAATCAACGAAGTCAAAGCCCTTAAGTCTCAAATTATCTCCTATAAGAATCCTATCCCAAGCCGCTGTCCAAACAAAGAAAGAGACACGCAGGGGTGCCTTAACCTTCCAAATACCTTTTCAAGGAAAAGCAATGGAAAAAGAACCATGTAACTTGTGATAATATGATCGGATAGTAAAGTTCCCGTTCTTTGTCAACTTCCATCTCATACGATCACCATCAGTCACAAGAGGTAAGTTGGATGCCAAGAGACGGAAGAAATCATCCACCACATCTGCCTCCCAATCATTAGGGCCTCGAAGGAAACGAACATCCCAAGTTCTCCTATTCCCCGCTCCTTGACACAGCAAAGAAGATTCTACGGAAGCTTCTTTGTTAGCAACAAAAGAGTACAGGATCGGAAAAGCCAAATGGAGAGGAAGATCTCCACACCAATAGTCTGTCCAGAATTTCACTCTATCCCCCACCCCCACCTTAAAGTGGACATTTTTGCGAAACACTTCCCATCCCATCCGAATATACCAAATACCACACCCATGAACACCTATTCCCAACTTAGAGGTCCATCCCCCCATTTTTCCCCAAATTTCAAAGCTACCACCCTCCTCCAAAGCCTATTCTCCTCGGTCCCAAAATGCCAAAGCCACTTTCCAAGTAAGGCTTTATTGAAAGTGGTCAACTTCCTAATACCCAAACCACCATTAGCAATAGGCATACACACCTTATTCCAACCCAGCAAATGTGTCTTAGTGTCACCCCATAAGAAGTCCCTTTGCAGCTTCTCAATTTTGTTCGCCACATGTGTAGGGATGGTGAAAAGAGATAAGAAATAAGTAGGGAGGCTAGATAGCGTGCTTTTAAGCAATGTCAGTCTACCACCTTTTGACAAATACAACTTCTTCCACCCTTCTAACTTTCTTTCAATTTTTTCTAATATAGGGTTCCAAATAGAGGGGGCTTTATGGGACGCCTCCAACGGCATACCAAGATAAGTCATTGGCAGGGCCCTAAACCTACAGCCCAATATCTCTGCCAAAGCGTGCACATTATTAACCTCTCCTATAGGAACCATTTCACTCTTAGATACGTTAACCTTCAAACCGGTCATAGCCTGAAAACAAAGTAGCAACAAACGAATATGTAGGATTTGCTCCACCGCTGCCTCATAAAACAAAATGGTGTCATCCGCAAACAACAAATGCAAAACACATTCCCCCTCTACCCCTCCTACCATTTGCCTTAAAGCCACTAAGTAATCCTGCCCCCTCCATTCTCCTCACCATTTTACTAAACACCTCCATCAAAATTAAAAATAACATGGGAGACAGTGGATTCCCTTGTCTCAAACCTCTAGAGCTGCCAAAGAAATTAGCTGGAGACCCATTGATTAACACGGAAAACTGCACTGTAGAGATACAAGTCCGAATCCAGCTGCACCATTTCTCCCCAAAGCCCATTTTCTTCATTAACTTCAGAAGAGCCTTCCAATTCACATTGTCATATGCTTTCTCAATATCTAACTTACAGATCACCCCAGGAATCTTACTCTTCGTCCGGCTGTCCACACACTCATTGGCAATGAGAATTGAATCAAGGATTTGTCTATCTCCCACAAAACTATTCTGAGATTCAGATAGTAGTTGATCTAACACCACTTTCAGTCGATTTGCCAAAACCTTGGCCAAGATATTATACATGCTCCCCACCAAACTAATAGGTTTGAAATCTCGAATGTTAGAGGCATCATTCTTCTTAGGGATTAAAACTAAAAAGGTTGCATTTAGAGATTTCTCAAACTTACAGTGCTGATAGAATTCTTCGAAAATTGCTAGAACATCACTTTTTACGACTCTCCAACAATGATGGAAAAAGGCCATGGAAAAGCCATCTGGACCTGGAGCTTTGTCTCCTTCCGTATCTCTAACCACTGATATTATCTCGTCCTTCTCAAACCTCCTCTCCATCCAGCCCCTCTCCAACTCCCCAATTTGATCAAACTCTAGACCTTCCACAAAAGGTCTCCACTCTTCGGACTCTAGATACGGAGATTTATAAAATTGAACTACCTGGGCAGCCACTTCTACTCCTTCCTCATAAATCACCCCATCCACTTCTAAGAAGCTCAGATGATTATGCCTTCTATGGGAATTAGCCATCTTGTGGAAGAACTTAGTATTATTATCACCCTCCTTAATGTACAACATCCTCGATTTCTGTCTCCATGTGGTCTCCTCTAGAGAAAGAAGATGCTCAATTTGTGATCTCACTTCATTTCGCTCTTACATCTCTGTTCAGTGAGTCCAAGAACCCCATCCTTAGCATCTAGCGACTCTAAGGTCCCCAATAATTCTTTCTTCTTGCGACCAACATTGCCAAATTCCTGGCGATTCCACTGAATAATGTCTTCTTTCAAAGCTTTCAATTTTTTAGCAAAACACATAACTAGGTGTACCCGAGAAAGAATGGCGATTCCACCATGAATCAACTCTATCAACAAACCCATCCGTTTTCAGCCACATATTCTCAAACCGAAAGGGACTTTTCCCTCTCGCCATACCCCCTGCCTCCAAAAGAATAGGGAAATGATCTGAAATAGGTCGTGGTAGAGTCCGCTGGATCACATATTGATGATATATAATCAATTTTGTAGTAGAATATTTGAAATTATATGTAATTTTTAACAATACAAGGTTGTTGAATCTATTTTTAAAAAGTTCTATCTAATTAACTCAAATAATATAATTTTATCATTAATTTAGTTATGAATTATTAGCATCGATTTGTGAAAGAGTAAAATTTTTTAGTCTTGGTGTTTACTATATATGGAAGGTAAGTTTAGAAATATGGCTAGAAACTCTAGAATCTAAATGCTTTTGATTAAGTAGAACTAAAATAGAATACTTAGAATGTAAGTAACAGTAAAAACAAAGATGAAATGGCAGTAAGACTCAATGGTCAAGAAATACAAAAGAGTGAGCACTTTTAATATGTTGAATCAATATTTTATAAAGAAGGAGAGATCGAAGAGAATGTGAATCATAGGATAAGAGCCATTTTTTCTCCCATCTCTCTATTAATACTATCTGTGGAGTGTGAACTTTGCTATGTTGATTCCCATTGATTTTATGCACCTTGGATATTGGACAATCCAAAATTAACTGCCATTATTTTTTTAAATATGGTTTGAGTTCTCATATAATTTTGATTAAATATGATTTTTTTAATTTATAACATTCTATATCTATGTTATGCATCTATGAATGTGTGTGTTTTTCTACCATGCAGATTAAAAGATGTGGGGAAATGGCTCGCAAGCTACGTTTATTCAAGGAACAAATGACAAAAGCTGGTTTGTCACCCTCAACAAGAATTACTAGAAGCAATGATATTGATCTGGACAACTTGGAGGTTGCTATATATTGTAATATTGATTTTTTTTCAAATGTCCCTGAAACTTCTGATGTCTTATATTGAAATAAATCTTTGTGTGTGTGCATCTTTGTGTGTGGGTGTTAGGTCAAACTTAAAGAACTTGAAGCTGAGCTGTTAGAGATGAATGGAAACAATGAAAAGTTACAACGGTCTTATAATGAGCTAGTAGAATATAAGCTTGTTCTGCAGAAGGTTTGGGTTGCTTTTCTTCTTTCCAACTAGGTTTTAAGAGCATTTGAACTAAAATAGCTTCATTGTACTCAGAATTTAAAAGCTTATTGGCAATACCCTGCTGTTACCCCTGCTTATGTGTAGCTGTATAGTGCATAATTATTCTACTTATTTTTAATTATGATCTCTCTCTCTCTCCCCTTTGCATACTTCTATGCAGAAGAAAATTGCTAAGGTCATGATCACATTCACCTCTGACTCGTTGCTGAAAATATTTGTTTTTTAGGCTGTTAGGCAGAAGAGATTTATTTCAGTTAGAATGGTGTTCTTTTTTTTTCTTCTTATATTTCCAAAGTTATGAAGTGAACTGTGAGCTCTTTTCTCAATTCAGGCTGGTGAGTTTTTCCATTCAGCTCAAGGCAGTGCTGCAGCTCAGCAGAGAGAAATTGAAGTGCAGCACATTGGTGAAGGATCCATGGACAGTCCTTTATTACTGGAACAGGTAAAAGCTTTATATCCTTTCTTGACATTAGCTAAAGATCTTTTGTTTTTTCTTTGCATGATACTTAGGGATTTGGTGTTTGTAGGAAATGATAACAGACCCATCGAAGCAAGTTAAGCTGGGGTTTATTAGTGGTCTTGTTCCAAGAGTAAAATCAATGGCTTTTGAAAGGATTTTATTTCGCGCAACCAGGGGTAATGTGTTTTTGAAGCAAGCTGTGGTGGAAGATCCTGTCATTGATCCTGTTTCGGTAGAGAAGGTTAATTCCAGAACTTATAATGTAAATTGTCAGCTTTTAGAGGGGCATAAACATGCGTTTCTTTATAGCCCTCCACAATGCACTCCACACATGGTGGGGCAATTCAAGCACAGCTAAATGTCAATCTTTTCTCATTTGTGTTAAATTTTTCTACTTAATTTTAACACGCCTGTAGGGTATATTGGTCACTTCATAGTTGGAAAAAAGACAACTTGATGAGATCTATCCAACTGGTTGCTCCATATGTTACTATGGATGTGTCTCTTGTTTTTTTTTTGAATGTGTTGCCATTTAAAAAGTGTAGTTGTGCAGTGGAATTTATGGCTCTTAATTCAATTGTACATAATCTGATAAGATGCATATGATATCTATATTTATATTATCATTATAGTAAATTTTTCTTCCAACATCAAGGTTTTTCTCCTTCATGATTACTGATTTTGTGAATTGACTTTATAATTGGGAAATTGATAAACGTATCAATTGGCAGGTTGAGAAAAATGTTTTTGTTATCTTCTATTCTGGAGACAGAGCAAAGAACAAGATTCTGAAAATATGTGATGCTTTTGGAGCAAACCGTTACCCCTTTGCGGATGACTTAGGCAAACAACTTCAGATGATCACAGAGGTATGAATGATTTTCTTTAAGGGATTCTTGCCTGTCTTTTATTAGTAATAAGAAGCTTCAGGATATGCAGCATGATTATTTCTTTATATTCTCTATCATACAATTGTGTTATCTAATGATAAACATGTATTCTTGAGGACCTTCCTTTATTTATGTTTTAGTTTTATGTATATTTTTTTTGTTGGCACGTACAACACATTCATGACTAGCTACAAAATAATGAAATTTTCCTAATTGCTCAAGCCACATCAATTGGTCACATTCCTTTAGACTCTCCATTTTGAGCATGATAGTGAAATTAATTTGATTTCATGGGTGTCCTTAATGGTATGGATTTAGTGCCCTGAAGATCACAAGACTTAGAATGAGTAAGACAATGCAACGTGTTGTGTCTAAAGGGTAACATGATGTGAAATTTTCATTTTATTAGGGGTAGAATTGAAAGCCACATCTTCAAATTAATATCTGGGGCATCTATCCCAACTTGCTTACGTAAGAAATAGCTCCTTGATTGAAGGAACTGGAAAAAGTTGCTAACCATGTTGAAAACATTAGAAGGTGGGATAAAGTTCTCATCACTCCACCACCCCCCCCCAGGCGCACCCAAAAAAAGTGGGAAGCTTTTTTTTTTTTTTTTTTTAATTAAAAAAAAAAGGAAAAAAATAATAATAAGAAAGGGATTGTGTAGGGTGAATTTTAAATTAGAAGCAAGTAGGACAGAAAAATTGGACAAAAACTCCTATTTCTTGGTCAAATGGTAACGGTTGGTACACAACATGAGCTAGTCTTCCTTTGATGCACATGGATTGATCTCAATACCTCCCTTATTTAGGGGTTTTGACTTTAGGGGGGTTCCATTTGGTAAACACTGCTGTTCATGCCTTGTTAAACTGTACGAAATGCAGTAGCTTTAGTCAGTTTGTCTAATTGTGAATAACTAATAGGTCACAGCCTCGGTGAGATCTTAATTTGGTATTTACTTTGATTTCTAGGTGTCTGGAAGACTTTCAGAGCTGAAGACTACTATAGATGCGGGGCTGCTGCATAGGAACAATCTACTACAGACAATTGGATATGAATATGAGCAGTGGAACCTTCAGGTTTGTTTGAGTTGCTTTATTTATTGCTAAAGAATATGAATTTATCTACTTTTTTCTTTCATGTGTGTTGGCATTGATCTTTGAGTATATGCATTTTGCATTTTGTTCTGGCACTTAAGTTTGTTCCTAACTTAATAGGTGAAGAAGGAAAAGTCCATTTACCACACTTTAAATATGCTGAGCTTTGATGTGACAAAGAAGTGTCTTGTTGCAGAAGGTTGGTGTCCTATTTTTGCAACTAGTCAGGTTTGTGCTTATATCCTGTATCTGTTTACTAATTTCACACTGCACTGTGTATTTCACTTATAAATTTTGCTGAATTAGCTTTATGTGAAGTATATTGTTGAAGTGATTACTTAATTAGCTTAGTCTTGATATTTGCCAGATTCAAAATGCACTCCAGCGGGCAACCTTTGACGGCAACTCACAAATTGGGGCCATTTTCCAGGTTTTGCATACAAAGGAATCACCACCTACCTATTTTCGCACAAACAAGTTTACTTCTCCGTTTCAAGAAATTGTAGATGCATATGGGTGAGTTACTTTGGGAGGCCATGCTTATGCTGTCCACAGCTATAGTGTGTAATGCAACATCTGCTGGGGGTTGGAAATCTTGAATTCATAAATCTATTAATGACTTGATATCTTGTAGTATTGTTTGGAAAAATTTGCATGGTACTTGCAGTATTTACGCTATTTTCTATAATTCCTATCTTCTTCCCAAAAAATAAATGCATTTGAAATTCTATTTTCTTAAGTTATGCTGTACTATTTGTTTTTTGTACATTTGAAAATGGAAAGTAGTGTATTTAGGAAATAACTATGATTTGACTTGTGGGGAGAGAGAGAGAGAGAGAGAGATTTACAGCTGATCATGTATTGCGAGTCGTAGCAAATTGATATTTTGAATTAGTAATTTCATTAAGAAATGCAAAAGGGATGCAACTCATGTGCACAAGATATTTACAAGAATTATATCAATGTCATAACATATTGATTACATGATATTGTTAGCAGTTTCACATAGACCATCCAACAACATCTGATTTTATGCATTGAATTATTTTCAACTGCATTGAAGACTGTAATGATTTTTACATTGATTTGGTTATTAGTTTTCTCTTTATTTGAGATTTCTTGGGTTATGCCTAATTTGGTTAACCTATTTTTGTGGACTTGTTTATTGTCATTGCCAAATGATATGCCATTTAAGTATAACGAAGGCTTGCTAGTGGACTCTCCCGCTTTTGACCCCCGTCCATATTTTTCCTCATAAAATCTCGTTAATTTCTCTCCTTCTAAACCAATGTCTCTCTCTTCTCTCTGTAGTATTTTTTTACTCTTCTGTATTTGTAGGAAAACAATTGATTTATGTGAAAACTTGATGTACAAAAAAGCTCAAGCTTAAAAGAATTTACCTAACAACCATTCTCGAAGTTGTGTAACTGTTTTTTTTTTTTTAAAAGAAAAGAATTTAAGTATTTGATGATCAAGAGTTAATATTATGTTATTCATCACTAAAGATTGTTCATTTCTCAGTCAACAAGCTTCATATAAAAAGAGATATGCTGCATGCTGGAGTACTTAGCTAGTGCGATGTTTTTGCAGGATTGCAAAGTATCAGGAAGCAAATCCTGGTGTATACACAATTATCACATTCCCTTTCCTTTTTGCTGTTATGTTTGGTGATTGGGGCCATGGTATATGCTTGTTGCTGGCAACATTATATTTCATAATCAGAGAAAAGAAACTTTCCAGTCAGGTAATTGCTGCGTGTCTTTCTTGTTGTCTGTAAACTCTGTTCTTTCCTTGTAAGTGTTTCATTTGAGCTTATTTGATTGTGCTAACAACAGAAACTTGGAGACATCATAGAAATGACTTTTGGTGGCCGTTATGTTATCTTGATGATGGCGTTGTTCTCAATCTACACAGGATTGATATATAACGAGTTCTTTTCAGTCCCATTTGAATTATTTGGGCCCTCTGCCTATGGATGTCGTGACCCATCCTGCAGGTACTGAATTAGTATGAAATATTACATATTTGTAAATATGTTTTCCTTGTTAAGTTAGTTACACTAGTCCTTTTTGTCACAGTGATGCTTATACTGTGGGTTTAATAAAGGTGCGTAACACATATCCATTTGGCGTGGACCCTAAGTGGCATGGTACCCGTAGTGAGTTACCATTTCTTAACTCATTGAAGATGAAGATGTCAATTCTACTTGGAGTAGCCCAGATGAATCTTGGAATTATACTGAGTTACTTCAATGCAAAATTCTATGGAGATGACATAAACATCCGGTATGCTATATTGCTCAAGTTGATCTTTGCATGCATTCATGCATGTGTGGAGCACACTACCTTTGTAAGATTTATTAGAAGTGTCTATTTCTGTATTGTTCTTTGGTAAAGCTACTAAAGAATTTTTAAGATAACATATATCTGAACGTGCATGTACATCCATGATTGCACAAACATACTCTCTCTCTCTTAAATTTATATTTCTAGCTTGTGATGAATATGTTTTTATTTGATATCACAATGATGATTGTTAAGTGTAATATTATTAATCATGTATTTGCTTTAGGTACCAATTTGTTCCCCAGATGATATTCTTAAACAGCCTGTTTGGCTACCTTTCGCTCCTCATTATTGTGAAATGGTGCACTGGTTCACAAGCTGATCTGTATCATGTGATGATATACATGTTCTTGAGTCCTACTGATGATCTGGGTGAAAATCAACTTTTTGTTGGTCAGAAATTCCTTCAGGTTTTTTTTTTTTAATTTTTTAATTTTTTTTATTGTTATTTTTATTTATTTTTAAATATTGATTATGTAGAAATTTTCCCATGCTGCACAAGACAAAGACACTCATTCTTAACATGTCCATTTTTTCATTACCAGCTTCTGTTACTACTATCAGCCCTTGTTGCTGTACCGTGGATGCTGTTTCCAAAGCCTTTTCTCTTGAAGAAACAAAACGAAGAAGTATGCTGAAAACTTCTATCCATGTAGTTTCATATTATTATTTTTATCGTAGAAGCTTTTGTTTTATTTTCTCTGCTTGTTTTGACCTTCTATCATCAATGTCATGTTTTGTCAGAGGCACCAAGGTAAATCCTATGCATTACTTCACAGCATTGATGACCCTCTTGAAATGGAATCTCATCATGATTCCAATGGTGATGAGGAATTTGAGTTCAGTGAGGTCTTTGTACACCAACTTATACATACCATAGAGTTTGTGCTCGGAGCGGTGTCTAATACAGCTTCATATCTACGTTTATGGGCCCTCAGGTAAGTAGTCAAAAACCTCAAATCCTTTCATGGAATTCAACTGAAGTGTGCATCCTAACATGCATGAGTATACATTGTTCTTGCATGTTTCCTCATAAAACATAGTGCTGGTGCTTAAAAGTAGTGAAGCATGCAGTATAATGGGTACAATGCATGGGAGTTTGACATGAGCAAGGCCTAATGGATAATGCTTTATATGAAAAACTGTGATTCCTTGAGACAATGAAGATCTGATCTGTTCTGGCCTACAGGCTGCATGTCTTCATTATGAAAACCTTTTTAGCCCTTATGGGTGCATCTTTTCATAATTGAAATCACATTCTTTAAACAGATCCTAATTCTAGTTTTCAGTATCAAGTCTTCATCCTCTGATGTCTTCATTATGAAAACCTTTTTAGCCCTTTGGGTGCATCTTTTCATGATTGAAATCATGTTCTTTAAACAGTTCCTAATTCTAGATTTCATTATCAAGTCTTCATCCTCTGACTTGTATAACTTTTTTCTTTGTTCAGTCTAGCTCATTCAGAGTTGTCTAGTGTATTTTATGACAAGGTTCTACTTCTAGCCTGGGGGTGAGTTTATTTACTCATGCTTTTTGTAGCAAAAACAAAAAATTCTTACGATTTAGTATTGAATGTCTTGCAAATGATTGCAGGTTCAACAATGTCATTGTTCTTATTATTGGCATTATCGTTTTTGTATTTGCAACTATTGGTGTGCTACTAGTGATGGAAACACTAAGTGCATTCCTGCATGCATTACGACTTCATTGGGTGGAGTTCCAGAACAAGTTCTATCAGGGAGACGGTTATAAATTCCATCCATTTTCATTTGCGTTACTTGGTGAGGAGGATGAATGATACAGCGCTATGAGTTGGTTCATAAGCTAAAAGATAGGAGACAATATTGATCGCATTAAAATTTCTTGAGTATATAATTCATCAATTCTTTTATATGAAGTAGATTTAGAAAGGTAACATAGCAATTGCTGGCTAGTTCAGGGAAAGCAGCTTTCTCACAATTTCCTGCTCACTTCCCACTTCCAGTTGCTTATTCTTTTAAATAAAGAGCCTTGCCAATAAGGCTGCCAATCATTGTTCATGTATATTGTTAGGAATCTACATGCAACTGGAGAACATGCTAATCGTTTCTCCCATATTACAGTTAAAAAAATTACTTTATTATTATTTGCTAGGCTGACATTTGTCTGTTGTAGCTTGTTGTACAATTGTCTGCTGCCTTTTTCTGTAGAGCTGTTGTGAAGATAAGGGAGCTGTAATTGTCTTTAATGATTACTTAATTAATGAATGATTTTAAACTATTGCTGCCATATATAAAACTAGTTTGTTAAAATTTCTGTTACACTTGATGACTGAAAAATTGGATGAGGTAGATTTTGACAAGTTTATGAAAAATAGGAAATTCCTCTAATTTGTTAATTTATTCTAGATAGATGTCTTACCCTTTTTTTTGCTGGATAGACATGTCTTACTTTGAAGACTTACCATTACTGTCATTTCATATATTTAAGAGGCTCTGTCATTGAGCTGTTTCAAATGCCAAACAACCTGTAATAATTCTCACATTAGATATTCATATTTCCTTACGGATAATTTACCTTTTGCTAATTGATTTCAGTTCACTGATAGCCCCTGAATGGATCTGAGCCATGGTTACATATGATAGTTGATAATATGCCCTTTTTTTTTCCTTCTTTTTTGCACACGTCAAGATTAAATCAAATATTGAAAGCAATCACATTCTAACATCTGTTGGCATGCTATAAACATAATACATCACTCATTATTTTTCAATCCAAATCATGATGTAGCAAACCATAATTAACCATCCCACTACATGGCATCAAGCTTCATTTACACACCAATGCACCATCCCCACCGAAGCATACAGTTCCAGAGATTTGAGCCGGGGCATATAAAAAATATGTATAATAACTAAGTTTTTAAAATAGACAACTATGACACAAACTAGCAAAGAACCTCCAGGAGCAAGACAACTTTCTGGGCAAGTTGATAGGAGCATCAAGAGCTGCTACAAGTCTAGGAAGTCATCTTAATACATATTATCACCTTAATATTTACAACTGTTTCATTTGCCTAACACGGTACCCACCAATGAACTTCATAATCTAGTCACTGGTGGTATGTATAGCAGCCACAGTTGAGACCATTGAATCCACTCCGCACACGTTACGACCCCTGCAGATCTTGTAATATCCATTCTCTCCCCAGTTTTCTCCCCAAGAGTTCTTTATGATCCAGAATGGCTTTTCCTTGAACCGGATAGGAGCATAACCAGCAGAACCATACCCCACTAGAAGCACCCCATGATCCAATTGCTTCCCACAGATGTATGGGCACGAAACTTTTCCAATGTAAGTCTGCATGAATACTGCATTGATGCCAACTGCACAATACAGAGCAAAAGAGTCATTATTTATTTCCCATCCATTAATGATTTACTCTATCATTCTTAACCCCATTGTTCAAATAAAACTGGTAGAGTAACAATGAAAACAGTTTACACAGCCTATCATAATTTCAACATCAGTGCACACAACCAAAGAAGAAAACAAATAAAATGGAAATGAAAACAATTGACTAGGTTTCGAAGAAGGTTAATTGGTAATTACTTGCAAGAGGGCCATTCTTCACCAAATTCGCGGCAATTTGTTCTTCATCAATCGAAACGACACTGAAGTTAGATACAGAAGCAACAATTTTGTCCTTGTCAAATTTGCAGGTGCCACGATCGGTCCCAGTGTAAGGATAATCCTTCTCTTTCTCAAGTCCACCAGCCTTAAGGGTGTACTCAAAGGCAGAAGTCATCAGCCCACCATTGCAGCCAGAGTCGCATGCACCATATTCCTCGGGATCACACTGCAAAAAAATTACAGGGGTTATCTAAGACAAGACCATACTGATAGTAATCATCTGAAGCGATCAATGTGACACAAGATGGATGCTTAGAAATAGTCATATTTTGGTTTTTCTCTCACGCTAGCTAGGTTGTAAAACTTCAGAATAGTTATGGATATACAAGATCAATGGGTTAAGTTTCAGTCTTGCCAAGACATGCTAATCATCTGTGAGTGTGACACGGGTATAATGAACTACACGCCCAAACTTTAATTTTTGATTCGTTTGTTTTCCAGGTTTGATGACTTCCATTTCTGTGCTGTTTGTGGAGGCTGCCTTACTCTATTTTGAGATAAAGTGTTTGCATGTTTTTTGATTGCTGGATGAAATTGGGGCAAGAACCCAGTTAGCTTACCATCTTTTAAAAAGAACCACGTGCTTTGGAGTATCACATGATATCTTCATTAAAAATTAGAAGCATTTTCAAATATAAAAATCACAAGAATTGAGTCTAAAGCACATTTGCCATCAACAGTGGGTGACAATTTGAAACTTGGCCTATATATGCATACGTCAAGTAGCAATTTTTATGGGAAGCTTAAAACTTTAGATTTAATATGGTTTGTCTGGTTATAGAACCAATTCAGACATGCTCTTAAAATCATACTCCTCGCTGACATCATGACAGAGAGAACCCAAATATTATGACCAAATTACTCTATTTTATTGCAATTTATAACTTTTACTGACCGCACAACAAATTTCAAGCCAAAGAAGAAGAAAAAATTCAATATTAGTGTGTTGACTGTGTTCGAAATCCATGGTACTAAAACTACGTTCCGATTATCGTAAATTGAGGCTCGAAAATGAGTATTTATTAGTATTGAGGTGACACCAATCACATTTACTGTCACGTCAATTTATAGACTTTATATAGCAAAAATATCTAACCATAAGAAAGTAAAAACTATAAGGACAACTTTACCACAACCCCAAAAAGAGGAAGAAACAAACGGAAAGGAAGGAGTAAAACCAAACCTCATGGTCACAATCCACAAGCTGTTGCTCGCTGAGGTTCAGTAGCTCCCCAGTCTCCAAAAAATGAGCTCCTTCCAATGCCCCTGTAGTACTAAACGCCCAGCACGATCCACAAGCACCCTGATTCCCAACAATATATATAAATATCATATCCATTTAGCTCAAACTTTATAAATTAAAACTAAAATTAATATAATAACAAATAATACTTCATCCCAAGCTACACCACTTATTAAATTAGATTAAAAATTTGTTAATCCCACAAATAGATTGCATGCTCTCTTCATACTGATCACACCAACCAAATTTCATATCATTCTAAATTCATTTCCTATCTCATCCATAAATTCTCCTGTTATATTTAAAAAACAATATTAAAAAAAAACATAATAAAATTTTAGTAACAGAGTTGTCCACTAAACTAAATGAGTTCGGATCACTGCCCACGTATATAATTTTGGGTAGACATTCATTTGCTTCGCCAATAACTTAGAGCAATGACCAATTAAAAAAAAAAAAAAAAAAAACCTAAATTACAAGTTATATCCTTTTTTAAATTCAATCTATTTTTAATTCAGTCCTTTAAATTTCATTTGTTTTATTCAGTCATCCAACTTCTATGTCCTTCTATCCAATCAGCAAAATTAAGTTCACCAAAACAAACTTTTTTATTATTATTTATTTATAGATACACTAGAATTTCACCAGTTCATGACGATTATGGTGTAGGCAGGTTTGAACTCCAAATTCCTGATCGGATGACAAAAGACTTTTTCAGTTGAACTAAATAGAACTCACCACCAAAACAAACAGTACACGAACTTTGATCTATTTTCAATTCAATCGTTTGAAGTTTCACTCTTTTTCATTTATTTTTCAATTCAATCATTTAACTTCTATTCATTTCTAATCTAGTCCTTCCATCCAATCCCCACAATTAAGTTCAACAAATTGAAAATAAATTAAACAGAAATTACTCAAATGATAAGAATGAATTTTAAAAGACTAAATGATTGAAAACTTATCTTCATTAAAAAAAAAAAAAAAACCTGAATTGAAAACCGATTAAAGTCAGAAGATGTCATTTATAATTTAGCCAACAAAATATTAAATGATTCAACTTTCTTTTAACTCAATTCAAAATTGTAGAAATCAAAATTAGTATTATTATTATTGAATAGTTGAAAACCTGGTCTTTGACGCCGGTGACGGCGCCGTGATCACGCCAGTCAAAGTCGGTGGGGAGATCGTTGGTTGGAAGAATAGGAGCCTTCTGAGCATCGGCAGGCAACCGAAGCCGCTTCAACCCGAGAAAGTTTCGCCGGAACTCAGCCGGAGTGAGATCCGAGAACTTCGTGACACCGTGTTCAGCGCTGGGGTCCAGCTTCTGGTGAATCTTGGCTCTGCGCAGGTTCGCCTTGAACACACCGAACCTGTAATCGTGCTCCTCTACGCTCCCATAGCTTTTCCCAAACCTCGCCTTGAAGCTCGAGAAGTGGTGCTCAGCGTGGAGGAGAAGATCGTCATCACCGTCCGATGACACCACTTGCTTGATCAAAAGATCATCATCACCACCAACACCACCGCCGTTGATTTCATCGGCGGATATGGTGGACGCGACCACAGAGAATAAGAGGAAGAGGCTGAAGAGAAAAGAGCGGTCCATTGTTGTTGTAAGCAAACACTGTGCTGTGAGTGTGAGATATTTCGTATGTTTGGAGTGTAAATATAGGAGGAGTTCCGAGAAGATGGTATGTTTGGTTTTGGTTTGCTAATGTGGTTTTGACACGTGGTGTGATGTTATTTGTTGCAAGTTGAGCTAAACAAAACAACGAAGGATGAGGTTTCTTTCACGACTTTTGTGTAAAGTAACGACGGACTCTAGTCCATTATTGTTGCTTTCTCCGTTTCTTCATGGAGCGTGCCATCTTTGTTTTTTATTCATCATTATCTTCTCTCTCTTTTTTGCAACTTTGGATTTTTTGTGTTCCTTAATTTTTTTTTTTTTTAAAATGATTGTTTTAACTGATTTTTTTGTTTGTTTGTTTGTTTGTAGAGAAGATATTTTTGTTTGAAGTGCAAAGTGTTGGAAAAATGGTTTTATGCAAGTGTTTGTGTGGTTTATTATTATTATTTTATAGCCAAAATAGATATGAGAGTCGCATGTCATATTCGAGTTAGGAATCCTCAATAAGAATATCCCCTTTTCTTTTTTTTTTAATAAAGAATATCCCCTTTTCAAAAACAACGAAAATGAGAATAAAAAATTTACTCCTAAAGTGATGAAAATTCTTTATTTTCACTTAGAAAAAGAATTGGACTTTGGAGGATCTTATATGTATAAGTAAATTGGCTATTGGGTTGGGCCCGGTCCATTTTGTATTTAATTAATATTTTATTTAGTGTCTATTTACCATGAGTATTGAGTACGAAGTGGAACAATATGTCTGGTCATTATCGCACCTTCTTTGAATAGGTGCAACTATGTCTATAAGTAAAAGTCTCTCATTTTATTTCAGTAAATTTTTTATTTTTTTATTTTATGCATAGAGTTATTCAAAGAGGAGAAACCACGGTTATGTTCGTTGTGTATGGAGATTGTAGTGCTTCTTCTGCGTGTTGTTAATCATTGTATCTTTGGAGGCAAAAATCCATGAGTCTCAAAGCAACATCGAAGAAATAGTGTAAGAAGCGAAATGTGTCTTAAGAAGATAATGTCAAACAATAGCCTTAATCAGTTTTGCATTAATTATGTATATTTAATTGTTTGTAATTATTTATGCATTAAACATGCATGTTATGTTTCTTGTTCTTGTTCTTGTTCTTGTTCACAAAATCACCAAAAAAATTTTTTTTATCAACTTTGATATATATATAAAAGCAAAAGTCTTATAAAGTTTTTCATTAAGTTGTTTATGTTTAGCAATTTTTCTCCGGTGATCCTCCACCATAGGGACGAAGCCAGGATAGATTTGAATAGGTATGTTCTAAATCTTCCATGGTTGCTAAATTATTGTACATTTGCATTAACTTATTTTCTAATTTGTTGAGTTACACTACAAAAAGAAGAAGAAGAAGAGGTTTTAATACCATATAAATTCAATGTAACAATTCTTTTATAATTATTGACTTCTAGGGTTGGCTCAAAATCATTATACACGACTGGGTTGTAGGAGTTTATTGGTGATTAACTTATATAGGCAATTCATCTCCTTTGTACTAGGGAAAAATTATGGAGGTAAAAGAATATCCACACTACATGTCAAGAGCAATTAAGGTATACAATATTGTTAAGTTTAATAATAACAAAATACTGCACACCTAATAAACTTGGACACTAAGAAAAAAAAAAACTAAATTTATTTAACAGACTATTAAAAGACAAGATGGAAAAAAAAAAACATGAAACATGTTGATTGGCCCAATTTGACTTGAAAGGCCATGGCTATTTTCAAAAACCTATTTAATGGAAATTGGGCTGAATATACCCTGATGAATCCCACGACCATCTATAAATTTAGATTTGTCGCCAACAAATCTATTATTTTTCACCTAGCTATCGCCATAGAGCCAAATCATTGTTATGAACTGTCACTAAAGTAATTGTTTGGGTTTTTCTCATTTTGTTGCTTCATCACATGCCATTCTGTTGTGACTTGTGAGTGATTTGCCAGATTATTTGTTTAGGCATTTTGAAATCACGAAATTGATGGTTGCAATTTGCAAACTCTAAGTCCAAAAAAAAAAAAAAAAAAAAAAAAAAAAAAAAAATCAGTTGCTAATCCTTTTTTATTAGTATTTTTGGTTGTGGATTGATCCTCCTTCCTCAATCTAAATTGACTGAAGTGATGAACATCTCTAATTCCAACAATTATTTGGTTTTTTTTTTTTTTTTTGGGATAATACAATAAACTTAAGACTCTTTTAATTTATGTAAAAGATAATGAGCGATGCAGTTAGTGGTAACTACACATGAATAGCGAAAAACTTAATACAAAATTGAAAGAAAAGTTTATCATATTTGCAAATAACACATACAAGAAAGGTGTCCCGAATCTCCCGATACATCGTTTAACTCATCTAGTACATAATTCAAATATCTTCTATCTTGTTTATAACTCCAGACTACAAATGTTAGACCATTTTGTAGTTGTACTCTGGTTATATGATATATTATAAATCTGGTTTAAAACACTAGTATTACTATTTTTGTGTGTGTTCTAATAATAAGTATTACTGTTTACTTAAAAAAAAAAAAAATTCTTCTCTCTTTTTAATTTTTTTTATGAACAAATATCTTCTCTTTCAACCATTGAATTACTTTAAAAAAATTGTCCCAAAACACTTGAAAAAGTCCAAATCCGACATAGTTTACCTTTTTGTCCTAGCAATATGGTCAAAAAAATTATAGTTTCTTTGGTAATGCTGTAATAGTAGTTCTAGTACTGGGAGTACAAATCCATGATATATTTTGGTCTTAATATAATCTCAAAGTTGTATAAAAAAAAAAAAGTAAAAAAAAAAAAAATTCATGTACTAATAATAATCAAACCCACCAGAATCTCTCACACATATAAACACACGCTCCCCGGCAAATTCAATTCTTATTGCTTTCCATTATTCTGTCTTTCTCTCATTGATAAAACACACATGTATAGGGTTGAGGATTCTTGAGGTCAGATTCGGATCAATCCATATAGCCGAATACTCGTGGCTTGACAAGACACGAACTCAACCCGCGAACACGAATTGTCACCCCTATCCGTAACTGATAAAAATAATTATTTAATCAATTTCAACTCTTTCAAGTCTCAATAATATAGTTTAATATTTCTATTAATTTAACAACCTATCATAATTTTTTTAGGTTAAAAAAAAGCTTAGGAAGGGAGAGTGGACATTACGCGATATATATATTTCTTTTTTTTTTAGTATAATTTTGGTTTACTTTTAGTTTGTTTTGTTTCACATTTTTTTTTTTCAGAATAGTAAAAATTTATGAAATTTCACAATATAGTCCTCACACAAAGACTAAACCAAAAACATATTTAGGAAAAAGAACCTTGGTTGACACTAAAACAAAGATGTAGCCACCATAAAGCATTCCCAAATCCATTCCTATGGATATGACTTTAAGCATTTCATACGGATATGAGCAAATGATACATTATATGAACTTACATTAAGAGGATGTGGCCACATTAAAGAGAAAAGGGTAATAGATTTCAACAAAAAGCAGTAAGCATGTAACCACATATTTCATATTTGCGCAATTTTCTAAACTTCCCTTGCCCTTCTTTATCCCCTGATCCCATCCCTAATCTCAAATTCCTTGTAAAATGGTGATAGAAACAAATCAATGCATAGGTGCAAAACAAGCTGACTCATGAATTTCAAGTAAATAGTTTTTATGCTATTATCTTTCAAGGATGTGGCAGACCTCGCGGCTCCTAAGACACATACAAAGAAAAAAAAATTAGAGAATTTAGACGTATCAAGACATTACCTAAATATGTCAATTATCTTTCATAGAAAAGTAAAGTTCAAAGAATGCAAAAAACAATATAGAATGGTGAAAAATAAGTCATCAACTATGAAAATTCTAAGGCATCAAATGTATAGAAAATTAGCCCATTTTCTCTCATTTAAAAAAAAAAGTCTATTTTCATCATACTTATGAATCATTTTCAAAAGCTTCCAATTGCTAAATTATTGTATGTTTGAATTGACTTATTTTCTAATTTGTTGAGTTACACTAGGAAAAAAAAAAAAGAAAAAAAAAAGAAGAGGTCTTAATACAATATAAATTCTATGTAACTATTTTTTTTTAAATTTTTTTTTTAAATTTTATAATTATTGACTTTTAGGGTTGGCTCAAAATCATCCTCCACAATTGGGTACTAGGAGTTTATTGGTGATTAACTTATAGGCAATTCATCTCCTTCGTACTAGGGAAAAATTATGGAGCTAAAAGAATATCGACACTACCTTTATGTCAAGAGCAAAGGTATACAATATTGTTAAGTTTAATAATAAGAAAATATTGCACACCTAATAAACTTGGACACTAAGAACAACAAAGCTAAATTTATTTAATGGATTGTTAAAAGATAAGATGGAACACAAACATGAAACATATTGATTGGGCCAATTTGACTTGAAAGTCCATGGCTAGTTTCAAAAACCTAGTTAATGAAAATTGGGCTGAATATACGTTGTATCCCACGACCATCTATAACTTTAGATTTGTCACCAACAAATCCATTATTTTCAACCTAGCTATCACCATCGAGCCAAATCACTGTTGTGAATTGTCATTGAAGTATTTGTTTGGGTTTTTCTCATTTTGTTTCTTCATCATGCCATTGTGGTGTGACTTGTGAGTGATTGCCAGATTATTTGTTTAGGTCTTTTGTAGTTGCGAAATTGATGGTTGCAAACTCTATGTCGAAAAAAAAAAAAAGTTGATAAGCTATTCCTTTTCTATTAGTATATTTGGTCGTGCAATTTCAAACCCGATAAGACACAATTTTGTTGGCTGATTGATCCCCCATTCCTCTTTCCTCAATCTAAATTGACTCAAGTTATGAACATCTCTAATTCCAACAATTATTTGGTTTTCTTTTTTGGTAATATAATAAAATTAAGACTCATTTGTAAGTGGTAACTACACATGTATAGCAAAAAACTTAATACAAATTTGAAAGAAAAGTTTGTCATATGTAACAAAATAACACATATAATACAAGAAAAAGTGTCCTGATACACTCTTTGAAAACATACATAATTCAATTTTTTTCTCTTCCATCCCAAGTCCCAACTATCAAATTTTTTTTTTTTTTTAATAAAAAAATTGTCCCAAAACACTTGAATCCAAATGCAGCATAGTTTACCTTTTTGCCCTAGCAAAGTGGTCAAAAAAATTATAGTTTCTTTGGTAAAAAAGTAGTAGTGGCCTAGTGGTAGTGCAAATACATGATTATGATATCTTTTGGTCTTAATATAATCTCCAAGTCAAGTTCTATCAAAATATTAACCAAAAAAAAAAAAAAAAAAAAATCTTCATGTACTAATAATCAAACCCATCGGAATCTCTCACTCATACATACACAGTCCTCGGCTAATTCGGTTTTTATTGCTTTCTTTCCATTATTCTCTCTTTCTGTTTCTTTCCATTATTCAAACCTGATAAGACACATGTTGGTTGGCAGATTGATCCTCCTTCCTCAATCTAAATTCATTCAAGTGATGAACACGGGGACGACGACGACGAAGACGAAGTGGAACATGACGACGACGACGACGATTTCGATGAAGACGTTGAGGAGTAGAGATTGATTTTCTGGTAGGTTTCGGCGACGAGAGAAACGCTCTGATCTTCAGCAACGAAGGCGGCGACGTGGCCTTGGGTTTCTCAAGTCTTCAGAAAATGGAGGTCACAGAAGTTTATGAGCTGGGGTTGCTGTGAGAATGGGTTGAAGGAGAGGCAGAGAATGGGTTGAAGGAGAGGCAGAGAAGGGTTGTGAAATTTTTTAAGGGTAAAATAGTCTTGTTGTTATTTGGTGAGGTGTCAAAGGCTTAAGCCATTAGATTAAATCTATGGCTAAGAATTTAGGTATAAATATTGCACGGGATATGAATTCATGAAACAAGGACATGAAGAGACATAACACGTGTCACTCTGGGCATTGTTGGTATAGTACTCCCAAAACTTTGCAATGACAAAAAAAAAAAAAAAAAAAAAAAAAAAAAAAAAAAAAAAAAAACAATCAACAGCAATTTGAGGGCAAAAATTGGTGTAAGGGTTGGTTTAAATGGTTTTTTTCAATTGGTGCACCGTTGCATCCTTTTAAGGAAAAAAGGAAGCAAGCAAGTTTAAGTAATAAGAGTCAATTTTGTTTTTGTTTTTAATACAAAAGGATGACTCCCTGTTTATTTAGCTGTCATTTTTACATAAGTTACATAGATAGTAGTAAAACAACAACAACAACAATAATAATAATAATAAACTATATATTTATGAGATAACTCTAAAAATATTATCACACGCAACGCGTTGGTCTGCGACTGGTTTTTTCATAATGTAGGGAGCATTTCTAAAGAAAAGCCATTTGGACTTGCCTCTAGCTGGTTGCAACTGACCCTGCCTACTAGAATTAGTTGCCTAGTAATCCAGGGGCATCACCCATGACGGGCTAAGCAATTTATGCTCTTGCTCAGGAGCATTATCTTGATTTCTCAAAGGCTACTTAACTTACCGTCAAGGCATAAAGTTATAATCCAGCCTTTGTTTGACATCTATAAAAATCATATAAATTGGAATCATTTTTTTTTTCAAATGATGTGGATCATCACCAAAGCAGGGTCCTTTGAACCCGCCCTTAGGGAGTAAACCATGGATACATAACCCCATCTGCCAGAACTGTGCATTAGGTAATTCAAGGGAACTCCTAGTTGGAATCGAATCCAAGATGTGTAAACTAGAATCTTTTATGCGCTACTAGATTCCAATTTAATCCCAATTTATACAAGATTCCAGTTTAATCATATTAAATTGGAATCTTGTATGCGCTAAATCCTGAATCCATTTTTACCAAAAATAGAATTAAGTTGAAAGCTTGATGGTAACAAATATAATAACAATAGATAGCAGTCGAGGAATAAACAAATGGTTATTAAGAAATGTGAGGCCTTAGTGCAATTCTATTGGAATAATGTTCTTTGTTTTATACTAACTTTTTATTTTGATATCTGTTATTTCTAGGAAATAACTATACCGCATCTATATCTGTATTCTTCTTCTTTTTATATGCAATGGGATTTCACCATCAATCCCACCTCCATTAATCAAGTATGAGAATTTGACATTGTTTTCCTCTCTTTTGAGTTATAGTTTGTCCCTATTTTTGAACTTTGTATAGCTTCCAATGTATTCCTCCCATTCTAAATCATATGTTTATATGTCAATACTGATATTATAAATTATGCAACGTTTTAAGCTACACACCAAATAAAAAAAGAAACCCGTCTAGGAGCCTTTACTCTCCAAGTACCTTTCCAAGGAAAGACAATTGAAGGGGGATAACTTGAGATTGAGGAGATTGGTTCTTGTAGACTGGTGCATTATGTGCCGTCGTTGTAGAGAGACGGTAGACCATTTACTTCTTCATTGTGAGATGGCTCATCGGTTGTGGTGCTTTGCCTTAAATTTTTTTGGTTTGTCTTGGGTTATCCCTAGATCGATCCCAGATTTGCTTTTTGGCTGGTGGAATTGGTTGGGGAAGCATTCGTCTTAGATTTGGAACTTAGTTCCGTTGTGCATCCTATGGTGTATTTGGAAGGAATGGAATCGGCGGACTTTTGAGGATTTGGATAGTTTCGTTGATTAGCTTCTTGCTTCTTTTAGTGGGACTCTTTTTGATTGGTCTCGGGCTTGGAGACTCACGACTAGTGATTCTCTCCCTTCTTTTCTTAGTTCTCTTTCTCTTTTGTAATTTTTTTTGATGTCTAGTTCTTTCTTGTTTTCTCTCTATTCTTTCTTCTTGTATTCTCTGGGTTTGCTCTGTGTTTTTCTTGCACAGAGTAGCCGTTCGTATATATAAAATTCTTACTTATCAAAAAAAAAAAATTCCACTGAATGTGCCTACTTCTAGTCCTCTACGATGAGATAGACATGAATGCAAAAGTCATTACTCTCCTTTCTATCTGCCTCATTCTCAAGTTTGCAGGCTCTGTTAACCACTAAAATGTATCCAACATATGGAAAGAAAGATTATAGAAGAAAGATTCTTGGTCCTTGGCCAATAACAGAATTTTCCATTAGTGATAAGTGATTCAATTATAAGAAAAAAATTTCTATTACAATTATTCTTTGGAAACTGAACTAACTTTTATTACCAAACGTAATGATGTGAAGCTACAATAAGGGATAAAAAGCTCATATTAATTGTATTAAGTCTGATTTGTAATGACAACTAATTCCAGGTGATCAGTGGTGCTGCATACTAGAATTACTTGTTCACAAAGACATTTACTGTAGCTCAGTGAGCTTTTCTGCGGGAACAATTCACACTATTAAGGCTAGCATAAATTCATCTCTAAGCAAAACTTTAAGATGCAGAAATTTAAGATGGTTAGATGTTTTTCTATTCTTATCTTCACAGGGTGAGATAAGGAATTCCCCCAATTCAATGAAGGATTCACAGGCCCTAGATTATGCAAACCATGGTAATGTGTCAAAAATCACATTTCTGTTTGTTGTAACTGTTTGCCTTATTTGAAAATTTTACTTCCCTAAATATATATAATGATAAGAGTGGCAGCTGATTGTCTACTTGTGCATGTTTGTTAGTTTTATTCAATACTGAAAATTGGGCGTTGAAGAATTTTGTGCAGCTTCCATAAGTGTGCATCAGCTGGATGGAATGGAGAGCTGGGAACAACATGCAAGGCATGCCTATGAGCTGTTTGAGAAGGATGTCATTTATATTCCCATCACTTTCAAACGGCAAATTTTGATTCAATTTCTTAGGCACACATCCACTATTAATTCGTTACAGGGAGGAAATTATTTGTCAAGGAAGAACTGCATAATAAGGTTTTTTTCTCACAACAATGTTCTCTAGAAGAAATTTTTCTGGACTTAGCAAAAGATGCGCTTTTGGGTTCAAAGTTCAAACAGATTGTGACATTTCCATTTGCTCTAAGAATTTGAAATCGGTCTCCATTGATTAACTAAAGCATTGGAGTAAAGCTTCAGTTTTCTTCTTTTTCCCACAGAGGTGTTTCCATACCATTGATCAGACTCTTAATTATGTTTGATTGAAATCTTGGTGATTCAGTTTTTGTACTCACTACTCACTGGATTTGGAAATCAAAATTCATATGGATGTTTGAGAATATTTACATTCAACCATACAAATTTTGAAATGTATCTTAAGTAAATGATGGTGAACATTATGTTAAAGTTCTATTTGATGTGGTTTTAATGTTGCTTCGGTCCTTGTTTCTTTGTTTTGGATGCCTCTATAATCCCTTTGCTTATTATTTCTTTTCTACAAAATGGTGAAAAATGTGAAATATTTTTTTCAGAATATATTCAGCAGTGCACCTATTGGCTGGTTATGAGTTTCAATAGGTCTGAGGTAGGACAAAGCAAACTCTTTAATTTCACAAACTGGAAATGCTTTTGTTTATTTAGTATTCAGTCTCCGAAGCAAAATGAAAATTAATTGGTTGATTCCTTTAAAGGGACTTGCTCGTTCCCCTAGTCAATGGGCTTTGGGGTTGATTTCACCAAACTTGTGGGCCACATTAATGGGCTGTGAGGGTTGATTCTGTGGGCCCAGCTTAAATTGATCCGAAATGTTTCTTGTGAGTCATTTGATGGGCTACGGGCTTAAATGGCTTTTATGGGCCTTGGGACTAATTGTACCATTAACAGCAGATTATAGGTTGTAATTTAATAGGTTTGTATCATATTCGGGTTAACACGACTGGCCTATTTAATAAACGGGTTGGGTTAGTGATCAACGTATGGAACCACTACTAAAAATGCGACCTATAGCAATGATTTTTTTAGTTGTGTTTCCAAAAAATGCGGCTACAGGTAACCTATAACCACATTTTTAAGAAACGCGACTTAAACTACTGAACTATAGCTGTATTTTTAAAACGCGACTATAGGTTAAGTCTACAGCTGCATTTGTAAGTATCTTTAGCCGCGGTTTTTTGGATTGGGCCTATTGCCATGTTCACAAAGCGTGGCTATATGTCCAACCGAATATATATATTTATTTAAAAGAGGACCTATACCTATAGGGTTAATTCATTTGATCTGTCTGATCTGTTTAATTAAATGACATTTTACCAGTGTACCCTTCAAACCCTAAATATATAAACTTATTAGTTGTTGTAGTTTATGTTCTTTAATATATTGCGATTGATTATTTGTGATATTGAGATATGTTTTAGTTTTGAATGATTATTTGTGATGGAGTTATTCATTAGTTCTAAATTTTATATAAAAATATATATATTTGTTTGTTTTTTCATAATTTTTTTCATTTTAATAAAATCTGATAAATAGGTCAACAAGACTGACCCGTTTAATAAACATGTCGAGTTAGTGTTGACCCATATAGTCAGATACTCATGAGTTGACACGACATGAACCCAACACGCGAACACAAATTGCTACCTCTAATCTTCACTACATGTACTAAGCCATACTATAACAGTATAACTTCTATTCTAGTATAATTAATTTATTTGTATCTTTCTTTATTGATCTTGCTCAACTCAATATCATAAAAGAGAATGGTTGGGCGATTCTACTAAGCCAAACTATAACTTCTCTAGAATTGTAAATAGATTTGTAAATTATATCATTGTAAATTAGTATATCATTAATTTTTGAAAGGGTGGTGACATGGTTAACAGTTTGTTTAACAATTAGATTGAATCCATCTTTATATATGTATCCTAGTGAAAGAAAGGACAACATTTCAGGCATATATAGCCGAAAGTGTGAGTTTTATTTTATTATTATTTTTTTAAGTCCCATAAATTCTAGGATCCTTTCAAAGTTTTGTCTACCCAAGGCCAAGACTATATCTTGTAAAAGATAAATCCTTCCATGAATGCGTCCACTCATCCCCATCGCTTATATATATATATATATATATATATATATATGGGTTGAGTACAAGTTACATCTAGTGTAACTTTAAACAATATTACACCACTCAATATTTTTTAATTGAATGCAAATATTGACAAATCCACTGTTAGATTACATTATCTTTATATATTTTTTATACTTACAAAATTTTAAGGTGATCAAAAATTAATAGTCATGTCATTAATTAATTGTTAAAATTCAAGTTTTTGTAGTTTAAAATAATGCATAAAAGATGAGTTTATGGATCAAATGGTAAATAACATCCGATTGATATAAAAATTGGCATGCATGTTAAGAACATATAGAATATGTAATTCAACGGTTGGATTTTCAAAATATTAATTCAATAACAAGTTATTGGGTGGTGTAACATTGCTTAAGATTACACCAAGTGTAACTTGAACTCATCCCTATATATGTGTGTGTGTGTATGGGTCCGGTTAATGTATGCCCTAAGGGCATACATTAATCATCAATTTTGGGAAAGTTTTTATAAGGAATTAAAAAAGTTGTTAAAACAATAAATCACTTTTTTTTTTTCTATGAAAAGTTTCCTAAAATGGTTTATTAATGTATGCCCTAAAGACACATATTAGTAAAATCTATATATATATATATATATATATAATTGACTTTAAACAATGTTACACCATTCAATATTTTTTAATTGAATGCAAATTTTGACAAATTTATCATTGGATTATATTATCTTCATATATTTTCTATACTTGCAAAATTTTATGGTGATAAAAAATCAATAATCATGTCATCAATTAATTATTTAAATTCAAGTTTTTGTAATTTAAAATAATACATAAAATATAAAATTATTAATCGAATGGTAAATATCATTCGATTGTATATAGCCAAATTATAATAATCATGTAAAACAAACAGCCATACCGGATTGTGTGTGAGCATCTTCAAAATAAGAAACTATAGTTCTTTTTTAGTTTTCACGCAGAATCATGATTAGTGGGGAACCTTTTAGTCGTGCGGAATCAATGAGCAGTGGGGGCTCAGGACTGGTAAAGCCAAAGCATTGTTTTGGAGCAACTTAAAACTTATCCATTCTCCCACATTTAGCAATTTCAATTCAAGTTCAACCACTGCTTTTCAGCTTTCTTTTGATCTATCTCTCGGCATTTTCTTCCACCCACCAAGAAGAAATGGCTGAAGAAATCCCGTTTGGTCTTGTGCAGAAGATCATTGAAAGGTTGGGCTCTATGGCTTTTGAAGAGATTGCATCTATCTGGGGTGTCAAAGATGAGCTTGAAAAATTGAAGAACACTGTTTCCACTATTCAAGCTGTACTTCAGGATGCAGAAGAGAAGCAGGACAAGAATCATCAAGTCAAGGACTGGCTCATGAAGCTCAGAGAGACAGTTTATGATGCAGATGACTTGTTAAGCAGTTTCTCCACTGAAGATTTGCGACGAAGGGTGATGGCTGGTGATAAAATGGCAAAGAAGGTACGCATTTTCTTTTCAAGTTCAAACCAACTTGTTTTTCGTCTTAAAATGGCTCGCAAAATAAAGGTGATATGGGAGAGACTTGTTGCAATAGCTAATGGTAGAAACAATTTTCAGTTGATAGAACATCTTTTACAGGCAGGGGTTGTGACTGCAGAGAGGGAACAAAGTCATTCATTTATACGTGAAGAAGAAGTTATTGGGAGAGAAGAGGATAAGAAGAATATCATAGATCTATTATTGAACTTTGATGTGAAAGAGAATGTCTCATTCATATCCATAGTAGGTATCGGAGGGTTAGGGAAGACCACACTTGTTCAATATGTATACAATGATGAGAAGGTGAAGACTTATTTTGAGTTGAAGATGTGGGTGTGTGTCTCTGATGTTTTTAATGTGAAAACAATTGTTGAAAAGATTATTGGTTCTGCAACTGGTAAGAGATGTGGCAACAATGACATCAACACCATGTCATCAATTTCAACAGCATATATCATTGCCTTCATTTCCTTGTCTTTCTCATTTGGAAATCTGGAATTGCAATAACTTGACTTGCATGCCACTGTTTCCATATCTTGAAATAGGGCTACTACTGTATGATTCCAACTTGAAACCATTAAAACAGACAATGGAGATGAAGATGAATATGGCAGCATCCTCCCCTCCTTTCTCCAAAATAAAGTCTGTCTTTGTATAGGATGCGGGACCTAGAGTCTCTGCCAGAGGAGTGGTTGCAAAACATGACTTCTCTGGACTATCTAAAGATTCTTGGATGCCCTAGACTAAAATCCCTACCTGGATTTATGCAACATCTCTCCTCCCTTGAGATATTGGAGATTGGGGATTGTGAGGAGCTTAATTTGTTTAGTGACAAGTGTGATGATCATGCTGACACACAACGTGTTACCACTTTGCGACTACGAGTGCTTGAGATTTCAAATGTTCCCCGCTTGATTACTTTATCCACAGAGTGGATCTGTAACCTCACATCACTTCAGAGGCTTGGAATTAAAAAATGCCCCAATTTAATTTCACTTCCTGAAGGGATCGACAACCTGAAATCCCTTCAAGACCTTGAAATTACAGATTGTTGCAATCTAATTTTACTTCCAGCAAGGATCAGCAATCTCACATCACTTCAAAGCCTTGAAATTAAGGGCAACCCCAATCTGATATCACTTTCTGAAGGGATCAGCAATCTCACTTTACTTAAAAGGCTTGAAATTTGCAGATGCCTCAATCTGACATCACTTCCCGAAGGTATTGGCTACCTCACATCACTTCAAAAGCTTGAAATTAGAGAATGCCTCAGTCTGACAACACTACCAGAAGGAATTCGTCACCTTACCTCTTTACAGACCCTGATAATCATCGATTGTCCTCACTTGAAGAAAAGATGCCAGAAAGGAATTGGTGAGGATTGGCCTAAAATTGCTCACATCCCAGATTTTGGATATTATGATTGAGAATTAGACTCTTGTTTCAGCAAGGTACTTGTGCACATTCTAGGGAATATTTATTATTATTTACTTTTTCCGGACTTCTTTATCTTCTTTGATGCTGATATATCGAGCAATTTATTTGTAATATAATATGTAGACTTTTTGAAGAACTATTAAAACTACTGAAAAACGTGCTAGTTGGGAGGAATGAACCTGATCTGTCATTGATCAAGTTTTCAGGTATGTGACTAACTCAAATGCCACTTTTATTCCACCCCTTCTTTCTTACTTCTTCAGTCTTGTACTGAAAAACATTTGATTTCATCTCAGATGCAGAAGAAATTATTATTTCTTTTTTATTTAGTGAAGAGGAATTGAACCCTGAAAGTAACCCCACATGAAGAGAGTAAATGCCACTGCATAGTAAAACCCCACAGATATAGTGTCATACTTTCTTGTTTCTGCAGAAAGTATGAAACGAGGAGGTGATTACCTTTTCTTTAATTTTCTTCATTTTCATATAATCCATCATTTTAGATATGATCTCTTCACAAACCAAGAAGAGAAAAGAAGAGAAAAAGACAGATACATAACCCATCAGATGTTGCTTAATTTAATCAATCTCTATCTGTGTATATCTAAAACGAGTTGGAAAGGTCATATAGTTACTTTGTTAATTGACTTAGGTGCAGAAAAATAATGAAAGGTAGCACTTGATGATATTGGAGGAACACTGGTGGAAGATCATTTCGGATAACTAATCAGGTATTTAGTTACTTCAATTCTATTTTATGTATAAGCTTCTACCATGTTTTGTTCAATTTGTAGGATATTATATTATTATAATGCAAAAATTTATATTCTTTCTTTGATTTTTCAGTTACTTAATTGGATTAAAACATGGCTTGAAATTTATTAGAGTTTAGAAATTCACTAGATTTCGGAATTCCACTTTATGCATTTAATTATACAAAATGAAATAAATCAGGATGATTTTGGAATTCCACTTACTTATACAAAATAAAATAAATCAGGATGAACTGAAATGTTATATGTGGGGACTAAATCCGCCGCAAGCTTATTGTCCTCTTTGGGGAGCCAAGCCCGCAAGGTTTTGTGCGTGGTAGTGGTACACTCATGCAAGCTCCAAGAGCATATAAAACATGAGTGGGGCGCATTTCTTGCTGATGTGGGACTGCGGTGTAAAGCCCAAAGGGTGAAGATCCGTACCTCCCATGTCGCTTGAAAAACAAAACCTTGCGAGCTTGGCTCCCCAAAGAGGACAATAAGCTTGCGGCGGATTGTGTCCCCACATTATAAATCATTTATTCTTTGGAATTGGGGAATATAAGAACCCTAGTGATTCAAAAAAATTACTGAGTGGTTTTCTATAAAGCAGAATAGAAACATGGCATTGGAAACTTTGTAGTTATGTTCTTTTCCTCACTTGTCAGCATGATGCTACGTGGAAATAGGTAGGGACTGCTCTAAGAATACTTAATTATCCATGGGATTTAATTGAATTTTGAAGGGTCATGCACTCCAATATTTCTAAAGGTTCATACGTCTTCTTTATGATTCAATCATCTCTGTGTTAGTCGAATACCCAAATTTCTCTTGTTTTCTTTTGTTTATATTCAGTTTAGTTTTTCAGTTATTTGATTATGTATGCAGATATGAGACAAGGTTAGAATACTAAACCAGACAAGAGTCGGTGTTTCTTCAAAACAAGTACTGGCAAAAAATTGAGTGTCAGTTATCTCAATCCTTCTTCTTCTTCTTCTTCTTTAAAATCCTGAAACTTGTATTTCCTAGGTTGACATGATTGAAGACCAGAGCTTGTGGGTTAACACTCCGATAAGAAACTTTTGAGGATAGATTCAATTTTAGGGAAGTTGCTACTTTGGATGTTCTACCACTATCTTCTGGACCCTGAAGCATCAGTTTTGCGTCCAAAAATTGAAAGTGCAATCACTTCACTTTTTCCTCACTAATGTTGGTTTGCTATGAAACAGGTTGCCTATGGGAGTCAATTTAATGCATTTTTCTCTGTAAAACTTTTACCTGTGAAAATAACATTATTCATAAAGCCTATTTTCATATTTCTTTGGACAAAGTTTAGCTATAAAACTGGTTGTAGCCTACTCAATATCTTTTTATTGGAGGTGAATTTTGACAAATCCGCCATTAAATTACATTTTCTTCTTATATTCTTCATGCTTGCAAAATTTTTAGAAAATTAAATATCAATTGCTATATCATCTATAAATTGTTTAAATTGCAAGTTTTTGTAATATAAAATTATGCATAAAATATAAACTTATAGATCTGTGGGGGCATATCTGCAGGTGGCCTTTGGAAGCCTTTAGTTTTTGCTGTCCCACATCGAAGAGAACTTCCCTCACTTTCTGCCTTATAAGCTTTGAAGCGAAGGAAAATTTGACATGTGTATTAAGAGCATGGTGAACATACAATTCTTATTCACAACTATTGTAAAAAAAAAATAATAATAATAATAAATTAATAGAAAAGTTAATTTATATATTCTGCAACTTGGCCTTTTGTTCCCAGAAAAAAAAGAATGTTTTATTGCGTTTTAGCTTGTAAACAAAGCTGTTGATGATTAAAAGCATGAGCAGTTTATTAAATTACTTGGAAGAATTAATAAATTATTACCAATGTTATGATTCATAGAGTGAGCAGCAGCTGTCCTGAACAAAATTTTGATTATTTCATTCAGATGGATCTCAAGAGTGAAGGCATCATAAAAACTTAGTTTGGAAAGTGGTTTTGCACTTACGCTTTCATCTTTGATGTAGTCTTGACTTCTTGAGGCTTCAAAACATACCATGAAGGCATAAAGTTATAATCTAGCTTTTATCTGACATCTATAGAAATCATATAAATTGGAATCTTGTATGCGCTAGTTCCAGGAATTCAGTTTTACTCATAAAAAAGTAAATTAAATGCTTGATGCTAACAAATAAAATAACTAGAGCTAGCTTTCAAGGAATAAACAAATATTTATAAAGAAATATGAGGCTTTAGTGCAATTCTATTAGAAGAAAGTTCCTTGTTTTCTACTAATTTCTTGTTTTGATATCTGCTATTTGTAGAAAATTTGGAGTGCCCCTAGTAGAAAATATTTTTGCGTTGGGGAAATAATTTTCAAGGAAGACCTGAACATCAAGGCTTTCTCAGAACAATGTTCTCAAAAAATTTATTCAAACTCAGAAAAGGATGCTCTTTCGGGATTGAATAGAAGGAGAAATTTCCATATTCCTCTCAGAATTTGAAATTGGTCTCCATTGATTTACTAGAGCATTGAAGAAAAGCTTCAACTTTTTCAATCCCACAGAGGCAAGTTCCATTGATCAGAAAGCTCAATATTATAGAATTTACATCTCTTTTCAGTTTTTTCACTCACTTCTCACTAGGCCTAGATATCAAAGTTCATATGACAAAGATGTTTGAGAATATTTATGCCTGCCCTTCTAAGTTTGACAATTAGAGAATTTTAGTCCCAATGTGTGGTTTCTAAATAACGCCAATATCAGTAAAAGCAATTGGCAAAGATGCTTGAAAAGGGCAAGCTCATAAGGGGAAACAGAAGTTTTTAGTCATCTTTCCCTAGCAACATGGTTTGTTTGACAGGTGATTTAGACCTTGGTGCATAATCCTGAACTTTTTTCCTTGTGCCCATTAGGAAGTAATTATACTGCATTTATCTTTATTCTTCTTCTTTTTATATTCGATGGGAGAGGGAGGAAGTTTTCACCATTTACAACACCTCCATTATTCAAGTATGATAATTTGACGTTGTTTTTCTTTTGGGTTGTAGGTTGTCCCCATTTTTGAAGTAATAGTGTAATTTCCAGTGTAATCCTCCCTTTCAAAATTATTTATTTATGTCAATACCCATATTATAAAATGGGTATTGACATAAATAAATAATTTTGAAAGGGAGGATTACAGTGGAAAATTACTAGTCCTTTATAATGAGATACACATGCGCGAGAAACTCATTACTTTCCTTCCTCTCTGCCTCATTCTCAAGTGTGCAGGCTCTGTTAACCACTCAACTTTTCCCAACGTATGGAAAGATCAAAAAAATTTTAAAAGAAATATTTTTGGTCCTTGGCCAGTAGCAGACTTTGCTATTGCTGGTAAATGATTCTATTATTAGAAGAATTTTGCCATAACCTTTTTAAATACATCATTTTTAATAATTTTATCCAAGTCAGATTTGTAATGACAACTATTCCAGGTGATCAATGGTAGGCTGCATTCCAGAATTACTTGTTCAAATTAAAGAACAAATCTAAGTCTTTTCCATTTTTGGGTTGTTATATGCTTATATGGTAGGCTTTTGTTAGCAGAAGTTAACTGAACTGAACAGTCTGACATATGGTGTGGGAGCTGATATGTCCTAAATGTTGCATTTTGTTGTATTACAAATTCTGAAAAGAAAAGGTTCAAACCTCTGTTATCATCACCCAATTATTTTCCGAACATATTGTGATTGCATTGATTTGAAGCTGTGAGGATTATTTATGAGATTGCAGAAAATTACATATCAGATTACAAACCCTATTAGGATCATAGGATTTGAACATACTATAAAAAAATTTCTCATTGCATTCTCTTATACTTGCATTTTCAATTCTAAATCTCTCTTTTAATATTGGACAGGACCACCTAAAATTTACATCTGTCTTCTTGACCAATTAATGTTTTGAGCAACACAGACCCCCTCCCATTCAAATTTTTTTTTTTTCAAATAATAATAAAACCCAAAAAGACACATAATGAAAAAATAAATTATTGAGCACTTCTAGCTAAAAGGAGTAAAATTGAGTAGAAATCACCTGGAATTTGTAACTAAATCATATACTTATCCCTGGAGCCATTAATAAAGTCAATATTGTTTATATAATATCCTTGATGTGAACATTGGTGATGAGGAGCTAATATTTGAAGCTTTTTCATTGTGACAGGCTCTTATAAAAACATTATTTGTAGCTTCATTAGCTTATCTGCCGCATCAATTCACACCATTAAGGCTTTTCATAAGTGGATTCATCACTATGTCAAACTTTAAGATGGTCAGATGTTTTTCTAATCTTCTCTTCTCGTATTCTTTTACTCTTGAGCTGTTATAAAATTTGGTGGATCTAGCAGGGTGTGATTAGGAACTCCACTGATTCAATGAAGGATTCATGGTCTAGGGTTATGCCAACATGGTAATGCTGTCAAAAATCCTATTTCTGTTTGTTGCAGCTGATTGCCTTATTTTTTTAAAAAAAAATTACTTCCCAAAAATATATTATTATAAGAATGGCAGCTGATTGTCTACTCTACTTGTTTATGTTGCATATTAGTTCTATTCAATACAGAAAATTAGATTTGGAAGAATTTTGCGTAGCTACCATAAGTGTGCATCAGCTAAAAGGAATGGAGGACTAGGAACAGCATGCAAGGTGTGCTGGGAATGAACAGATTATGATTGAGGAACTTGCCTTTGTATTCTCATCATTTTCAAATGACAAATTTCAAATCCATTGTTAAGGCACGCATCCACTATTAATTAATGATTGTTGTATGATTGTGTTTTTCCTCATGGCGTTTCATGATTACTTGGTTACTACTGGTATTAGGAAATTCTTTTGCTTGGATTTGGATTAATTTCCAATTGAGATGCTTGAAATGCTTTTAGTTTTTCTTTTCTTCAAGTCATATGATGATATTAACAGAAACCAAGAGTATATTTTGTGATATCTGGTATGTACTGCAATTTCGGATAACATTGTTGGGAAAGAATTTAAAAGGCTTATTCTGAAGAAGAGGAATTACAAGTTGATATTGTAAATACAGTTCTTGTAATACATAAAATTGTGATAATTGTGTTGCACCGATTTGTGTCACACCCACTAATCAGTGTTGTGTTTCCCCTAAACTTTCACCATCCCACTTCTTGACAAACTCCATCTGGCCATACTCATTTATGAAGAATTTAAATTTCTGAACTCTATTTTAATTCCTAACCAAACAAAATCTGGATCCCCTTCCCCCTCTCATCTCAGTTTGCTCTCATTATAATTCTAATCATCATTGCACTGCAAGTATGTATTATCATCCTTTTGACATTGATGTTACATATATGGCAGATTGGGAGGCCTCAAATTTATGCATGTTTTCTTCAAAAAAACACATGCATTGTAGTCTACATCATAGGCAATTCGCCCTCAACGCAACAAACTCTGGTTGGAGAATACTTTGGTGTCAATCCCACATTGAATTTCCTAGAGGCAAAATTCATAAGAACCATTTGGTGCTCATCATTCAACTCCGATAGAATTGAATCTTAGGAGGGGATAACAGAGTTTTCATTCCACTTAAAGAACTTTTTGACAATTTTGGTGATACGACGGATACTCATTTGGTGCTCATAAGGTTGTGACAGCAATCAGGAAGCTTGAAGTGTTAAGAATGAGGCATCTAAGAGCCCAATAATGCAAGCTCAGCAGCCCTACAATGACAGTACTAACAGCATGTGCAACATCTCATGCAATGCAAACACAAAGTGCCTTGTGCAGCAGCAGTCTTAGGAGTACAGTAAAGGCTAACTCAATTAGATCAGCATGTGGGGGTTAGTTCTGGTGTAACCGAAAGCCTTTAGAGCAATTAAGTGAGTTTGTTATGGGTTGTTTGGAGATTAGTTATTGTAATTGTAACATGTGATGTAATTCAGTGTAGCTTTGATCAGTTGTATATAATTCAGTGTAGCTTTGATCAATATTAAATTTTGAATGATGTATTCTTTGGAATTGGAGAGACCAAAATCCAAGTGAATTCAAACTAATAATCAGGTATTTTTTTCTGTAAATTGGCATAAAACATAGCATTAAACTTTCTAGTATTTCCTTCTCCTCACTTGTCAGCATGCTGCTAGGTGGAAATAGGTGGGGACTGCTCCAACACTGCTCAATTATCCTTGAGATTGGAAGATTTTTGAAGGATCATACACTCCAAAGGTTCACACACCTCCTTCAATATTCAATCCTTTTGCATTAATCAAATACCCAACTTTCTCTTGTTTTCTTTTGTTTAAATTCAGTTAAGGTTCTCAATTATTTGATTCTGTATGCAGATATGAGGGGTAGTCAAAATTCTAAACCAGATAGAGTTGGTGTTTCTTCGAAACAGGCTGGTACTACTTATGCATCTACTAGCAAAAATTGAGTGTTTATTATATCTATCCTTATCTTGTAATAGCTTTTCTAAAAGTCAGATTAAGAATCCTTATCTTGTTTTCTTTCCATTGGCAGATTTAGTTAATCAAAATACAAATCCTCAATTTGCACTCAAGATGCTATGAATGTCAGTTTCATCTTCTACTTCAGAAGTTCTACCACAACCTAAGTGGACCATCAATTTTTTTGTTCATATCAGAATGTAGCAAGGGTAATCACTTCACTTTTCCTCCCTATTGTTGCTTTGCTAGTGAAACAGATTGCCTATGAGATTCAGTTTGATGCATTTTGTTTCTAGATAACTCTTTTACCAATGAAAATAATAATATTTATAAAGCCTATATAGGTCTGGAATTTCTTATTCACAACCGCCATTGAGAAAAAAAATTAATCCAGGTAAGATAGGTGACTTATTATATAACAGGTTTTAAGGTAAATATATATATTCATAGCTTTTGCTTTTAGTATATTCCGGAAAAATATGGATGCATATTATTTTGTAAACAAAGTCATCAGGTTGATCGATTATAAGCATAAGTCGTTGATTCAACATATTAGCAACAAGTAATGGATTATGACCAATTTTATGTTCCATAGAGTGAATAGTTGTTGTCCTGGACAAATATTTTCTTAATATGGATCTCAAAAGTTGAGACACCATAAGAGCCTTGCTCTGCACTTACATAACATGGATTTTCTTTCATCTTTGATGTAGTCTTGAATGCTTGGGGCTTCTTAACTGACCATAAAGGCATAAAGTTATAATCCAGCCTTTGTTTGAAATCTATTAAAATAATAAAAAATGGAATCTTGTATGCTATCAGTCTAGGAATTCTTTTTTCTGACAAAAAATGATTAAGTTGAAGATGGTAACAAATAAAATAACAATAGATAGCAGTTAAGGAATATAAAAATGTTTATAAAGATATGTGAGGCCTTAGTGCAATTCTATTGAAATCTAGTTCCTTGTGATACAGTAATTTCTTATTTTGATATCAGTTAATTCTAGGGAATGCCCCTTAGAAGAAAATATTCTTGCATTCAGGTAAAATTTTGGCAGGGAAGAACTTAACAATAAGGCTTTCTTATAAGAATATTCTCTAGAAGTGGTGAAGTTTCCATGTTCCTTCAAAAATTGAAATCTGTCTTCATTAATGTACTAGAGCATTGGCGAAAATCTTCAGTTTTTTGTTTTTTATCACAGAGGCATGTTCCCTTGATCAGACTGCTTAATATTATGAAGTTGAAATCTGAAAGCTCAATAGTGTAAAACACTATAGCTTTTAGACCCCCAATTTCAAACTTACGGCTAAATTACTTTTACCCTACTTAACTAAGTGCGGAATAAAAGTAAGTGTAACGCAATAAAACTGGATCTACTCTCTAATGTATATATATCATGACACTGCACTGTGACTCGTGGCTTGTAAAAATTGATGAATTAAATCAACTCTCATTCATGCCAATGTGCCATATCATAAAGAACATGTCATTTTATAATTAAATCAACTCTCATAAATTATAATCTTCATTGGCTAAATTATATTGGTTTTTAAAATGTTAAATGATTAGCTTAAAAACTAATGGAAGCACGAAATTGAGACCACTAACAAATTATAGGGACAAAGAGGATTTAAAATTTGATTATAGTGAGTTCCAGTTAGCTCAACTGGTAAAATCTCTAATGATTGAATTAGAGATCTGGGGTTTAATCCCTGCCTATACCAAAAACTGATTAATGTCTTGGTTTGATGATAATGAACTATCATCAGGAGCGAACGCCATAGGTTAAAACGCTTTAAAAAAAATTTGATTATAATTAGAGTAATACCACGAAAAGATAAAATGTAATTTTTATAAACACTAACAAGTCTGTTGGTTCATGGGTGACGAAAATTCCTACAAAAATTGGGACTTGGAAACATCCTGATAAGGATTCAATATATTTTAATTAAAGATGTTTTGAGAAATGCTCTCTAAGCAAAACAATAATAATTTTGAAATGAAAAAAAGTAAGTAAATATTCAAGGCTTCAAAACAAGTTCCAATTTAAATATTTTTAGATTTAAAAAGAGTGAGGTGTGGTCATTTAAATTTGATGTAATTGTGTTGTCTAAGACTAAAAACACACACACATATAAATATATATATATATATATATATATGGTTCTATAAATTGCATACACTAGCTTATAAATTGTTTATGTCATCTTTGAGGTCTCATACATATGTTTTTATATTATTTCTTAGATGTACAAACTCATTCTTTTTGTTGCCTAATACTTTCTTATTCTTGTAATCTAATTTCAAGTCTACAATTCTTTTTGTTGCTTAACACTTTCTCATTCTTGTAATATAATTTCAAGTCTACATATATATTAGACTTTTGTCTTAGGGGTTTATACTTTATATTTTTCAAGTCTGCAATTCTTATATGATGGATTTAGCAACTTCGACGTATGAAATTCTTTTGTTTGCTCATAGATATATCTCTCATGCATGAGTGTTTTTTTTTTCACAGAGAGAGAGAGAGCTCATAACCTACTAACCAAATCTAAAATTGGAGGTAGCTCTTAAATTATCTGTAGACATTTTAGTACGTTTTGATGTTTTGTCCATACCATTCATGTAAACAACGTCCAAAATTAATCAATTCCTTTAATATCTTATGATTGTTATATTTCTTGAAGCAGTAAGATAAGCCACGTTTAGCCATGTGATACATTGGGTCGTCTTGATCTGGGTACTCGGCAATACAATCTTGAAAACACTTCATAAAACATAGTGTACGGAGTGCAATGTCCTCTTCTTTTGACATTTTTAATTTTTTCACAAGTTTCCATATGTTTTTCAATGCAAATATGAAATATGCTTTTCACTTTATCAATTTGAGAGGGATGAACAGGAAGTGGAGGTGAAAGTGAAAAAAGGATGGAAATACGTAGAGACAACAATGTCATTTCCATGTACTTTCATGATAATAAAAATAACAAAATATATCATAACTATAATAAGCTTTTCTATAAATTTCCTAGCCATCAATCCTCTCCCAAATCTTATTTTGAATGAACATATCAGAACAATAGGTAGGAGTTAATTGCATTTGTCTTATATAGAATTGCATGATTTGATACGTTTGTAACTAAGATAATTTGACTTGTACATTAATTTATTCTTATATTATTATTTTTGTTCAACGGTTTGTCGTATAAGAATTGTGACTGTTTGAATCGAAGTATGAGAATCAAGTAAATGCCTTTTGGCTATGGTATAGTAGTTTTATGTCTAAACGTGTGGTATAAGAATTATGGCTGTTTGAAGTATTAGAACTAAGTCGTGCCTTTTGGTGACTGTTTGAAGTATGAGAATCAAGTAAATGCCTTTTGGATATGGTATAGTAGTTTTATGTCTAGACATGTGGTATAAGAATTATGGCTGTTTGAAGTATTAGAATTAAGTAGTGCCTTTTGGTGACTGTTTGAAGTGTGAGAATCAAGTAAATGCCTTTTGACTATGGTATAATAGTTTTATGTCTTTAGGCTATGCTCACAAGGTTTCATGATTTTTTTCCCCTCCCTTTTTAATGTCTTTTAGCTATGGTCACAAGGTTTCATAGGAGATTTTTTTCAATAAGAATTTCTATGAGGATGATTTGTTCCTTATTGGAAAAAAATAATGTCATCAATCATGCACAAGTGTTTTTCCTTTTCCTTGAGCATGTGAAAATAAACCATTACATGCAAAGTGGGCTTTCCAAATTACTTTTCTTCAAGGTGATCTTGAGAAAATTATTAATCTTTTCAAATGAATTGTAGAGTCAGACCATTATCTTCCATTAGAAAGGATCAAGATTATTAAATTTATGTAAATAACTTTTGATGAATTCTGTAATATCAGTGGGCTGAAAGTTTCCGGCGTTGATGATTTTATGACTGAGTCTTGAGAAAACAAACACAAAATCAGAGGAGACCGGTGGATGCCGGCCAAGAGTCCTCCAATGGCAAAGTTAGTTATTTTTTGGCAGTTTCAAGTATATTGGGAGTATCAGAATGTCCTACCCTCTCGTTGGTGAGCGCTTATATAGCATGCGGGGAACGGTTACTTGTTTGGTAACCGTTCCTAGTGTTGAGGAGTTCGAAAGATTCAGAGATAACTTTCATAACTGCCATGGAGGTTACATTATTTGGATATGTATTCCACAACGATTGTTGGACTTCGCTTGTAATGGTTCGACTCATCTCTTACACCTGGTGGAAATTTAAGTCCTCTAAGGCTCAAAGTGCTCAGGGTGCAACAACCTCGTCTGTCCTTTAAGGATGGACGGATGAGGTTGTTATGGACGGATGAGGTTGCCACGGACGAGCATGCTCCTTTTTCCTCTTTCCTTTGGACGACTTATATGGACGAGATACTACTTATAGATTTTCATTACATCATCAGTTGCCCCCTCGTCCATATGGGTCATCTAAATGGGAAAGGGGTAATTTGGCGTCACTTCCTCGCATGTGTGTAACTGGTGTTAGTGAGTTGACGTGCCATGTGTCACCATTTTATTGGCGATAAGTCCCGTCGATTCATTTTTTCGAGGTGAACGCCACGTGTCACCTCCTGATTGGTTGTGTCGTATCATATGCCCAGGTCAGCTGCCTATAATAGGGGAATTCCTCCATTACCCTTCACATTTCTGAGATTTTACTCCTTTGACATTCCTTGTCTAGGAGTTTCCTCGCGTCCATAGCCTTCGTTCGTCCTAGAGCCAGGTATTCCTTCTTCTCTCGTCTTCTAGGTTTCTCTTTGATCTTTTTTCGAAAATGTCGTCTAGTGATAGTTTAGAGAAAGCCATAGACGAGTATCAAGACGAAAGTAATTATAGTAATAGTGGTGGGGGGAACTCCATAGACGAGGAATATGTTTCTGGCGTCCCTTGGTTTCCTTTGGAGGCCATACAAGAAGAGCTTAGAAAGGCCTCGGGGTCCCAGGCAAGCACCTCGTCCAACGTCCCTCCGTCTGGCCCTTTGGACGAGGAAAAGGTTACTGTGTATAGTTGTGCAGTAGAAATCCCTTCCAAAACAGATGAGCAAAGACTTAATAATCTTAGGACATGGTACCAGATCCCAGACGAGCTTAACCCTAGGTTGCCCGTCCATGGAGAATGGTTCTGTGATTCTCATTTTGGGATAGGCGTCTATGAAGCTTATCTTTTGGGGGGTCTAAGGTTTCCTTTGAATGCTTTTATTATGGAGTTATCAATTAGGCTAGGTTTAGGAATATGTTAATTCAACCCTAATGCATGGAGATTGATCATCTTTATGCAAGTTTTGTGGAGGGAGGTATTTGGAGGGGACCATCCTCTTACCGTGGACGAGTTCCTTTACTGTTATAAACCCTCAGAAATTCATCAGTCCCTTGGCTTCTACCAGTTCACAGCCAGGGGGAAAGATTGTAGACGATTAGGTCCCTGCCCTCGTCTGACTGAAAATGGAAAACAGAGTTTTTCTTTGTCTCCGACTTCCGGGCTGGGAATCCTATGGACGTTGGCCGTGACACATTTGGTCGTTATATTGGGGACTTAGGGAAACTTCGTCCTGAGGGTAAGTCCCTTTTTTTTTTTTTTTTTTTTTTTTTGGTTCGTGCTTAACTTTTACTTGTTCCTTTACAGCTGTTGGACGACCTTCTCTTAGCAAGTTTTATCGTGACCGCGTCCACAGAGCTCGTCTGAACGCAGATAGGAATTTCCATTCTTTAGTGACGCTTAGACGACTTGCTAAGTGGGGATTAGGCCCTAATCCTTCTGAAGAGGCGCTTGCTCATGAGATTACGGTAAGGAGAAGTAAGTTTTAAACCCAAAACATCCTTTACACATTTTTTGTTTTAGTTCTAAAAACTTCTCCCTTTTTTTTTTTTTTAGGAATGGCAACAATGAAAGGAAACAAAGGAAAAGAGGTTGTAAGTGAGGGAGACCGTCCTGAGGCCCAAACTCAGATTCATCCAACAGCTGGGGATAATCGTCCTGAGATCCCATCCCAGACTCGTCCGTCTGCTGGGGACAAAAGGAAGTCCCTACCAAAAAACTTGGATCTGGGAAGTTTCCCCAGCCGTCGTGACAAAAGAGTTAAGCATGGGTCATCCAAAGCAGCTAAGCCTAACCTTCCTCAGTCCCAACCTTCCGTCCAAATAGTTGATGTGGATTTGTCCACGCCAATTGAGACTACCCCATCCAAGACCCCTCCTAGGACGACTACATCTGTCTCGTCCCAGCCTCCTCCAAAGGTTCCCTCGAACATTATTGAAAATGAGGACTTGGCTTGGGAACGCTTCAAGGAAGCCATGAAGGACGAAGACATAAATGTCTGTTACGACATGTCCTTGAAAGATTTTGAACACTCAGGTGTTCATGATCTTTTTAAGGTATGTAACTTTACTCTTGTCTCGTCTTTATTATTTCGTGATTTTTTGTTGTCTAACCCAGCATTTTTATGTCTATCCCTTGTAGGCTACGTCCAAGTTCATCACAGTGTCTAGGCAGGCCACTGAGTTGGACAAGATGAGGGTCTTATTGGAGACGACAATCCAAAATGTTAAGGACGAGAATAAGAAATGGGCTGGGATAATTGCCAAGGCTAAGGAGAAGGCAACGGAGCGTCAAAATTTGATCGAGGAGTTGAGAGCTGATGTAGTAGAGAAAGATACTCGTCTTGATCATATGCAAAAGAAGAACGACGAGCTGAGTACTCTTCTCTCCAAGGCGAAATAAGATGTAGTTGCTGAGTTTAAGGCATCCAAAGAATTTACGGACTTATTGGATCGTAACTACGCAGCAGGTTTTGAGGATTTCAGGTTGGACGCTGTTGAAAACTTCCCTGAAGTGGACTTCAGCTCCATCAAGCTTAATTTGAATGCTGCTACCAGTTCTCTTCTTCAAACCAATTCTGAGGACGTTAATGTGGAGGACGATGCTTCTACCCAGCCATCCAAAGAAGATCCCAAGGTAAATGCCCCCCCCTACTTGAGGACGAGTTTTTACTAAACTTTGTATTTTTCCTTTTTGTTTTTGTTTGGTCCTTAGTTCTGGGACCTTTTAATGTAACTCAAATACATTAGGCTCGTCCATGGTTTTTAGGACGAGTTATTAAACTAGTACTTTCGTAAGGGTGTTTGGACGTTGGTCGTCCGCCCTTAAAACAATTGAATGAATGTTGTTACTTTTCTTTTATATATGCATGGACGAAACTTTTTATTTCCATATGCAAGACTTCATGCTTAACTCGTCCATATTTCATATATACTTCTACCATTTTTATTGGAATTTCACAAGTGTAATTCGTCTATGTGAAATGGTAATTATCAGCATTACCCGTCCTTGGACTTGGCTGATTTTCATGTTTAACGAGGATAAAACCCTGCATTTTGCTCGTCCATGTATTGGATTATTTTAGTAGGTGCCTTAACAAGTTCAAAACACTCGTCTATGCATTTCCTCGTCCATGGTCTAGATATGCATTATGCTTTACTTCGTCCATTATATGGATAAGTATGCCTTGGGCTTACTATGATTTGCTCAAGGTATAGGTTTTACCTCGTCCTTTGCTTTGGACGAGCGTGCCTTGATTTTGCTTTACCCTTAGGAAAGCTTATTGACGTTACATCTCCGCGTCCAGAGAATTTTCTCGTCTTGAGTTTTCTAGCCTTCTTCGTTGGTTAATTTGAACAGAAGTAGTATGGAAATCAGGAATTTACACAACATTATGTACATTCCACAAACATTGTTCACAGACGAGGCATGTGCTAAGAAGCCAATGCCTATTATGAAAATAAATACAAACCATAACTTCATCCATAATCACACCATAACAACAATGAGGCATGTGCTAAGAAGCCAATGCCTATTGTGAAAATAAATACAAACCATAACTTCGTCCATAATCACACCATAATAACAATGAAATACTATTAAAAACATGCAGACAAATAAATAGAAGAGCGGGCTTCAGTCTTGTCCAGAACTACGCTCATTCAGGCTGGCATTTTACTGGTAGTACCTCCTCAGGTGTTCAACATTCCAAGGATGTTCCAATTTTCTCCCGTCCAGGGCCTCCAAGTAGTAGGATCCTTGTCTTTTATAGTTGACAACTCTGTAGGGTCCTTCTCAGTTAGGTCCCAATTTCCCATGAGCTGGGTTCTTGGTTGCCAAAGAAACCCTTTTTCAGGACGAGTTCTCCTATGTTGAATCGCCTTGGCTTCACCATTACATCATATCGCCTAGCCATGAGGTTTTTGTACCTTGTCGTCCTTTGTTCTACGTTCGTCCTTACCTCGTCTACCAGATTGAGGTTCAAGCGGAGCTGCTCATCGTTATTTTTGTCCTGATATGACATCACCCTATGGTTAGCCATGTGCACTTCCGCAGGTATGACCGCTTTGCTCTCATAGGCTAGCTTAAAAGGTGTTTACCCTGTAGGGGTTCTCACTGTCGTCCTGTATGCCCATAGAACGCTAGGTAGCATATCTGGCCATACTCCCTTTGCCCCTTCAAGCTGAGTCTTGATAATTTTCAGCAAGGATCGGTTTGCAACTTCGGCCTGACCATTTGCTTAAGGGTGGGCGGGGGAGGAATAATGATTTTGGATTCCAAAGTGTTCACAGAAATCCCTAAAAAGGGCATTGTCGAATTGTCGTCCGTTGTCGGATACTAGTACTTTGGGCACCCCAAACCTGCATACTATGTTCTTCCAGACGAAGTTCTTTACCTTTTGCTGTGTGATACTTGCTAGAGGTTCTGCTTCCACCCATTTGGTAAAATAGTCTATTCCCACTACTAAAAATTTCATTTGTCTGGTTCCGAGGAGAAAAGGACCCAGGATGTCTAGGCCCCATTGAGCAAAGGGCCATGGGGCCATCATTGGGGTGAGATACTCTGATGGTTGTCTGGGGACATTACTAAATCGTTGGCATTGGTCACATACCTTAACATAAGCTTTTGCATCTGCTTGAACAGTTGGCCAATAATACCCTGCACGAACGACCTTGTGGATGAGTGATCTGGCTCCCGAATGATTTCCACAGGCTCCTTCATGAACTTCCCTCAACACATAGTTCGCCTCGTCCGGAGCCAGACGCCTGAGATAAGGTTGAGAAAAGCCTCTCTTGTACAGAACTTCGTCCATAAGGACATACCTGGCTGCTCTAACCCTGAGTTTTCTGGCCTCATCTTTCCCTTCCGGAAGTCTTCCGTCCTTCAAGTACGATACTATTGGGGTCATCTAATTTTCTTCATTCTCTATTTGCTGCACTTCCGAGAGATCTATACTTGGAACGTATTGAACTTCATCGAACTTGTCCATGGCTCCAGTCGTTGAGGCTTCCTTCGCTAAAGTATCTGCTTCCACGTTCTCCTCCCTTGGGATTTGAACGAAGTTAGCTTCCTTGAATTTCTTCACAAGCCGTAACACTTTTTCTAGGTATTTTTTCATTCGTCCTTCCTTTGCCTCATAGGTGCCATTTATTTGGCCCATGACCAACTGAGAATCTCCCAGGACGAGTATGGACTTTGCTTCCACAGACTTAGCAATTTCCAACCCTTTAAGGAGGGCTTCATACTCAACTTCATTGTTGGTTGCTTGGTATTGCAGATGAATCTTATGCTTCAACTTATCTCCTTCAGGGGATTGCAAAACCACTCCTATTCCTCCTGCATATTGTGTGGACGAGCCATCCACATGGACAACCCATTTTTTACTGTCTTCCATTCCTTCTACGTCGTCACAGCTTGGTGTGAACTTCGCAATAAAGTCTGCCAGGGCCTGAGCCTTTATAGCATGCCTTCGTTGGTATCGGATGTCAAACTCACTGAGTTCGACAGCCCACTGGATCAATCGTCTTGCGGCTTCCAGCTTGTTCATGGCTTTTTTGAGTGGGTGGTCTGTCATTACATTGATTACATGGGCTTGGAAGTAGTGTCTCAGCTTCCTAGAAGCCGTGATAAGTGCGAAAGCTAGCTTTTCTATTAGCGGATATCGTCCTTCCGCTCCTCTCAATGCCCTGCTAGTATAGTACACTGGCTTTTGTACTTTTCCTTCCTTTCTTATCAATGTTGAGCTCACGGCATGCGGGGTCACTGCCAGGTATAAAAACAACTCTTCTCCCATCACGGACGGACTCAGCAACGGAGCCGTAACGAGATACATCTTCAAGTCTTGAAAGGCTCTTTGGCACTCGTCCATCCACTCAAATGCTTTCTTTAGAACCTTGAAAAATGGTAAACATTGTCAGTAGCTTTAGAAACAAACGTATTGAGGGCAACAACTCGCCCGGTAAGAGACTGGGCTTCTTTAATACTCTGCGGAGGTTTCATATCTAGAATTGCTTTAATTTTTTCCGGGTTTGACTCGATCCCTCTGTGTGAAACCATGAATCCAAGAAATTTTCCCGACACTACTCTGAAAGCGCACTTGTTGGGATTCAACTTCATACTGTACCGCCTGAGTGTATAAAAGGTCTCTTGTAGGTCGTCCAGATGTTTTCCCTCGTCCAGGCTTTTCACTAACATGTCATCCACATAAACTTCTACGTTTCGTCCTATCTGAGGACGGAACATGTGGTTGACCAGTCGTTGGTATGTTGCTCCAGCGTTTTTCAAGCCAAAGGGCATTACTTCATAACAGAATAAGCCTTGACTAGTAACAAAGGATGTCTTCTCCTGGTCAGCCTCGTCCATCCTTATTTGGTTGTATCCTGAGAGAGCATCCATAAAACTAAGTAATTTGTAGCCTGCGGTAGAATCCACCAGTTGATCAATGCGCGGCAATGGATAACTGTCCTTGGGGCAAGCCTTGTTTAGATCAGTAAAATCTACACACATCCTCCACTTGCCGTTCGCCTTTTTGACCATTACTACATTGGCCAACTAATCTGGATAGTACACTTCTCGTATAAACTTCACTGCCATCAACTTCTGAACTTCGTTTTTAATAGCATTATCTCTCTCAGGAGCAAACACCCTTTTCTTTTGTCGCACTGGCTTGGAGGAAGGACATACGTTTAGACAATGGGTGATGACACTAGGATCTATACCCGGCATATCCTCATGACTCCAAGCAAATACATCAGTGTTTCTCTTCAAAAATTGGACGAGGTCCTTCTTAATCTTTTCTTCTAGATTTGCCCCAATCCTGGTACACCTCTCAAGGTTGTTCTCATCTAAGGAAATATCTTTTAACACTTCGGTGGGTTCTGCCACAACTCTCTTTTCTTCAATATTCATGGTCTGAACTTGCTCGTCCGTGGCCAACATGGCTAGGTAACATTCTCTTGCTACTAGTTGGTTTCCTTGTACTTGTCCCACTCCATAGTCTGTTGGAAACTTGACCGACAGGTGGTAAGTAGATGTAACAGCCTTCCAACTGTTTAAAGTTGGCCTTCCAATTATGGCGTTATAGGAGAATGAATAGTCTACCACAAGAAAATTCAAGTCTTTGGTGATTTGCTGTGAATATGCCCCCACTACCACTGGTAATGTAATAGTGCCCACAGGCTGCACCTTCGTTCCACCGAAACCTACCAGGAGGAATTCACTAGACGAAGCCGGTCTCGTCCTAGCCTCATCTGCTGAAAAGCTAGAAAATACAAAATGTCCGCCGAGCTTCCGTTATCCATTAGCACCCTTCTGGTCGTGTAGTCAGCAATAAGCAATGTAATGACGATAGCATCGTCGTGAGGATGGTGAATTCTTTCAGCATCCTCCTCCATGAATATGATTGCTTGCTCGTCCGTGGTCCTTGCTCTAGGTGACTGTCCAGAGAGTTGGAAGTTCTGCACTACCTTCAGGTATGCCTTCTTGGACTTGGACGACTGGCCTGTTGAACTTCCCCCTATGATAACTTTGATTTCTCTGAGCGATGGTCGTGACGACTCTTCCACTTTACCCTTCAATTTCTCGTCCTTGTGGTCTCGTCCAAGGAAACTCCTCAACTTTCCTTGCCTTATAAGATTCTCAATCTGCTGCTTCAGATCAAAACATTCGTCCGTATCATGCCCATGGTCTCTATGGAAGCGACAATACTTATTCCTATTGCGCTTATTAGAATCTCCCTCCATTTTCTCCGGCCACTTCAAGGAAGGATCATCCTTGATATGCATAAGGACTTGCTCGAGCGGCATGTTTAGTGGTGTGTACTGTTGACTTCGTGCTGAGGAGCTAGCCTTCTTGTTCCGATCCTTCTTGTCTTCCGTCCGTCCCTTCTTAGGACGAGGACCTTATTCTGAATGGCGCGTTGGGTTGGCTTCCATTTTCTCAACTTTCTTCCTCTTCTTGGCTATGATAGCATCTTCTGCATTCATAAAGTTCTGGGCTGAATGGACGAGTTCAGCCATGGTCTGAGGCTCCTGCTCATATAACTTGTGGATGAACAAGTCAGAATGAACCCCATTATGGAAAGCCGCCAAAAGGAGCTTATCATCCATCTCGTCCATTGCCAAGTCTTCCCTGTTGAACCGCGTGATGAAGGACCGCAAATTTTCATTCTCTCCCTGCTCTATGGTTAGCAAACTGGACGAGGAACGCTTGTGCCTCTGCCCTCCGATAAAATTGTTGACAAATAACTTGCTTAACTCCTCGAAGGATGTTACTGTGTTCGGAGGTATTTTGCTAAACCACACTCGTGCGGGTCCTTTGAGGGTAGTAGGGAAAGCTCTGCACATTATTTCATCCGGAACCTCTTGAAGGTGCATGGTAGTTTTGAAGGTGGCAATGTGGTCAAAAGGATCCCGCGTCCCATCATACGAATCTAAAGAAGGCATCTTGAACTTGGGTGGCAAAGGGTGAGCATTGATGGAAGTCGTAAAGGGGGAATCAGTTCTGTGAACCAAATCTTCTACAGGATTCATCCTCCTCATAGTCTCCCTCATCTCATCCATAACTCTTCTCATTTGGTCCATTTCTCTTTCCAAATGAGGCACCCTCCGTGAAGCAGTACCCCTTGACTGGCTTTCAGGTTCAACATTCCTTCCATCTTCTTGACTTTGAGCCTGTCCTTCAGTGTTCCCTTCGTGACGCTACCTCCTTAAACTAAGTTCTCTGACCAACTCCTGGTTCTGGCAGGTTAACTCTGCCATAGCGGCGGCCATGGATTGCACGTGTTGGACATAAGATGGTTGCATGGCAGGTGCCGATTGACGGTCGCGATGAGGGTTACTAGAGGCGTCCCTGCTCTCTTGAGGGCTTGGACTAGTAGCCCTTGATCTTGTCCGGACCATTTCAGCCTTTTGTCGGAGAAAGAAATCGCAGAATTCAATGATGAAGTTCAAACGCAAAAAAAATTTCTTTCCCATAGACGGCGCCAACTGATGAATTCTGTAATATCAGTGGGCTGAAAGTTTCCGGCGTTGAGGATTTTATGACTGAGTCCTGAGAAAACAAACACAGAATCAGAGGAGACCGGTGGATGCTGGCCAAGAGTCCTCCGATGGCAAAGTTAGTCTTTTTTTTGGCAGTTTCAAGTATATTGGGAGTATCAGAATGTCCAACCCTCTCGTTGGCGAGTGCTTATATAGCATGTGGGGAACGGTTACTTGTTTGGTAACCGTTCCTAGTGTTGAGGAGTTCGAAAGATTCGGAGATAACTTCCATAACTGCCATAGAGGTTACATTATTTGGATCTGTATTCCACAACTGTTGTTGGACTTCGCTTGTAATGGTTCGACTCATCTCTTACACCTGGTGGAAATTTAAGTCCTCTAAGGCTCAAAGTGCTCAGGGCGCAACAACCTCGTCCGTCCTTTAAGGATGGACGGATGAGGTTGTTATGGATAGATAAGGTTGTCACGGACGGATGGGGTTGCCACGGACGAGCATGCTCCTTTTTCCTCTTTCCTCTGGATGACTTATATGGACGAGATACTACTTATAGATTTTCATTACATCATCAACTTTAGCTCTCACTTTGAACATGAGGTCAAACAAGGTTTTTTTTTTTTTTTTTTTTTTTTTTTTTTTTTTTTTGCTGAGAATAAAAAACTTTTATTAACAGAATTAAGATACAAACTAAGCATTCTCCTTAATTACATCCAGAACAGAATGAGGAGCTAAATTAGAATCAAAGAAGCCCAAAAATCTATTTGAAAGTGACCAATGGCTGAGAACATGAGCAGCCTTGTTAGCCTTTCTAGGATCCCAGTTAAAGGAAGAAGAAGGAACTAAACTAGCTAAATACTTAGTTTCCTGCAAAATACTACTAACTCTCCATGGAATAGAATTGGCGGAGGAAGTCAGTCCTTGGATGCAAACTTGACAGTCACTTTCCAGACTTACATTGATAAGTTTGTGATTCATGGCAGAACTAGACCTAGACTACTTATGCAATGGCCTAGCGCCCCTTACTAGAGAAATGTTCCCAAATGTAAGGGCAAAAGGTGCTTTTTTTTATTTTTATTTTTTAAAGAACACATGTGATTTGTGTATTTTTCTTTAATCCTAAGGAGTCCAAAAAATTATATTTTAAATAAAAATCCAATCCAGTTATCCTTAAGAGAATTAGTCTTTTTATTTATTCATTATAATCCAATAGTTACAATGGGAGGAGGAGGGTGATTTGAACTTCGGACATTTACATGGGAAACATTATGAACATTAGCAAAATATTAAATAAAAAAATAAGAATAAAATTAATGAATTAGTAATATTTAAAAAAAAAAAAGAATAATGATTTTTTTTTTAAAAATATTTTATAATATAGAGCATTAGCTAAATATTATCTAAGGTACATTTTAAAGTTGTGCCTTAGACCTCTAATGTATCAAGCCCGCCTTGAGGTCAAATCTTTTGAAGGAAATTTAAGAAGTGAAATGATGGCATTAATCTAATTTTCACAGTGAGAATTAGTTCAGTAATATTTAAAATTACAAATAAATTTTTTTCCCTTTTTTTTTTGTTGAATAATACATTATATTGCCCAAGTCATCTCATCATAGGGGAAAAAAACTAGTCAAGGATATAGGAGATGGATTGGGACCCAAAAGTCAAATATGAAATTGCCCAAGCAGCAAGTTGGCGAGCAAGAAAATTAAGGACGATTGGGTATAATTTGCCACCTTATTAACAAAAAGAGAGAAGGATGGACAAAAAGAGAAATGTTATTTACACAACACTTTTATAATAAATTTTAAATACTAGATTGTTATTGACTATTACTAGTGAGTAAATTAATAGTGAGTTCAAATTAGAACCAATGACAACTTACTGCTTATTTTTTATTATGAAAGTGTTGTGAAAATGTTAGGTAAGTAACTTGCACAAAAAAGTAGTAGGTTAATCCAGAGAGAGAGAGAGAGAGATAGACACTCATAGATAGAAAAGAAAGAAGCCTTCTCCAACTACCCTTACCCCGAAACTAAACTATAAAACCAAGCCAAAGGCCCCGAGCCCAACCAAGCAAACTAAGGCCCACTCTATTATCCGAAACGCAAATCAGCCTAAATCCCTCTCCTCCAGTCTTGCTTCTTAGCCCAACTAGGCTTCTACCAACCTTAATACCCTACTCGACCCCTCCTTACCTTCTGAGCCTTCACCCTTTTCCTTCACAGCACAATCTAAAGCCGCTTCTCCAACCACTCCTCCCTCCCACCATGCCTTGGGCAATCTGGCACAGGAACAAGATCGTCGAGCTCGGGGACAGAATGATCAATACCATTCGTTGGGACCCGTTGACAATACTCTGCTAGACGGACAAGGATTTAATGGAAGCTTGGAGCTTCATATTTCCCCTGACGAACAAAAGCAGGGTGGACGGTTGCCTGCCTCTAACGGACTCGGCTTGGTACTACACCCCCAACCCATGGTGGCGATTCATTCTGGATCGCCCGCCGTTGTTGCCTCCGAGGCAGATGACCTCCAACACCTCAAGCATTCTCTTGGAGTCAGACCTCTCCGAAGAATCTCTCGACCTAATGGAGAAAGAGTTAGCCCCCCTGGAGATATGTCAGCGGAAGTTTCTCACTGGGGAATCCACAGGAGTTCTAATCCAAGGCACTCTTCCTCAAATGAAGCTCATCCAAACAATAATGGCAACAGCGAGTTTCACGCTCGGGGCACTGTCCAAATAAACACAGTTGAATCTGTTGGAGCACTCCACCACTATGATGCCGGGAACCCATGTTCACAAGGAGGACCTACGACAGGTGGGATGGAATTGGATGACTTCCAGGAGGGTATTTGCCCTAGAATGTGAGTCTTTCAAACCCCACATCTCCCCAAAAATGAATATTTTAGTTTGGAATTGCAGGGGGGCCATGAAACCCTCCTTTAGAAACTCTATCCGTGATCTAACTAGTTACCATTCTCCAGAATTGTTTTCATTACTGAGACCCATATTAGCGGATCCAGAGCTGGTGATATTCTTCAGACCTTGCCCTATGATGGCATTCACATCACAGATCCCATTGGGTATGCAGGAGGTATCTGGCTCTTATGGCGCAAGGACATGGTTGACTTGGAAGTCCTGACTGCTATTGAACAAGAAATCCATGCCATTGTCAAGGTAAACTGTTCTGACTCTCTCTGGCTGCTCTCTTCCATATACGGTAGTCCTAGATTTGCTGAACGTTTAATCCTTTAGGACAATCTCCGTGCTGTTTCCCTTCATCATAATCGCCCTTGGGCAATTGTTGGGGATTTTAATGACGTTCTTAATGACTCTAAGAAGAAGGGTAGGAATAGGGTCAATATGACAAGAGCTTCAGCTTATAATAACTACATGAGGTTTTGTAACATGGTGGACCTTGGTTTTTCTGGGCCTATCTTCACTTGGACCAACCGCAGAGACTTAGATAGGCTTATTCAAACTAGAATTGACAGGTGCTGGGCCAACCCGAGTTGGACTTTTGCTCATCCTGAGGCTAATGTTACCCACCTTCCTCGTATCAGCTTGGACCACTGCCCTTTACTTCTTAGCCTCTCTAGAACAACTATTAGTAGAGCTGACAGGCCCTTTAGGTTTGAAAAAATGTGGCTTAGCCACCATGGTTTCCCACTTTTTGTAGAAAAGGCTTGGGATGAGAATTCCATGCTTGACCAAGCTATCTCATCCTTTGTTAAGTCTGCCACTACCTGGAACAAAGAGGTTTTTGGGAACATTTTCGTTCGTAAAAGGAAAATTTTGGCTCGTCTAAATGGTGCCCAAAAAGCCATTGCTTCTAGACCCTCAGTCTTCCTCAATGCCCTGGAAAAAGATCTCTCCCTTGAATACACCACAATCCTAAACCAGGAAGAAGAATTTTGGGCTCTAAAAGCTCACCTGAACTGGCAGCTTCAGGGTGACAGGAACTCCACTTTTTTTCATGTGAAAACCCTTAACAGAAGAAAAGCTAATAGAATTGATCGCCTAAAAAATCGAGTTGGGGACTGGTTGGATTCTGAGCAGCTTATAGTTGACTATATTTTGGGTGGATACCAGGAGCTATATAAATCCCAACACTCTACTTCAACTGATAGTTCTGACTTTGAAGTGGATTGGGCCACAACCTTGACTGAGGATGATTCAAGACTCTTATTTGCTGATGTCTCTCCACCTGAAATTCATAATGCCCTCCTCTCTCTTAAGCCTTATAAGGCCCCTGGGCCGGATGGGATGCACACGGGCTTCTTCCAACATTTTTGGCCCACTCTTGGGAATTTAGTCACTGAGGAAGTCCAGAGGATTTTTGATACCCAGAAAATGCCCACTTACCTTAATCAGACCCTTGTTGTTCTTATTCCAAAAAGAATTGGGCCCGAATCACTGGGGCACTTTAGGCCTATCAGCCTTTGCACAACGATTTACAAGATTGTCTCTAAAGTCATTGTGAATAGAATCAGGCCCTTCATGCAGCACCTTGTCTCCCCTCTTCAAGCAGCATTTATACCTAGTAGAAAAGGCCTTGATAATATGATTATAACTCAGGAGATCCTTCACTCAATGGAAAGGAAAAAAGGCCGCACTGGAGTCATGGCTTTGAAAATTGACTTGGAGAAAGCTTTTGATAGGTTGGAATGGAGTTTTGTGCGTGAGGTGCTTTTTCATTTCAACTTTCCTCCAAACCTGATTGCTCTTATTATGGACTGCATTTCATCTTCTACAGTCTCCATCCTCTTCAATGGAGACAAACTAGATCCTTTTAACCCCTCCCGCGGGATTAGGCAAGGCGATCCAATCTCTCCTTACATTTCTATCCTCTGCCTTGAGTACCTCGGCCTGCTCATCCATGAAAAAATCTCTCATAAGGCTTGGAAAACAGTCAAAGCATCTAGGTCTGGCCCCACCTTCTCCCACTTGTTTTTTGCTAATGACCTTATTTTGTTTGGTCAAGCTACTTCCTCCACGACCCATGCTATTGATGATGTGCTCAACCATTTCTGCCAATTGTCGGGTCAGAAAGTAAGCAATGAGAAGTCACGAATTCTCTTTTCCAAAAACACCTCTGATTTAGTTAAGACTAGCATCTGCTCCTCCCTTGGATTCATGGAGACTAGGAAGTTTGACAAATATCTTGGGTTCCCTCTCAAATTCTCCAATCGGGGTAGCAAGGACTTCGACTTCATTATCCAAAATATTCAAGGTAAACTTGCTGGTTGGCAAGCCAACCTTCTCTCTCTGGCTGGAAGGCGTATTTTAATCCAATCTTCTTCTAGTGCTATTGCTGATTATGTCATGCAAGGTGCTTTACTTCCTAGTCGGGTTTGCCAAGAAATTGATCGAGCTAATCGCAACTTCCTTTGGGGCTCCACATCTGAAAAAAGGAAAATGCATATGATAAACTGGAATACTGTCACACTGCCTACTGATCAAGGTGGGCTTGGTATCCATGCCGCTCGGCCAAGAAACCTAGCACTCCTTGCTAAACTAGACTGGAAACTTTCCACTGGGGAAAACATGCCATGGGCAAAAGTTTTGAGAGAAAAGTACTTGTCCAGCCGCACCATCTGCTCCCCATGGCTCTCTAAAGGAACTTGTTCTAGAACCTGGGCAGCTTGTAAGGCTGCCAAGCCCACTCTTGACTCGAGTCTGAGGAAAGTGATTTCTTCGGGCAACTCCACCTCGTTTTGGAATGATGCGTAGACCCCTTTTGGTACTCTCAGGTCTGCCCTATCAGGCCCCCTTAACCTTTAGGAAGATCAGAAGTTGGTTGCTCATTTTCTTGATAGTAATGGGACTTGGTCATGGGAAAACCTCTCCTTTGTTCTTCCCCAACCTCTCTTGGACGCCATTAATGCAATCCCTATTAACACCTCCCTTCCTAGTGAAGACTTAATTGCTTGGGCTCCGTCGAAGGATGGTATTTTTTCTCTCAAATCTGCCTATATGTTGGCTAAAGGGTTAAACGTTTTGAACCCCCACACTTTTTCTGCTAACTGGATTTGGAAGCTGAAAGCTCCCCAAAAATCCTCATTTTCCTTTGGCTGTGTTCCTACAATAGCATCCCGGTTAGAGAAGTGTTGGGTTCAAGGGGTTTTACCATTAACCAATCTTGCTCTTTATGCAACAAGCACCCTGAGTCCATTGTTCACCTATTAAGAGAATGCCAAAGCTCGGTCAGCTTCTGGAATAAACTTGGGTTGCACTCTAAAGTCATCCAATCCTTTGGCCTGCCCCTTATGGAGTGGCTTCATTTCAATTGTACCTGTAGCTTTCCTTCTAAGCACCTTGGTATATCTTGGAAAGTTATTTTTCTTTTCGGGTTTATGGACTCTCTGGTTAAATAGAAACTCTATGGCATTTCGTGGAAAACAACAAAGCCTGGATATTGTGGAGTCTTGTATTGCAAAAGCTGCTGAGTTCCACTTCCTCGTCAATGGTTCACGCTCCCATGCCCAGAAAATCCAGCGTTCTGCTACCTGGTCTAAGCCGAGTGTGGGATGGTTTAAACTGAACACTGATGCGTCAGTTCTTCCTTCTTCAGGCCGTGCTGGTGGGGGGGTGGGGGGGGGGGGGGTCTTCTTAGGGACTCTAATGGTGCTTGGGTTCGGGGCTTCTCTAGACTCATTGGTTCCTCTAGTGTTCTTCTTGCAGAGTTGTGGGCCTTAAGGGATGGAATAGCTATGGCCTTAAACCTTAACATTGATAAACTTATTATTAATGTGGATGCATCTGAAGTCATCAATCTTTTCTCAAAACCAAGCAACACTAATCGGTTAACCCAACCTATTGTGAATGACTGCAGGAGCATGCTCCAAGCTTTCCTGGTGTATCGCATGCAGCACTGTTACAGGGAGACCAATAGAGCTACTGACTTGCTTGCAAACCTTGGGCGCTGCCAAGATGAATCTTTTGTATCTTATGAAAATCCTCCTTTTGTTTAATGGAGGCTCTGGACTATGACTCTAATGATGTAACCCGTTCTATTCGGACTTCTGTAGCTTTTGATTAATAATATAACTCCACCGTATTTTACCCAAAAAAAAAAAAAAAAAGAAAGAAGCCAACAAAGAAACAGTAACAGCCACATGCATAAAAACTTGCGTGAGTTTAAAGCGCTTGACATAGCATTAAATTAATATTAGAAAAATTCGAACACCGTAAAATGGTATAATTTGCTTTACCTAACAAATTGTGAACTACGGAGAAAAAAAAGTAATAAATTTATGTGCGAGTTAATTATAATTTGAAACATAAAATAATTGTAGTAAAAGTTGATGTAATTTATAGTATTAGAACTTTTTTTTTTATTTTTTTATTTTTTTTAGTCTTAAACATTAACATACATTGCACATGTGCTTTGTTTTGTCTTACTCTTACCCCGCCTCGTTCGGGTCCGGACCAGCAAGCAGTACTAAATAAAATGAGTAAATAAATAGTAGCAGCAGTAGTAAGTAAAAATATTCCACAACCAAACCCCACCACACCGTCATTAACAAAGAAAGAAGAAGAAAGAAAAAGAAAAAAGAAGTCGCGGTGATCCCAATAGAAACTAAGAATTTTGAGAGAGAGACAGAGATGGAGGAAGAACATCATGGTAGTAGCAGTAGTACTAGTAACTTGGAGACAGGGAGAGCGGAGAGATCGGTGTGGTTGATGAAGTGTCCTTTAGTAGTTGCAAAGTCATGGCAAGCTCATCCATCCTCGGACCCTCACCCTGTCGCTAAGGTTGTCCTCTCCCTCGATCCTCTTCAATCTGATTCCTCCTCTTCCCTCCAGGTATTTCTTTTCTCTTCTTTCTTGATCTACCTTAAAAAGTCTTCCAGAATATTCTCTGTGGTTGGTCTTTTATTGATTTGATCGAATTGCTCACCACTTTTGCTAATTAGGTTGTAATTTTGAATTTTAGTGCTTATCAGTGATTTAGGTTCATAGGAACTTTTGCAACTTGTCTATTTTGATTGGAGCCTGCAATTTTAGTGCTTGTATTGTTTTTCTTGATTTGGATTTAAATCTTTTATGGTTGAATGGTCATTAAAAAAAAAAAAAAAAAAAGGATAGGCTATAGGTGAATCTTACAATAGCATTAATGGAAAATTTATGTTATTTATATTTAAATTGATGGAAAATTCGTTTGTTGGATAGGCATATATGAGGTTGTTGATAAGATGATCTTGTGGAGATGTATTTTTTTCCAACTTCACTAACCTAGTGCACCTGTTGTGGTGTTGTATTATTAATTGATTGGTTCCCATTTGATTGTCTTTTTGTCTACCAGAGTGATGTGTTTTTGTTAGAATAATGATTAAATGATTAAATTCGCTATTTTCTAACAGTTTAGGCTTTTTGGGACAATTGGTAATTTATCAGTTTTGATTGGTGAGTTACTCACACACCCAGTGGGTTTTTGAATCCATGACCTCAAGTGATAGTTGAGTTACGAATTCATTTATTTGACTAGCAGCTCATTGAATTATCTTCTTTGTACCTACTTTGTTGGTGCTAGATTCTGATGACTAAATAGCGAAAGGGGCATCATAAGTAGTAAATACTGAAATACTCACTTTAAGGGCAATACATATCTATTTTTCCTTTATTTTCTTCTCTTTTAATAAATCAAGTGGCCGACCGGCCGCTTACTTTTTTTACCCATGCATATAAAAAGGAAGTGGCTGTGATTTATTCAGGACTGTCTTGCAATCTGTGTTTGTGAGACTGTATGTCCACTCAATCACTAGAGATTTTAGCAACTATCTTATTGGTTGCTTTCATATGCCCAGAAATCAATCCTATTTACAATATATTTGGTGGTATGTTTGCTTTTATAACGTATATTCTCTACATATTTGGAGGCAAGCTTCCTGACACATTTTGAAATCGTTACCAGTTCACAATGGAGATGGCTGCCAATGAGGCAGGGAATATTCCGAAAAGTTATTCCTTGAATATGTTTAAAGATTTTGTTCCTATGTCTGTATTTTCTGAGACAAATCAAGGTGAGAATCTTAATTCCTGTTCTCTGAAGAATTTAACTACATTTGTTTCATTTTGTGGATTAGTAATTACTAACATTTTCTACACATGGCTGTTGTGGTGATCACATGCTGCACTGAAAGTATCTTAGGGAAGACGAGGGTGTGGCATTTAATCAAATACCTAGGTGGTTAAGAATTGTTAAAGCTGTTTTTGTTAATTGTTGACCAAAGTTGTACATCCTGACCTTGATGGTTATGGGGTACACTATTGAATCCACAATTTGTATCTTAAGGTTGTCTACACCTCTGAACCACCGAGTACTGTATTAGGGATATCTTAGTTTCATTACTTAGAATCATTCTCATATGCACCCTTTGTGAGAGTTTGTCTTTTTAAACCCTACACAAACTAAACAAACTCTGAAAATCCTAAATCAGGTGGCTCTGCACAATTATGCCGGAGCATGTAGCTTTTCCTTTCCATGGTTATTATTATTTGTATTAGGTACTGCAAATGGATGCACAGACATTTATTTAAGCTACTTCATGATCTGTTTTTTCAACATAAATTTTGGCTCTTTTTAATTCGTGAGCAGCTAATGTGCATGTAGGGAAGGTTGCAATGGAAGGAAAGGTAGAGCATAAGTTTGACATGAAGCCCCATGGTGAAAACATTGAAGATTATGGCAAACTTTGCCGTGAAAGGACAAAAAAGTCCATGATAAAGAATAGATGTATACAGGTAGGGCATTTGACTATCCATTTACTTTTTCCATGGCAGTTTTCCTGTAACTGATTCTAATGATTTTTTCTTTTTCTTTTCTTCTGTTCATTTTATTTCTTTCAAAGGTGATTGACAATGACCGTGGAGTACATATGAGGCCCATGCCTGGAATGATTGGTTTGATTTCATCCACTTCCAAGGTATTCACTTGATATGTTTTCATTGTAATTGTATAAGTTAAGCCGTGTACTGCTCACTTGTGGTATATGTTGGCTTCTCCAATGAACTCTCTTTCCTGCTGAATCATTTTGATGTTTCAAGGTGAAAAGAAGACATCCCGCCATATCAATGGAAATCTCCATATATATATGTATGTATATATGTGTGTGTATATATAAATATATATATATATATATATATATATTTATATCAATGGCAATCTCCACTCTCTCTTGCAACCCAACCTGTCCTGATAGAGTCTAATTTCTGGCAGTGTCTGGCCCTAGCTAAGGCTTGAATGTTTTGATATTGTATCTTGGATAAGTTGAGGGATGTCAAGCTAGGATATAAGGTGATGCAGTTGGGAGATCATTAATTTAGATTTACTTCAATTTAATATTGAAGCCTATTTTTTTTAGGTAAATAGAGGGGGAACCTCTTTAGGGTGCTGAAATAAGCAAATCCTAGAATTCTCCAATGACAATATAATTGATAATAAAAGTCAGAGATTTTACAAACTTTTCATCATCTCCGTTTATAGGATGAGTGAACCCTAAAACTGTAATAACATTAAAACCATTTCCCTTGTACACATCAACTTACTAACCCCCCCAACCACCACATACACACACACACACAAAGGATTGTCATGCATCTGAAGGCCTGGGTCAATTTGTAGTCATTTACTTTTTATTTCCAACTCCAGTCTAAATGTTCAAATGATGCTAATTTAGTCTTATTTGATCTTGGAGTCAATTGTATTTTTGTTGGTCAAATGTATTTTATTTTAGGTCCAATTATTTTCATTAGGTTTATTGGTCTATTTATTTAAATTCGTAGAGTAATCTCATTTTTTTTTGTAATTTAATAAGTGGGACTTCCCAAGTCATTTAACATTAAGTTTCTTAAGTCAATTAGAATCAGTGTTTTCCTTGGTCAGTTAGAAACCTAGTAGTGGGTTATAAGCTCAATAATGTATTCCTATGGAGGGGTATTATTTTGATGAAATAAAATTTCTCATTAAAATTGTCCCAATGCTCTTATGTCAACTCCAGCCAACCTTAGGAGTAGGTGTTGACTCCTAAAGGTTTTCTTTTGCTTGGCGCTGACTGCTAGGTCAGCTATCTTCATTTCCCTGTTCTTTAACTGTCGTGTTGCATCGTTTTGGTTTGTCCTGCCTCATTAGGTTTGTGTAACATTGTGGAAGTTTACATATACTCACGCACGCATGCACACAAACAAACTCACACACACCACACTCATACAACTTCTGTGGTAGGTGTAGGTGCCTCTCTGAACAAGTAAATTTAGTTGTTTTTTTCTAAAATAGGCACAAGTACATGTTTGGAAGACCCTTGCATAATGTTCATTGCCAATTATCTGTGACAGGATAAGAAGAAGGCTGCACCAGTGAAGCAATCAGACATGAAAAGAACTAGAAGAGATCGTGGGGAACTGGAGGATATAATGTTTAAATTATTTGAAAGACAACCAAATTGGGCCTTAAAGCAACTTGTCCAAGAGACAGATCAACCGGCAGTATGTCTTTTGATTATTTTACTTATTTATAAATTTTCTTTGTTAGTATTAGTAGCTCTCTTTTGCATTCTGTTGCATGTTTAGGATGAAATGCTATGCTGTTTGTTTTATTTTATGTGAAGGACACTTGGTAAAAATGGAATGATGATTTAAGTGATCATTAATTTCTCAAGATAGTTTGAACAATGCCTACCTATATAAACTTTGAGTCACCTGATTGCTTGGAATTCAGTGAAGTTTATAATTAAACCTTTTATATTTACATAACAGACTTTTCTTTTGCATCCAGTGTTCTGAGTAACAGTTACAGTGTGCTTATCTTATTATTAATATTACTTTTGACTTGATTTTCACCTGTCAGAATATTGGACTTTCTCTTTCTTTGCAGCAATTCTTAAAGGAGATATTGAACGAGCTGTGTGTTTACAATAAAAGGGGAACCAACCAAGGAACTTATGAGCTTAAGCCAGAATACAAGAAGGCTGCTGAAGATACAAATGCTGAATAATTCAGCACCTCTCTTAATGTTAATCAACTATTTTTCGATTTTTATATTTCCAATTGAAGCAGGAAAGACACAAATCCACAAGTTAAAGGTGAAAAATTAGATTATGGATGGAGGAGACCAAAGCACCAGCAAGAAAGTATCAAGCAAAGAAACATCTTAGTTTTCTGGAATCCACAGATGCACTTTGTACACAATCTTAGTTCGATTCAAGCAAGGGTAGAATAATATAAATGATAGTGATCAACAAAACTTGTTCACCTACTGTTATCTTGATGTAGCATGCATGCTTATTCAATGGACTTTTACAGTTTCTACTTCAAGATGGTACTGATTTTTGGACACTGATGTTTCTCCAAATCTTACTTTACACCCTTGAAAAGTTAATTGTTTCACTTTCTCCAAATTTGCTTTACCATAAGTATTCCATTATATCATATTGTGCAGATAATGTGATAAAATTCCCTGCCCCTGCTAGATCTAAATAATAATGTTTGTCAAACCTTTCACCTTGCAATTTTTTTTTTTTTTTTAATAGAAGAAAACAATGAAATGCCAGTTCTCTTTTAAATGTCCAGTTATTTATTAGATGCTGCAAACATGTTTCTCTGCCACTTGGAAGTTGCTTCTTCTTCTTCTTCTTATTTTCGGGGAGGGGGGTGGTTTGTCTTGCCATTTTTTAGCCTCAGCAGAAGTGGGCCAATAGGTCATGCACTTTGGAGGGCTGAAATCTTGTAATTCAGAGAACTCTAACTTTGGAGGTTGATTTCTCTCAAACAAAATCTCTTGCTTCTCTATTATGTTTTGATTGTCTATTTGTGATGTAGCAAGTAACAACTAGAATCATAATTGATAAAGAGCGAATAAAAAACTTAGATGGTTATGGTGGATTAAGATGAATGTTTTTTTTTTCTTCTTTAATATTTATCTAGTAAAGTTATATAATTATATGGCTGGATATTGAATAAAGTATGTGACTGAGTAGGATGTAGCACTCACTAAGAAGTAGGAACCATCCGAAAGTAGTATGGTTGAAGAGGGTATAAATATATTCGTACTACAAGGACCTGTTGGCTATTCATGCCTAGTGCTTACTGCCTACTGATATGTGATGACTTTTGAGCCGGCCCAACAACTATATAGTAATTCTGTAATTGTCTAATTGATAACATTTTTTCCCCTTTATTTTAAGGTTTCTCGGTGCTAATAATGGAGAGTGCATAATCTGATTTCCTAAAAAACTACGAAGGGTACATCTAATACCAATCTTGTCAATGAGCAGGCTTGGTTGTAAATTGAGTTAGGCATGAAATTTGATGCTTTGAATATGTCCATTTTATATTATTCGTCCCAGCACTAGTAGGTAGGTGTTAGCCAACTTAATAGTAAGAAGCTCTCGTAGCTCATTACTTTGCAAGTTTGAAGTTGTGGGTTCAAGTATGTGTAGGCCCTATCTAGTGTTTGGGTAGTCCCATGCTTTGCATAATATAGTTTAAGTGGGTTGGGAGTAGTGAACACACTTGCGAGTCCAATTTTTTATTCATAAAAAAAAATAATAAAAACAAAAGTATTGGGCCAACATGCATCATGAAGATCAATTAGGCTAGTCTAGTCTATGAATTATGTTGTCAAGAAAAAAAAAAAAAAAAAAAAAAAAAAAAAAAAAAAAAAAAGAAGAAGACAACCCAAAATAAAGAAGTTTAATTAGGAAACATGTTAGAGGTTGTGAGACGGAACATTGCAAATATTACAATTAGAAATGGCTGCAAATTCCTGACCACCTAGCTGAACCAAGATTTGGATCCGGTGCAATTGCTATCAATGGTTGAGATTGATAGTTGCAAAAAGCAAATTTCAATCTCAACCATTGATTAAAAAAAGTTAACAAAAAAGTTAACAAAAGTAAAAAGTAAAAGTTCAAAAAGTAAAAGATAAAAAAAAAATTGTGAGAGAGGGGAAGGTGAATTGCACCCGGTGCAATACCTAGGGTATTGCACCGAATCCTAATCCCCTGAACCACACCATTCCTAGACTCTTAGTTCGGTGCCTTGTGTTATCATTGGATTCCAAGAGGACATGTGAGGACTGAACCACTAAAGAAGACCAATAAAAAGTTAATTGCCAAAATGTTTGTAAATTGTAATAGAAATTCCTTCAACCACATAAATAAATAAATAAATAAAAACCACCATGGGCTACCATTCCCTAACACATTCTCTCTCTCTCTCTCTCTCTCTCTCTCTCTCTCTCTCTCTATATATATATATATATATGGTGTTTGTAATAGAGTAAGTATAATTTTTTTTCAATAAAATGTAATATTTATAATTATTGATTGTAATAATTAAATTTAAAAAAAAAACTTGTTGACAAGTATAAGCCTAATCAATTAAGGTATAAAATTTAATTACAAAATTACAAACCCACTTTTCTGATGTATTAATTCAATTTTCAAATATGTATTGACTTTATTATGAAACATTTATTTTTATTTTAAAAAACAATAATTTTTTTTTTTAATCTCATATCATCAGTTTATTCAAGCAGATGAGTTAGCTTGTTAATAGAATACAATATTTAGGGGAGATGTTGCCAATAATTTTTTCTTTTTTACTATATATGGAGATGGTAATTTTGAAAAGGATATTGATATTAATTATCCAATTATTTAATTTATACATAATTGAACGTTAAGTGAGACCTACAAAGATTGTAGGTATCATTCTATAAAGGTATTTTATGAAGTTTGATTGGAATATAATTCCATTCTATTATTTTATTATACTGTATCATATTGTGAGATATAGATTTAGAGTTATATTTCTATGTTATTACCAAATATTTACATAGAAATAATTATTCCATTAAAATTGATTGTATTCCTTGAAATACTTACTCTAGCTACTTCTATTCTCAAATAATCATTATTACAATGCACCAAATATGCACTTAAATATCTAGAGGTGCCTAAAGCAAAATGGATTGAGTTATTATTTTTGTGTCAGTTGTGTGCAATCTATGATTTAGCAAATAAAAATGACAAACAACATTCTGAAATGAATTTTAGACTTATATTCTATGTATCCTTTTATATTGATTGCTATGTCAACTTTAGACTTTATATATATATATATATATAAACTTGAATAATAATTGGGATTAAGGCTTAGTTAAGTTTAGTTAATAACACTTGAATAATAACATTAACCAGGTAACAATAATATAATAAAGATCACCTTGTCTCAATCCTTTTATGAGAGGATGACATAAGATCTGAGCTAATCGATAAGCTTTCTGTTATAAACGCCTATTTTAACAACATGTATACTTGCGCTTCTAATCGCAATGCCATTGCCCTTTTTTCTTGGATTTCATCATTGTGTCCATTTCTTCGCTAAATGCGGCATTCACATCATCGATCATTCAAACCAATCAAATTGCTAGATTCCTTCAAATTATTCCATCATGTTAGTTCTTGATCCGTGTTGAAATTCCATATAGGAAAATTTTGGGAATGGTGGTGTGGCTCATAATGAAGAAATCCAATTGCCTAGGTATCTCTGGTATATAATAATTTGATGGAAAAAATGGAGATATGACTGGAGCTGTTTTAGGAGTGTCCTTTGATCCAACATGAGAAAAAAATCACTGATATTCTAATACTATACATTGGCTTTTCTATATTTTATTTTCTGTTTTGTTTTTTCAGACATGGTAAACATGAGCACGTAACTTCCACTAAGCACCGATCTTGATAGAATTTGGGTTGTACAGTCAGATCTTTTCTTATTATCTAACTCGATTTACAATTTCCCAAGCAAATTATGTACATTAAGATCCTCTGTGATGCCAATTACTTTGCTGCACAAAAAGTTTATAGTTCGTAAAACTTTATTCTTGTTCAAAGTTCCTTGCAAGTTGCAACGACATATCTTAATAATATATGAAACTATATAAGGGTTCGAGAGAAAACTTTTATAGATTGTGTATATTATGCCTCGATTAGCTAACTAGTTGCATGGCTTTTAATTTGTCGAGATAAGACTAATAAAGTTGAACTTCTTGAGCTTGTGATTGACAATAAAAAGACGTCACATAACAATAACAGGTGGTGCCTCATCGAGTGAATGTTTGAACAAGATGATTATGCCTAGCTAGAACAAGAGAGAGAGGCCTTGTTGAGCATGAATATATGGTCACTAATGTGTCTCCCACTCCCACTGATTCAACTTTGCCAGACCCACAGAACAACGATATTTGATGGTCTTGATAATGACCAACTAGGAATCTTCCTTGTCAGCTTTGGAAGATTTTTCTTTGTACATAGCATCTTTTTTCTCAAAGATTCCAATGCTATCTTCTCAAAGAAAACGAGCAATTGATGATCAAGGGATAAACTTCACTTGGACTTTATATGGTATTGGTGGGCAGAGGGGTACCCCAGTCAAGGGGACCCCTACTTGCACAATGGTGCATTGTAATGGAGACTTTTATTACTCCCATGAACGTGGATGCCAAAAGTGAGAGTCTAGCTAATAAATGAAGAGAGAGATAGAGAGAGAGAGTTGGATAGTCAAAAATGGTCTCGATTGGAAAATGCAAGAGTGGTCCTGCCACTTTATATTCTTAGATCAACAAATAGACACTTAAAGATGATCATTACCATTAGTTTGAGTGAAACTCTGCTAATTCTTTTTGTTCTTTGTTCTTTCTCGAGTCTCTTAATCGATCTACGTTGGCCACGTGTATATGAAGGTCTTTATCAAGTTAATATCAAACAGTTTTGTTCTCCATTTTGGAAGAGGATTGTCGGTTATAGATAGATAAGAAAATTCGGCAAGTCTATGGAAAAAAAAAAATCAAAACTTTGTTCATAGTTATTGAGTTTGTACGCAATTTTGTATGTTAATTGGCGTATATAAAAATGGTGTCGCTTGTAAGTGTCATAGCTAGGCCATGTAAAAATGATAGCAAAATAATGGCAATCTATGATCTATCACCTCAATAGCCAATGACTTCTCTGTCAAATGATATTCTTTTATGTTTCTAAAGGAGTCTAAGGCTTGAATACTCACTCCCCATTTAAAATAAAAAGCACTTATCAACTCAATAATTTGAGTTTTTTTTTTTTTTTTTTGTGTGTGGATATTTCTAACATTGTTCTACGTACGCAAATATGAACAACGTATGTTAGTAAATTTTATTTTTTATATTTAATAAACGAATAAAGGTGAGCAGTGTATGCGAGTGCTATCTTTTCCCATGAAAGCTCTGTAAAAGGTCAATTGGAAACAAAGCTCAAATTTTAAAAATCTTCTATTTTTAATTTTGTTTTACCGGGTAAATTAATAGTATAATTTCTTTAATTTCCTTAGTGTTGTTGTCAACTATCGGTGAATTAATGAATATGTTCCCCTTATTTTTGATAGAAAGCATTTTCTAAAAAATGACTCACTTTATGAAAAACGTATTTTTTTTTTTTTAAAAGCTTATTCATTTCCATGATTGCAATCAATCATTTTTCTATGTGCCGTTGCTATCAAGAAAATGAGATATAAAAAAAAATTATATGTTTTGCTTGCATAGATGTCAATAATATTTCATCTAGATTCTAGAGGGAAGCAACAAATATAAAGAACATCAGTATATTGTAGCGCAATGTATTTTGAAGGTGGCAACGCTTCTTTTAAGCTGTAAGTGTGGGGTGTGCCACTACCAATCACTATGGATTTAATTTTCTTTTTAAAAAAATTAACGCATGATGATAATTCAATTGACATGTCTCCTAGAAAGTAGAAACTTGAAGAAAGGACTCCTCAAATTACAAGCAATCGTTGATGACTGTCTAGGCCTCAAGTATAAAGGGAAGCTCACATCCTAAGCAAGGACACACGTCCTAGACTAATTCTTTCTTTATTTCACGTGTATTTTATTATTTTAGATTCTGTGTTGTCTTGTTAATGCTTTAATGCTAGTAAGTAGTTATATTAATTACAGTTTATAGTTTTCCAGATAGGTTTTTAACTATCAATTTTGTTTACTTGGATAATGATACTGATACTTGAAGTTTCATAATTTTTTTTTTTTTTTTTTTTTTTTGAGAACGAAGTTTCATAATCTAGTAGTTTAGAATTAGATAATTCTGTTTTCTTAGTTGCATGGCATAGTTAGAAACTTAGAATATCCTCTCCATTGATTTAGTTGCTACTTGGTATATATCTCAAATAATTGATGTAGTGTAGTTAATGTATTTACCATCGATATGAAAGAATCATCATCAATAAAAGAAAACTCATCTTCATTGAGACAAAATATACTCTTTTAAAAACAATGCCAAATTATAAAATCTGCCTAACAAAGGCCATCGATATGTAGTCTACAATCAAATTGAAGCTATAAATTAAATTGATCACAAATAAATTTCAAATAAACTTATGAACAAAGACTTTCATTTATGAAAACATACTCTAAGTAGGAAAACATTTTCTATTTTTGGGCTATTTTTGAGCCTCAAATTGGAAAAAGACACAAAATTTGAATTTCCACAGAAATTTAAGTGGGAAAGAAAAAGGATTTTAGCAAAAAATGTTGTTTGAAAAAAAGTTAATAGTTGGTCAACAACCAATCAATGTCAATTAACAACAACCTAGCTATGGAGTATGGAGTTTATTTGTGGTGGTCTATTGATTAGGTAAAGTTTCAGAAATTGTTTTCTACTACTCAATGTGAAAAACACGTTCAACTCTATCATTCTTGTTTTTCATTGACTATAAAAATACATTTTTGGTTCACTTGCACATTCCGTTATACCAAATACCATGAGACATAAGATATATTTTTCATCGAAATAAATGAAGAACCATAAAAGTTTATAGTGACAAAAAGAAAAAGCCATGAGATCGTTGGGCGTACGTCATGGGGACTTAAATATTCAAACCATTAATTATAGAAATCTTTTTCTTTTTTTTTTTTGAGAGAGAGAGAGGGAGAGCTTAATCAGTGGATGTTGATCCTATATATAATTGAGAGTTCAGACTTGCTATGATAATTATCTTGAAATTTTTTTTGACATTTTAGAAAGAATGATAACAAAAAAAAAAAAAATGCAACAGGCTAAATGACTTAAATGAATATCTTGAAAAATCAATAAAATGGATCTCAAATCAACCAAACATTGAAAAAAGGATCTTGTTAATAAGTACCCTAAGGGCATAGGTTAAATAGTAATAATTACTCAATTATGAGTTGTCATGCATATGTTTCAAAAAAAAAAAAAAAAACACATCACATTTGTCAATAATTAATTAATTTTCACACATAAATTCATTATGTTTAGGTATGATTTTTCTAAAATTTGTGCACAATTTCACTTTCTTTAAAAAAAATGTATAAAAAATATTTTTTTAGTATAGTATTAAATGTACCTTGACATGTATCCTAATATAAATATAAATATATATAATAATAATAGGTGATGCTGAGAGAAACTCAAATTAGAATTTCAAATTAGAATTCTAATGTTGCGCCATGTGTCCTAAATTATTTATTCTTAAAAAGTTTTATTTTTTAATTTTAGAATAAAATGTGAGACCACATCATAAATATTCATCCAAGTGAGTTATTAAGTACAAAAACCAAAGAGTTTAGAATAAATGAATCGTTAAAAAAAAAAAGTGCTTCACAATAATAAATAAATAAAAATGGACAATTTACATTTTATACCTAATAATATCCTTACAAAATTTTTTAAAGAGTTAACAAAATATTAAAATGACTAACAATAATATTTAAATTATATATATATAAATTATATTATGTATCTTATTGTATATTTTTAAGTGTATCCATACATATACATGAGTTACAAGCTAGTGTTAATAATACTACAGTTACTACTAGAGACATGAGCTTTGCCTAGGGATTTATATATGAAAGAATTTTTTTTTTTTTTTTTTTTTTTTGTGTGTAGGAAAGATTTTTATTTTATTTTATTTTATTTTTGAGAGGTACATAAGAAAAGACATTGGATCATATATTCGAGTGAATAGGTCAATATATGCTGCTGATTGACAGATTGGGCTATATGAATTGGGACTTGTTTTGTAGAAGTATTTTGAAATTTTCCATTTTTCCTTTTTGATAAAAAATTTGTAGTTATCAATAATTCCAAAAGTCATTTGGAACATCCAAATCAACTTGCTTTGCAATTACAAGTGGAGTTTCCTAGCTAAACCGTCATGCAAGTCTTCCATACTTTTGGTATTAAATTAAAAAGGCATTGTAAAATTGATGTATATATTTTTTTGCTAAGTGTAAATGAATAATGTATATCATAGCTATTTTCATAAACTGTAACGCTACAAGACAAGCATGAAATTAAGAACAATGCAAATGAGTAATTTAGTCTATTTTGACGACCCTTAAGTCTTAATGCTGTAATCATCACGAAAGATTTCCAGTCAAAAAGGAGGAATCGATCAACCTCAAAGGATATGCATTATGGGTCCTTTTTATTTTTTATTTTTCATAATACTATTGCACATGCAATTCATGAAATTACATGTACCTGTCTAATCAATGTTGTGTATATCTTCTCTCTTAACAAAAGCAAGTGAAAATTAATTTTCACCAAATATCTCTGCAAGTCTTAGCTCTTCTATGGTGTGCGAGTTGGGTGGAATCACTTTATGTGCCAAAAGAGCCAAACAAAAGGCAATAAAGAAAAGCACAAGTGGGTTATCTCTGCTAGCAAGTGAAAAAACGTGAAAAGAGCCAAAGCACATAAAGCTAGAGAGATCTTTCCAAGGAATGGAAAAACTGGTTTAATCCGGTCGTGTCTTTGAGCTCAATCTCACTTCATAGTTCATTCACCAATGGTTAAAAAATAGTTTTTCACACTTTCTTTATTGACTTATTGTTGTATTTTTTATATGTCTAAAAGCAATAGGGTTTTGGAAAAGAGGGTCATGAAAATTAGTTCCTTTAGTAATACTCATATAATTAAGTACTGCGACTGATATGGTTATTCACTATGCTATGAAAGTTTGCAAGAGAATCTCAACCCTATTAGAAAACAAGAAGAAAACAAGAAATACAAAAAAATATTCCTTCTTTGTTGTTATAATTGTGCTATCATATAAAATCTTCTGGAAGGAGATTGCTACAATATAATTCTGTAGCACTAGCTCTATGAGTCTATATGCTTATTGTTTATCATTGATCTAAGTGTTAGGTGGGTCACATGTAACAATAAACTATAGTCAAAAGAAGGGCACAATTAATGTTGAGAAGGGCATTTCTTTAGTTCACGCAAGTATCAAAAGATTAAAAATGCAAAGGTTCAATTTAAGGCCACCAACAGAAACGCGTTTTAATTTATTAAAAAAGAAAACAGAAAACTTTTTTTTTTTTTTTTTTAATTTATAGTCAAATGAAGGGCACAATATTGAGAAGGGCATTTCTTTAGTTCACGCATGTATCAAAAGATTAAAAATGCAAACATTTAATTTAAGGCCACCAACAGAAACGCGTTTTTATTTATTAAAAAAAAACAGAAACACGTTTTTTAGAAATATATATAAATATATATATATAGTTATATATATATTATGGTTAAATGAAGGGCACAATATTCCCTTCAAATCCGTATCAAAAGATTCAAAATGCAAACGTCCAATTTAAGAGCACCAACAGAAACGCGTTTTTATTTATTATCAAAAAAAAAAAAAAAAAAGAAGCACGTTTTTATTTTATGTATATTTTCTTTGTAATTATTTATGTTGCATGATTGGCACCTACTATCTCCCATTTCCCATGCGAGAAGTTCAACCTGCCTCCCCCTTAGGGGTGGCAATGGGTTGGGGCGGGTCCAAAGGATGGGGTACTCGCCCTCGCCCCGCATGGTTTTGTCTTACCTCATCCCCGTCCTGCCCGGCATGATGGGGAAAATTTTCTTGCCCCATCCCCACCTCTTGGGGCCTCACGAAGCCCCGCTCTACTCCGTAAAACTTTATTTCTTGTTAATTTGCCCACAATTATTGCAATTGTTTTCAATAAAACCTGTTTCGTTAATAAAAATATACTTGAAATTAAAAATAAATTTATTCCATCAAATCAAACTAATTTTTAGCAAAAATTGAATAATATTATTAAAGTGTTTAACAAGACAATATCACAAAAAAAAAACAAAAATCTCATAATACAGAATCAATGATTTAATAGTATATAAATTTATTTATAATAAAGACAAAAGAAAATGTTAAAATTTGTACCTTATTTCCAACTTTACTAGAGAAAAAAAGAGAGGCAAAAATCCTTGTTGGGTAGAATAAAATAATTTGATGATATGTTTGTTTAAACAGTAGAGTTTTAGGGTATGAAAAATTTACAATTTAATATTTATCAATGCGGGGTGGGGTGGGACGGGACGGGTTGGGTCTAAAAAGTCTAAACCTATATACCCGCCCTGCCCTATGGTGCGGGGCTAAAATCGCACCCCATTCTCGCTCCACGACCTTTGCGGGGCGGGGAAAACCCACATGGGGCGAAGCGAGGAGGGGTGAGGATTTTTCTTTGTGTTAGAATTTTTTATGAGTATTTTTTTTTTTGTGTGTTAACAATTTTTTTTAATATATATTTAACTTGGCCCCCTAAAGAAAAATTCCTGACTCTACCACTAAATATAGGGACCTTACTCTATTGGGCGAGGAACATTGTGAATTTGTATTGTTGCATCCAAGCAATGATCCACCCGGATGAATCAATGAGGGGATTGGTTCAGCTTGTATTACTTGTTTACCTAATATAAAGCAAAACCATCTAGGCCCAGAGGTTCAAAGGTTCAAACTCCAAAGCCTAGAATTGAGTGTCTAGACATAGACGTTAGACCTAGAAATTGCAACAAATTCTGTATAAATGTGAGATTCATACAAGGATCCCCGACACTGAGGCTGACTTGACATGAGCACTAAATGCGATCCAAAAACTGCATTGGCCATGCTGAATAGATAACAACGCACGTAACAACTATGGAAAACACTCGGTTCTGGTTGTTCCGAAAGTGCTCAACATTGTGTTAAGGCGTGAGGGAAAAGAATTTGACGCATTGATCAACTGGGTTGATTTGATTCCTATTGTCACTCCAGCTTTTCTAACATCTTAATCATGGATGTTTGACATGATTTATTACAGGTAACTTGGGTCAACTTGCAATTGATAATGAAGGGTTAACTCGTAAACATTAATCTATGTAGTACTCCACGTTATTAATTAAAGCGTGACAAAATTATTAATGCTAATTATTATAAGCCATTATGAATCCAGAAACCCCTGCTTTGACTGAGAAACATGCACATAAAAACCTGATCCCAAACCAAGCTAAAGAAAATCCTCTAGACCCACTTTACCAACTAAAAATCTGGATGTTTGTGGTTCAACAAAATTGTCACACTTCTTCATCTAATCTTCTTATTTCTGTCTATTTAAGAGGGTGAAGTTAGTTTATCCAATACTTTTTAATATTCGATCATCTTTAACAGATGAGCTTCGATTATGTGAGAGATGTGGATGTTGAAGTTTAGATAAAGAAAAAACCCCATATCTTATTAAAAATTGACCTTTCTCCTACATAATATACAAGACGTTAAAATGTCACTAGTCACTTCAACTCAAAGTTGCTACCTGTAAATGTAAAGCATCCTTTAGTCCTAGAATTTGAAGTTCAAAGAAACCGACACATGTAGAGAGAGCTACCACCTCGTGATTTTAGTTTTATTGAAACAACTCAAACAAGTCTGCATCGTGGCTTATATGATAGGAACCCAAGAAATGCAAGGGACATGTCTATTTTCATACCCAAATTCACATCCTGCACATGTGTCAACTCTTAAATAAATTTTAACACTTTCCCATGGGTATATTATACATACTTTAAAAAACTGAATTCTAATCAAGAGTTAATAGATGCATGATGTAGGATTAGGTGTGAGAATGAGTGTGTCTCTAGAATTTCTTTAAGAACCCCCAACGAGTAGTACAAATTTGAACCACAACCTATGTATCAGTGTGACACGTTACCTTGATGCACATGTAATGTTTGTGTCATAATATACGCAATTCGTTCAACTTTCATGGTACTACCAAATCAACAATGGTGTTTCTTTTTCCTTATAAAAAAAGAGATTTTATTTTAGCTGTATCACTCAAGGGATAGATATCCTTCACACATTCCCACTAGGTCACTTTATTCTTTTTCCATTAAAGGCTGAATTAGTATATGAAATGAAAGTCCCCTATATTGTATATTTACTCAAATACTCGTTAACAAAATAAAGAAAGTCCACCATATTTGCTCTCCTTTGGTCTTTTGCCCTACCATTTTGAACATCGGTCATCGGATCTTTTTTTAAAAAAAAATTTCGGCCCCAAAATCCAGATAAAGACTAAAAGTAAGTGAATTATATAAAATCCCATGTTCTTTAATCATTCTTTTTTTTAATTTTTTTTTAAAAAAACTTTCAGTAGTTATCAACAAAAAAATGTATATATATTTCTATGTAGGAAAAAGCTGAATAAAAAATCTTATTATTTATAAGTAGTAGTGCTTTTCCTCTACGATTATGTACAATAATTTTTCTATTTCATAAAGTTAAGAATTATTTAAAGATTTCCATTATGAAAGAAATGTTAAACTGAGTCAAAGGAGTCAATCCTGGACTCCTCGACCAGAGCCTGGGTTTGAAGATTCTCTCGTGCATATAAAATCTACACACTAGCTGTCAGGCTTGTACTTATGCAACCCTAAAGAGCATGAAGCTCAGCAAATGCAATTAACACCACAACTGGCTTGGTCAGGGTGGTGTCCGACCGGTTCATGCAGGCCGGGTCAGACCCAGTCCTTCTCTTCTGAAACCCCATCATCTTTTTTTTCTTTTTCTTTTTTTTTTTTCTAAGTGTAAATATTATGACAAAGCAGGCTGTCAGATATGGAAGAACTTTTTATTAAGATCAAACTTCAAAGGCTTAAAATATATTCTTCTTGGACAGGGCCTCTTCTTTTGAATTTTAGAATGATGGTGGTCTCAATTGAGGGGGGGCAACATGTCTCTTAAAGTGAAGGGATAGATATCTGAAACAAAGTCACAATTTAATCAACTTTAGCAGTGGGAAACCTTAGTGGAAACACTTCATTAGCTTTCTTAAGAGAGTAATCAACATCTCACAAAACAATTGATAATGACCCTTTAATTCAATTTACTAAGATGAGATCCAACATCAAATATCTTTTTATTCATATAACAAAAGAAAAAGGCCTACAAAAGATGGATTCCTCCTGTTGGCTACTACTCCCCCCCCCCCCCCCCCCTATGTGGTCCTGTAGCAAAGTAGTGTACATTTTTTTTCCCTTTCCTAAAAAATATAGGGAGGACCATATTCTAAAAGAAGGCTATCTTAACTGTCTGATGATTGAATTTATTTTAAAGTTTACTTTTATTTTTTTGGTCGAATTATAATTATTGATCTTTTGAATGACTGTAATAGTTTTATTCAGTAAAAGTTTTGATTGTTTAATTAATCATATAAATTCTTTCAAACGGTTTGTAAGAGTCTAGTTAGTAATATAGTAATATTGTTGCAAAAAATCTTGTAGTTTTGTGGGATTACTCGATTCTTTTGAGTCTAAAGTTCAAATTCTGCTTCTTATACTTATTACAAGAAGAAAAAAAAAACTAAGTAGTAGTGTTTGATTCTTCTAGATAAGAATTTGGATCAGAATCCTTTACCAAAAAAAAATCTTTCAACTTATACTTATCATAAGAAGAATAAAAACTAAGTAGTAGTGTTTGATTCTTTCAAATAAGAATTTGGATCAGAAGCCTTTACCCAAAAAAAAAAAAAAAACTTTCAACTGTTCATATTGGCCAACATAGTCCACAATATCACTGAAAATTTTAGTTTTAGACCCTACACAACTTGTGCAGCAAATTTTATCAAGTTGTGACTTATTCCATGTAGACGGTGCAAACAAATATCTTAACCATATTTAAATTCCAAATTTAAAAACAATTAAAAAAAAAACCGTAAATATACACATACAAAATTTAAATAAATAAATAAAAACTAGGAACGCAATCTACTTAGAAAATTCACTAAAAAAGAAACAATTAAAAATAATTTACTTACAAAACCTTTGAAAGTATAATATAATCTCTACTAAAGCAAAACCTTCTATATGAATCTTCTCCATGGACAAATAGCAAAACCTCCAACACTCCAAGGAATTCCTCATATATTTGTTGCAGAGGTGAACTCACTAAAATCGAAATCTAGGGTTTCAAGAAAGAAGGTTTAAGGCTCAAAGTATCAAAAACTAATTAACACTCAACTTTTTTTATTTATTTATCAAAGTACAAGAGTGATTTTTTCTTTCCTGTTTAGGCTCAAGAAGAATGGTTCAAGATATGAGTTTATCAGCTTCTCCAAATAAATAAATAAATGAGTGTATTAGCTTTGGTATGGAAGCCTTTCTTAGATTAAAAAAAAATAAAAAAATAAAAAAAAAATCTGTGCATCACATTATTTATACAAGTGCACTATATAGGATAAAAGTCTAATAGGAATCTTTCTAGCAAAATATATACAGATCGCAACTCCTAACGATTTTGCTCGAGCGAGAGTCAAGCTAATATTTCACAAATTTTTAATCTCTTTTAGATGTTTTGTACGGGTGAAAACCCTATTCTTAGTGTTTTCAATCGCAACTCTTGACAATTTTTTTATTAAACTTTGATGCCATGAAATTAGCCAATATTTACAACCTAATAACAAAATGCAATCCAATCCCATAATAAAAGCAGGTATACCGCCAACAATGGTTAATCATTATTGGATGGTTGAGAATGGTGGAAATGTGTGGAACCCGAAAGGCTAGTGCCTAGTGTTATAATTATTGTACATAAGATAAAAGAGTAAAGCTATACTGATTACCAAATACTAATATTATAATCTCTTTAAGACTATAACAAAGAAAAAAATACAAGAAGGAAAAATACAAAGCCCCATATAGTGAGTGTAAGGTGGGGGATCATGCAGTGGGGTTGAAGGCCTTGAAGGCTTTGATAGGGTATGAGAACGCATGGGTTGTACCCACCACCACCGCTCGTGCGCTCAATCTATCAATGGCGGCTTTAGCCTCTCCTCATCAATTATCATCATGAATGGCATGGTGCCAAAATAGATCCTGTTAGATAATAGTAGTCCCTCTCTCTCTCTCTTTCTCTCTCACTTATTACTCATTCACTTTTTTCACAATTTTTAACCTAGTGCGATTGGGGGTTGTCTTGTCAGCCAAGGAGGGTGGAATAGACTCAATAGAGAAGAATGTGGGAGACAACCCAAAAACATTTGAAGGGCTATCAACAGTTGACATAACGTCTTTTTAGGGCCACTCTGTGGGCCACACTCTTCCATACGCACATACTCACTAACTTGCATACCCTTTTCCTCTCTCACTTTTCCACTATATTTATAGCTCCTAATCTTTCCCTACCTCTTCATCACTTCAACACACAACTTCTTTCTTCACTTCCCAAGTCTATATTCTGTAACTCTCTTGATTTCATCTCTGTGTTTGTTTGTGTTTTTTTTGGGGGCTTCAATGGCTGATTCTAGTTCTGCTTCCCCAAAGAGAATGTGGTGCTCTATACCCGAAAGACTCCAGCTGCATGGGGCTATGTTGGCCTTGCAGTTTGGCTATGCTGGGTTCCATGTCGTTTCCAGGGCTGCCCTTAACATGGGCATTAGCAAATTGGTCTTCCCAGTCTATAGAAACGTCATCGCTTTGCTTTTGCTCCTTCCATTTGCTTATTTTCTAGAGAAGTAACTCACTCATCACAAACCCATTTGCCTTATTTTCTTATTTTCTTTTTTTTTTTCAATTACTTCATGATCTATGTGTATAAATTATAACAAATTCTCCTAATTCTTTGATCAGGAAGGAGAGGCCTCCAATTTCTCTAAACTTTCTCGTTCAATTCTTCCTCCTCGCACTTGTTGGGTACGTATGATACATTAATAAAATAAAAAAAGACTTTGTCAGTTTTTAAAGATAATTACTCATTGTTACACACTTTTGCATGACAGAATCACAGCAAACCAAGGATTCTACTTGCTGGGATTAGACAACACATCTCCAACTTTTGCATCAGCAATTCAAAACTCAGTCCCAGCCATTACCTTTCTCATGGCAGCTTTACTCAGGCAAGTTCACACACTCTCTCTCTCTAAAAAGTTAGAGACATTCACACATGCACGCGCACATGCATGCTTGATTCTTTATAATGATAAAAAAAAACACGTGAAATATTTTATACATATAACACATCTTTGTTTGCGTAAATGCAGGATTGAGAAAGTGAGGCTAGACCGAAAAGATGGTATCGCAAAAGTGGCTGGAACAATATTCTGTGTAGCCGGAGCCACAGTGATTACTCTATACAAAGGTCCAACCATTTACAGCCCAGAGCCACCAGTAGTACTACATAGCATAACACCTGCACCTTATGTTTCAACACTAGGAGATGCAGCTGGAAAGAGCTGGACCCTGGGTTGCATCTACCTTATTGGCCATTGCTTGTCATGGTCCGGGTGGCTCGTGTTGCAAGCCCCAGTCCTTAAGAAGTACCCCGCTCGCTTGTCGGTTACCTCCTATACTTGTTTCTTCGGTCTCATACAGTTTGTGGTTATTGCTCTGATTGCTGAGAGAGACCCACAGGCTTGGATTTTTCACTCTGGTGGAGAACTCTTCACTATCCTCTATGCGGTCAGTGACTCCCTATAACTCAAGTTTACTCTTTTCCTTCTTATAACAAGTGGGGGGAGAGATGTAATCTCAACCCAAATTCTCCTACACCCAGTTAACATCTAATTTCACAATATGTTAACTAGTGTGATTCTGAGTGGTGGACACTTTCTACCTACTCTTGATTAATAACCCATCACTTTGAGTCAAATCACTCACAATTCCACAAATAAAAAGTTGAAATTTGTGAAACTGGGTGTGTAATAATGTTGAACAACTAAAGTCTTAAAGTGTGTCTTAACCTATCTCCTAAAAGTTAGAAGCGTACATGTTTGGGTTATTTTTTTTATTAAAAAAAGTGTTTATTTGGTTTTTCACTTTTTTCCTAGATACAACTATGTATATTGGGTACCTAGAGACACCTAACTTAACATATTTCAATTAACTTTTTTTAAGGTTTATGTTAAGTGCAGTTTTTTAAAACTTTATTTTTTATAAAAATTAACTAAACTTGTACTCAAATTATTTTGCAAGGAAAAATAAGAAAAAAAAAAAAAAAAAGGAAATAAGCTAATGCACACTTCAAAGTTTCATTTAATTGAAGAAACATGCCCCTCTGTATCTTCTTGTGTTGCTTGCTGTTGTTTATTGTGGGAAAGTGATCAAGCTAGAATTGCCAGCCTAACTCAAACTTTAGCCAAAACCAATCCTATCTTTAAATTGATAAAAAATTCCACTCTCACGCACTAGAGCGTGATGCATACCCTAAAGTAAGTTCAACGACATAAACTCTGCTTTGATCTATTACATGCTCAAAGTTCATCTACGAGAGCTGTATGTGAGAAAGTGGGTGTGTTCCATTTTCTTCTTCACATGAAAAGGGCTTGTCAAGAGTCAAGACCTAAGAGGAGCCCCTACACTTTGGGGTCGACTTCGTTAAAAGGTCTGTCAAGTCTTGTTCCCCTGAGCTAAAAGGGTGACTTTGTTCATGTGCGAAGCCAGTTTCAGATTGTGTTATGTCTTTTCTTATTAGGTAAACTGTTTGTGTTATGTCACACCAAGTTTTATTGGACACATACTTGATAACTTTATTTGTTTATACATGTTCTAAACTTCGCTTTAGTTGTTGTATAGTACAAAAGTGGTTATGCAATAATGTTAGGGGTGGTAAGTATGGAAAATGAAATGAGTAAAGAAAAGTTTGTGTGGAAATAATATTTGCAGGGAGTGGTAGCATCAGGCGTAGCCTTCGCTGTACAAATATGGTGCATTGACAGAGGAGGCCCCGTCTTCGTTGCTGTGTATCAACCTGTTCAGACTCTTGTTGTCGCTATCATGGCCTCCCTTGCTTTGGGTGAAGAATTCTACTTGGGAGGGTGGGTCCCCTCATCTTCCAACTTCATCTTTCTCTTTCTCTTTCATATTTACTTTCTTCTTTTCTGCCAAGGAATCTTATCAATCATGCATTATAAAAATGAAGTCCCTAGCCCTAGGATTACATATTTTAAGAAAAATATATAGAGAGAGAGAGAGAAAGTTTAAAGATACAATTTTTAGATACTAAATTATGATTGGTAAATAATAAAATAGCGATAATAAAGAGCCCGTGAAAAATGGTATTGGACATATTGCGCTTTAATCGCAAATTATTGAGATATATAAAGTGTTTTTGAAGGATATTTGACTGCATATACTCGCATCTTTGACAAATAGGAATCACCAAATTATATTTTGCTGTGTTTGGTAGCATGTAATTGGATGCAATTGTAGGACTCGAAATTTTATTTTTTGGTACATGAGGCCTTCAATTCCATTCAAACATGAATGAATGTTATAAGGACAAGGTGAGGCCTAAAAAAAACAAGAACATGCATTTGAGCAGAACATCAAGTTTCATAATTTTATACATCTTATGGAATATACTTGTTAATTATGTGTAATTAATGTACAGGGTCATTGGGGCAGTATTGATCATTGTGGGATTGTACGGTGTCCTGTGGGGTAAAAATGAAGAAAAGAAGTTTGCACAGCAGGAAAAACCTTTGATTCAGTCCACACCAGAGCATGGGAACAACAGGACAACAAGCCACATCAAGTCATCCCTTGCTCAGCCACTGCTCCCACCTTCATCAGAAAATGTTTGACCATCATGTTCCTGACTTTTAACTACAGCTTTGCCTGGAGAGACAGGCAAAAAAAGAAGAAAGAAGAAGAAGAAAGTACTACTCTATATCTGAAAGTTTGTGTGTGTATGGATTTTTTTTTTTTTTTTTTCCTTTTCTTTTTTGAATGGTTTTCTTAGTAGGAGAGAGAGAGCGAAAAAAAAAAAAGAAAAAAAAAAGAGAGACTTCAGGGGGATGAATATGATGATCATTGTCACCCATGTAGGGCCACAGGGCCTGAAATTCCATATGCTTTATATGTTAATTTATGGTTTGATTTACTAAAAAAAGGGTATCCACATTATGAACCTAAATACCTAATGCAGATCATTATGGCATGGAAGTGAAAGGACCCACAAAGTTCCCCCAATTGTACGATCGTCACTTTTTTGTTGCTAAAGTTGGCCAAGCATGCCGATTTTTATTTGCCGTCATAACCATACTCATTTGGTATTATATCGGTCGGAAAGGAATCATCCAAAATTTCTCAAACTGCAGATTTTGTTTTTTATATCATGGTGATATGTAATGAGATGTTTGTAAAATATGGAGCACATCATTAACTGAGGCACCACTAAGAGACCACTAAAGTCCAAATTCTGCTCAGTGTCCAATCTCATAATTCGATCTGGAAGGGGGTGCAAGAATTAACATGCAAGAATTTAGATATGAAGCAAGCCAACCTGCATAAGACCATCAATTATATGCGTGTCTATATATATATATATATGACCATTGCCTTAACTCTCAAGAGCATCTGATTTAGACCACCTTGCTCACCTTGAAGCATAAATTTGTTAGATTGAATGCCACTATTGCAAGAATAAGTGCAGTAGCATAATTCTCTTTTGCAACATTTTTCACAATTTTTATTATCTAATTTGACTGTATATACAGTGTCATATTATTTAGCTTTTAAATAATATAGAATTGATACAATACACGAATTACAATAAACATTAAGCAATCACTACCTTTTTTGCAAACTAGGAAATTCTCCTATGACAACATTGGTCAACCTATTCATAAATACATCTGTAAATATAACAAACTTTTGTTCTTTGATGGAAGAAGGTGTAAGTTGGATTTCATTGATTGAATTTTTATTTGGAGGAATTGAACCATTTTAATTATTGGAAGATTCCAAATGAAGAAAAAATTGGAAAGTGATACAATTGAATGGTGGGATGACATACAAAATGATAGAATACATTGAGATAAGCATTGACATACAAAATGATAGAATACATTGAGATAAGCATGATATTCATCATTGGTAAAGAATAATAAATATGTCGGTTGAACTGTTTATTATATAAATGTAAATTCTTCTGAAAAATATTATATCGAAAATATCATTAGCTAACCACAAAATCAAAATTATTATTCAATAAATTATTTTAATCAATCCCAAGTTCAATCATCAAGGGAGGGAAGAGATTAGGGAGTTGACAAATATGAAGCCAAGTTGTAAAGAAAATATTGAAGAGTCTGAAAAAGATAAGTCTTATATATAATCACAAGTTGAACAATTTTGTGCAAAAAAAATAATTTGCCAAAAAATTATAGTGAAATCAAAGAGGAAATGATGGATGTTCTAGAGACAAAATATCGTGGGCGGGCAGAAATTTTTGAGAAAATTGTCAATGATTTTGATGAAATCAGATCAACTTATAGCAAATCTCAAGATCTTATTATTTTTAGTTAGAAGTAGGCCTGTACACGATGCGGTGCGGCCGGTTATTGAAGGGGTTTTTGCACCACACCTATAGGGTGCGGTTTTCTCACATGTTGGACCGCACCTCACCTATGAAGAGTATGGCACCGGTCTACACAAGGTGCGGTGCACCATATCGGTTCGGTGCGGTTAGTTCGGTTAATTTCTCCATTTTTTTAGGAATCAAACACATCGCAGTTAACAACCCAAACCCCATCATAATCATTCAAAATCCCAATTATTCCATAAAATGAAAAAGAAACAAAAGAAAACACACAAATACAAACAAATTCACAATCTTTGTGTCAAAAATATCCCATTTCAAATCACAAAAAAAAAAAAACAAAACAAAACAAAACACACTAAACTAAACTGAATCCATAAAAGATAAAACAAAACCATTGAAAAAAAAATACATAAACATACCTCAAAGAAAGCATTATAAAGAAGAGCATCAAAATTCAAAATCTTCAAAACTTCTTGAGAATAGCAAAAAGGAGAGAGGAAGGAGTGAAACTCTAAGAATTGTGGCATCAAACGGTAGAATATGGTGGCAACAAGCAGCAAGCAGTGGAGGCAGAGAAGTGAGGAGAGAGAAAGAGGCGAGGAGGAGACGTTTATGGGAGAGGGAGAGTGGGCGGCTGATGAGAGAATGAGAGAGCTTGATATCTAAATCTAGGGTTTAAAATTTAAAGCTGTTGTTTTGATTTTTTTTTAAGCTGATACCAAAACGACGTAGTTTTGGAACTAATTTTAAAATTAATGTCAGGTTCAAAACGGCATCGTTTTGGTATTAGATTATATAAAAAAAAAAAATTTACAACCCTAACGTTCTTAACATAAACAACTCCAGACCTCAAACGCCGCATCTTCTTCTTCCTTGCATCTCTCAAACGTCAAACCCACTCTCTTGAGTCTTGCCTTCTCTCCACTGAAACATATAATTTTATATATACAACATATCATACATATGTTTAAATTATAGCATCCATATACACTCGGTGCGGTGCGGTTTCTCATCGGAGTGTAAAATAGCAGCCGATCGCCGCACCGGCCGTTGTCGGTATGCCCAACTCTCCTCCGACCACCACGCCGGGCACCTACAGTGGAGCTTTGTAGCGGTCGGAACGGTTCGGTGCCGGCCGGTTGCATCGGTGCCAGTCGGATCCTGAACAGCCCTAGTCAGAAGCAACACACCAAAGTTTATTGATTTTATTATGGCAAAAATGTTTGATTGGATTGACAATTCCTAATTGGTAAATCTTGTAAATATAGCCAAAAGACCAAGGGAAAAGCTCAAATTGCTTTGTTATTTCATTTAATGGATTGCAAGTACGGGGAAAAACAAAAGAGTTTAGGTACTCAAAGTATTTGTTCTCGCAGCATGGAAGATTTTAGATCTCAAATATTAACTCAAAAATAAGTCTTTTTTTCAAGTGTAGAGGTTTGATGTAGGACAAAAATATATAGTTTTTTTGTATTTTAATTTATTTTTAAAAATATTTTGTGTAATTTTTGGAATTTTCTAGATTAGAGATTTTTTATAAAAAAATCATTTTTAGGAGTATTTTGGTTAAAATAGAGTTGTATATGGTAAGGTATTAATTATGATCTGTTTAGGATTTTTTTTCTTGTGATATTTCATATTTTCTAACCTAATTTTGTGGTTAACATGAATTAGAGTTTTCTTGGATTTCCTAACGGTCCTAGGGTTTTTATATTATAAAATAGTGCTTATAGGCTTATAGCTCCTTGGGCATTCAGAATATTCAAATTTTGATCAATAAAATTTTAAGTGAGGATTTCTCCTTTTCTTTTATGGTGGATTTCAGGAATTGTCCTTATGAATTAAAAGAATCCCCTGTGAAGTCAAAGGTTATTTGCTTGAGATAAACTTGTTATATATGTTTCTTATAACTTTTGGCCTATGTCATCTTCAAATGGAGGGTAACTTTTCCATAGATACATTGCACAAATCACAACTCATTGGTAAAAAATATTGCATAAAAAGGGTTGCAAGTTGATCTTATATCTTTCAAGTCTTAATTCACCAAGGCCATTATCAACTAGTCAAGTGCAGTGAAAATAAAGCTCTATAAAGTTAGGGTATATTTCCTAAAAGTATCTTGATCCATTCCACTTCCACTATATACATGCTATGCGAGTGTCCCAATCTTTGCCCAATGACATCAGGATGCTGACAAAATGCTCGGTAAAAAACAGTCAAATAGAGATGAAGATCACATCCATCACCGAAGAGTGTAAATCATTGTTCTCCATAATTATCAGATGAGTACTTTCTTTAAAGCAATTTTTTTAGCAGTAAAATTTTCTTTTTTGCCTATTTTAATGATGTGAATGGCATCATTTTATCACATTAGTAACTTTCCTCTTATCTCTTTTATTTTTTTCCCCCTTTCCCTTTCAAATTCCCATGACTTCATTTACTTAATAATGATCGTTGAAAAAAAGATTTGTCCCTAATTAAATGACATGTCAACTATAAATCCTTAAACAACATGTCGATAATCATGTATTGTCGGGAGTCTCTTGGAAGGCGAGCATTAATAGAGATTAATTTGGAGTTTTCAGGTTTGTCCCTATATATTTTGTAAAAGAAATGATGTTTCAAATTCAACATAAAGTGCTGCATTTATGTAAACATTAATTGACAATGACACAATTTTTTCTTTATAAACTTATGTTTGTCGGTATATTCCATCCTTGTTACTTGTTAGCTTTATCGTAGCAAATATAATCTTGTCAATTTAATCTGTCAAGGTAAATGGGTGCATCAATCCCGGCTTTATGAGTTCATTTTCTTTCATTCTTCTTAATTTCGTTGGGGGTGAGGGGCACCTAGCTAGCTAGTAGCTACACGAAGAAGCAATTAGTCAAGGAAAAGATAGAACAAACACAGCCCGTACATTGATTGTCTCAGTGGTGAAGGGGCGCAGCAGGACAAGTAGCTAACCCAAATGTTCTAAGTTCAACCCCTAATCGGAGATTTATCCAACCTCAACCAATGCATGGGTGTGTACGAGTGGCTCATGCATCTAGGATTTACGTGAAAATGGTGAATTCAAAAGGTCTTGCCTTAACGAGGTTTCATGTCATTAAAAAAGGTAAACATAACTTCATTTATATAATATTTAAAAGTTGAAGTGTTGCATTTTTTGTTACTACACTTCTATTGAACTATATAAGTGTAGTTTTTTTGTCCACATCGGTCTATTTCAATCCACTACAGTTTGTTCAATTTATCTAGGTCCATTCCAGTCAACTACGATCCATTTCTGTCCATATTGGTTCATTTTAGTCTAATTCGATCTATTTCAGTCTAGTGCAATCCATTTGGTCCACATCAGTCTATTTCAATCTACCTTGGTTGACTTCTATCCATCTCTCTCTAGAAGAGAGTGCCTCTATAAATTATAAAATCCTAACTCTAAGATCAAATTTGAAAAGCTAAAATTTCATACTTTTAAAGTTCTTAACAAAAGGATGATATAAAGTAATTTACATTTTTTTTTTCCCTTTTATTCTGTATTTAATTTTTTCACCATAAGTTGAATACTTTGCTTTTGTTTATTTTTTAGAATTCCATTTGCAATAGGAAGTATAAGATATAAAAACTGATTTTTGGCATATGTTATGTCATACTTTAAAGCAACAGATTTTTTGTGCATGACCTGCTATCTAATTGTTAGTCTCTCGCTCTCAAAAGGCTAAATCCTTTGTTTTGTTCAATTATTCAAGTGATTGATTTTTCTAGATAAGCTTTGGCTTTGGGAATTTTTTTATACAAATAAAGTAGAGTCACACTCATTAGTTGTTGTTTAGTAAGTGATTTTATTTATTTATTTAATATTGTTGATAATGATCAATTTAGATGTTGAACTATGAGGTTTTGCTGATTAAGGTTGTTTTTTTTAATCCTTTTGGATGGAGAAATTTATAGTTTTTGTAGAGAAATTAGAATAGTTATTTTTAAAGTACTGTATAGTGGCACTTAATCAGAAAAACAAAAACAATAGTGAATCAAACAAATAATTGTAAGTGACAAATTTTGGCTCTTGTAATTGGATTTTGATTATTTTCTCTTTTTAATAATTTTTACACTTAACGTGAGTCTGCCCACTAATTTTCATAATAAAAATGCACTCATAAATGATATTTTTTCTATTTCTTTTTTGAAACATACAATACAAGAAAGAAAGTATTTAAAATAATTAGATATGTGAAAAATAAGAAAGAGGGTCAGTTTTTTTTTTTTTTTTGGTCTTCTTAATTTGTGAGAAGCAAATTGAGCCTTTAGTTTTAAAACAACACAATTCCAAATTGGAAATTCTCCTTCATCAATTATCATCATCCCCTTTTTACTCCATCGAACTCGAGCTCTGAGCCACGGGCTCAATTCTCACATGTCCATCTCTAGGACTAGGACTAGTACCCCTGCCCTTAAAACTCCGAGCCACCAACAAAAACACCAAAAAATTAAGCACAATAATCACTGTTAATATCCAATAAAAGTAATCAAGCCTACTCTTATTTAGATTATTTCTAAGCCACCCTCTATCTTCCCCACCAGTTGCACTAGTAATAATCTTCACCAAGGCAGTACTTAACCAGCTTCCAATCCCAATTTCACTAAGAAACATTGCACTACTAATACTTCGTGTCCCATCAGTAGCTTCATCGTAAAAGAACTCCTATTGTCCCACGTAAGTAAACACTTCGGCACTCCCCATGAGAAAGAACTGAGGAAGCAACAAAAACACACTCATTGTCGAAGGGTTAGCATTGTCACGACGTTTCTTTTCAACCAAGGCAGCTGAACCCATTGCAAAGATTGAAACAAAGAGTCCAACACCCATTCTTTGCAAGGATGTGAGGCCTCGGGGGTGACCATTGTGTTTGCGAAGAATTGGGACGACGAGTTTTTCGTAGATGGGGACGAGGATGAGGGCGTTGACGGCGCTGAACACGGGAATGGAGCCTTGTGGGATTGTGAAGTGGTGGCCTAAGTTACGGTCCATGGTCCCGGCTTGGCTGATGAAGAAGGTTGAGAGTTGGGAAAATGAGAGGGAGAGAGCTATTGTTGATGCCCATATTGGGAGGACTCTGATGAAGTATTTGGACTCTTCCACTTGGGTTACTGTGCAGAGCCTCCACCGGTTGTTTGTGCTGGATTCTGGGTCTGTCAACACTGCTGCTTTGTCCAAAAACCTTCAAAAACAAAACAGCAACAAATGCATTAATTACTCTTTATTAGGAATAACGATACTCGCACATTTCTTATTACATACTCACTAGTCATTATACATACATTGCCACATGAACACTAAAATCATGTTTTAAAAACACAATTTCAAAATAAAGTGAGTACGAAGTGTGCAATTAAAAGTGTGTAATAAGATTTTCTATATTATTAAATTGTACGTAAAATTGAGAAAAGTTCTACTATACCCACTATTATGTGAGAGTATGATTATAAATGTTTGATACACCTCCAATTATCAATTGTCACTTCATTTTCACACCTAATTTTACAATTTGTTGACTTGTGTGATTATAAGTGGTTAATGAAAAATGATGGGTCATACAAGTCAGTAATAGGCAGAAAATACCGACCGCTCACAATTACACAAATTAACAAATTGTGCAATTGTGTGTGTTTCTAGAACTATTTGTGTTTAATTGCATTTTGCCTCGTGAAGGTCAAATTCAATCCTCACTATATCATAAAATGGGGGCAATGTCTCTTATTGATAAGTATTAATAGACAAAATGCCCCCTATATTGATGGAAAATTATGAACTTTCAAATTAATTTCTCATGTTCAAAGTTTGTTAATTTCCTGTTAAAATTTTGTGATAGATGGAAATAGTGAAAGGTGGGGGTCATTTTACATATTAAAAACCAATGAATAATATGTTCAATTTTATAGTTTAGCGTAGAATTTAACTTGACCACATAATTTAGGAGGCAAAGTGCAATTGTACATACACTTTTGCATACACATTTTCACAAGTTATTGAAGTAATAAGTTGTAATTAATTTGAAAGTAATGTTTCATTAATTATAAATTATTATCTTAAAATTTTGTGAAAATGTGTATCTAGGAGAAATAAAAAGAATAAAAGAAGAAGAAGCAGCAGCATATGTTTGAATGTTGTCGGAGAAACTGGATCGAGTTAGAGAAATTTTTATTTTGGGCTACTGGCTGGCCCACATTGAATAAGACTACGACTCAAGCCTATCCAATGAAGTCAAGGCTAGCCCATGATAAACCAAATTCAAAGGATCAAGGTCGCAGATTTTAACTCACCTGTATTGTGCCGTGTGAGGTAGTTTGCTAGCACCCAAGATATCAGACTCCTTGGTCTTGACCTCATAAAGATCATATTCACTTCCCACATCAACCCCTCTAAAATGGTTCATCAAAGAAGCCACAATGACCTGAAGAAACCTTGTAAAAGGACTTCCCATTGGCTTCTTGTACCGATAATATCTAAAACCTGCAGCCAGTACAAAAATGGAGCCGACCATAGTCGCTGTGGGAACTCCAAAACCCCAAGTCCAACCTTTCTCTTCTTGTATATACACCAACAGTGTGATACCAAGAAGTGCACCCATGTTTATGGCGAAGAAGAACCAGTTGAAGAAGGCGTATTTCCTTTGGACTTCTTTTTCATCAGCCTCATCGAATTGGTCAGCACCAAAGGATGAGACACAAGGCTTTATACCACCAGTTCCGAGTGCTATGAGGGCAAGCGCACTGTAGAGGAATAGTGTTTGTTCATCTGAGGCTGGAGCTGGACTGCATGGTGGTACTGTGCTGCGTGTGCATGAAGGTGGGCGTAGGCTGTTTATGGAGGCTGAGAGTGTCAACAAAACCATTCCCTGATATATGAGTAAGAATATGATAAATTAGAAAGGGATAAATATTGTTTCACACAATTTTACACACAACTAAAAAGGTAATTGAATTCGAAATCATGACTTCAACTATCGAATTTTGAGAGTTTCAACTTATGGCGTCCGCTCTTGAATTCGGTCTTTATCAATAGATCAAGACACCAATCGGTTTTTGGTGTAAATAGATATTGAATCCAGATCTCTTATTCAAGCATCAAAGATGATAGTTCTTTATCAACAGACCAAGACACCGATCGATTTTTGGTATAAGCAGAGATTGAACCCAGATCTTTTATTTAAACATCAAAGACTTTACTAGTTGAGTTAACCAGAATTCACAGTTACTTTTTTCGTTGGATGTAATAGTTTGTGCATTAAAGTGAATGTAATAAACACCTCTCAATTGGAAGACCGCAAATAATCTCAAAGAGTAAAGTTGGATCTACTATCATCTATTGATTGTAGGCCTGTGGTACAGACGTAATATGGGCTTTGGACTATCCAGTCCAGCACTAATTATAGCTAAAGGCCTTTGTTAAGGACTTGACCCGTATTTCATTTAGCACAATAGAATTCTTGTTTTTTTTTTTTTTTTTCTTACAAAAACATTCTAAGAAATGACTCTTTTTTTTTTGTGTGTGATTGCAAACTTGCAACCTTGAAAATGAGTTCTAAACTTTTATTATTATTATTATTTTTTCCTTTCACGTTAAATCATTAATATTTTGTATAATTTTATCATTATATAAACAAAACTCTTATTCACGGAAATAAACTCTAAATTGAAAAACAATTTCTATTTTTTGAACCGTTTGAGGCTCTCAAATGGAAAAAAAAAAAAAAAAAAATCCCAAAAATCAGATTCTGTATTAAAAATTAAGTTGGAAAGAGATTCACTTGAGCAAAAGAATGCCATTTAGAAAAGAAGAAAGAAAGTCAATAATGTCAATCGGGCAACAGTTAGTCAATAAAAAGAGAATAAAATAAAAAAAAAGTTACCATTAAGAGAATTGTTTATTTGTGGCTATTTGTAATATGTAGCATTCTTAAAAAACATTATTTACTTTTAATTTATAGTTAAATAAGAAATCTATGGTTTAAATCATGTCTACACTAAAAACTAATAAGTGTCTTAGCCTAATAATAAAAAAAAATTATCATAAAACATACATCATAAGTTGAAATTATTTAATTAGGGCCCGTTTGGTAAGAGATTTATAGTAACGTTGTTGTTGTTTTGTAAAAATATGTGAGTGAAAAAATATATGAAAATACATGTAATGTTGTTTAAATACTGAAGACTGTTGAACAACAGTAACAAACAACCCTTAATATCTATAAATACTACTGTACCTAACACTAACAAATTCTTAGTGATTGAGCCCAAGAAAAGCCCATTAGTGGCTCGTGGGTCTAGCCAGTACCCACTAACTGGCAATAAGCCCATGATAGGTTATATAACTTGTCACAATCTAGGATGGAAAGGACTAGGATTTACAGCTTTGTTTATCTACTTACCACAGCATAGATGCAGGAGAAGATGATGATGGTTTTGAAGTGGCCCAAATAAGCATCAGCCATGAAAGCTCCAAAGATTGTTAAAACATAAGCAGCTCCAATCCAATCAGTCACATGAGTAGCAGCAGTAGGAATCGACTGGTGCATCTCAAATATCAAATAAGTCACCATGTTCACCACAATTACGAAAAAGGCTAACCTCTCAACCACCTCGTTCACTGTAATCAAACACACAATTCACCCTTTGTCACATCTGATAGGCCAAGAATGTATTGATCCCTTGTGATATATTAATTGATTAATTAGCCAAGTTTATTAATTAATCAAATTAACATGCAAAGCGCGTGGTAGCACAAACAAATCACCAATTAACTAAAGTATGCAGCGGAAAATAAATTGACACGGTGATTTGTTTATGAATGGGAAAAACCTACATGGCAAAAACCCCACCGAGTAATTTTAAGGTCATCACGCCCGAGAATCCACTATTATCAAAACAAGCGGTTATAAGTAAAGGAATCTCAGTACCTTATACCAACCTACAATTGAACCCTTACCCAATACTCAATTGGACTTGTTCTGTAGTGACAATCTCTCATTTTCAATGCACGGCTCCCAGTACGTGACTAACCAATAGATGCGCGGATCTCAGTACATGACTTGATCACCAACTTAAGAAGGATATTGACTGTAAAGTTCTTCTGTTCATCACACGATGAAGATCATGAAATTGCTTGGTCACAAAACCCTATGGTGTACAAACACAGGAGCTTCTTCAAGAGAAAGAAGAACTAGGGCAAACTAGGTTTCCAGTCACACTTTTCTTCACACTTGTGAAATTGTGCTCTTGTGCAATTTTCATCACCTTTTTACGGCCCTTAAAATAATCTTTATAGATGTTTAGGGTTGTGAGAAAAGAAAGTACAAACATACATTCACGGATTGGATGAAAATTAGCTCTGAAAAACTGAACTTCATAAATCTCGACAGATACCCTATCTGTCGAGCAGCTGTCGAACCTCGAGCTGAAACAACTCTTTTAAACCTCGATAGATACTAGCTGTCGAGATTTAATGAAGAGCAATTCTTCACTTGATTATTGGACAGACTTGCATGACTTTAACACTTGAACTTGAAACCTTGTTTCTTGAAGTATTAAACACATCTTAGATCTACCCAATTACAAATAAAGTGCGTTTTGTCAAAGGATTAGCCAATTATATAAAATATTGACATATGTTCCTAACATGAATCACATATGTCCTAACAACATCTATACAAAACGATAATACTTGTTGCACACAAACTGTTTTACACCGCATATGAATAGAAGATTATAAACGCGCATAAAATCATAACAAAAATTGCTTAGCTAGTGATTGTAAAAAACCAATGATAAACGGAGAGGCCTTCCATCCTCTCGTTTTTAGCTTATTGGCAGTCCTCCCTTGAAAATCAACACATCCATTGCTTACCAAACTCGTTGAAAGGCTTCCTTCCTACAAAATGGACATGTTAATTAGTAGAGAAAACTTTGACTGATTTGGTTGCATAGATGACCTTTATTCTAGTAAATTTACCACTTCAAATTTTTCAATGGAGGGCTGAATAAAGGATATGTCATATGTGTGACCACCTGGTTTGCTACTCTCCATTGATCCAAGCTCAATGTTTGAGTTTCCTTGGTAGATATTGTGCCTTCTGCAAGAAATCCAACAATGAAATGAAAAGAAAAGCCAATAACTCGTACGTAGTTTTTGTTGTTGTTAAGTTTGACTGGTATGCTTTGGAAGTTTCCACCAAGTCCCTATATGAAAAGAAGGCTCTTACATATGTTACAAAAGTTTCAAAACAGTTTTTTATAAGTAATAAAGGTGAGCTTTTTTGGGGTCAAAATAGCTAAAAATGCATTGAGGTTAATGCTCTAACAAATGTCGCAAAATAAGGCAAGTTGTTGATGATTACAATGATTGAGTGTGATTAATTTAAACATGAAACTATAAGATACTGGAACTCTTCAAACAGCCGACCCAAAATTTTGATACTAGTAGGGCGGACAAGTTTTCTGGTTGTATTGGTCAATAACAGTCTTTGTGGAATAGATTAGAATATGTCTTCTTCATGTTAGACAAACAGTACTCTATCTGTCACTTTCCACCATTATTTCACTAAATTTGAATAATAATGAATGAGTACATTTCTAAAACAAACAGACGTGCGTACATTTTTATGTTGGACTTTGTAGAGCCTAGTTGTGTTTGATCTAGATGATGACCCAATCCGAAATAATGTTGCGTGGTTTTTAATGGGAAATTTTCTGAGGCTTAGTCCATGAAGCAAAGGCTTGGGCCAACAGGTTTTGGCCCGTTTTGTAGCTCATTGTGAATCCTGTGCGCAGGATGTAGAAAAACGTTGTTTCAGTGATTAGGGTTTGTTGTTTTAGTTTTTGAGAGATTGAAAAACTGTATTACCGCACTTGTATTTTTTTTCCTGATAATAGTGAAATCCCTGCAACTTCGTGGACATAGGCAAATTGCCGAACCACGTAAATATTGTCTTGTGCGTGTGATTATTTTTCTTTGGCGTGTATTTTCTCTATTTTTTGTTTCTCATAGGATGGGAATTTCGTGTTAATTCCCTACATTTTAGCCATGATCTGAAGTACAAAGATTCAGCTATGAAATCTGTTGATCTATGACACAAGTTTTAGATGGAACTTACATATAGAAAGGATCTTCATCAGTGCAAAGTCTACAGTGTGATTGTAAATGATGTGCTCTGAAACGATGATCACAAAATGTAATCTTTTAGAATATTAGACCCTGGTTTTCAAAAGAAGCATGATCTGTATATGGTATTTAATTACATTTAGTTAGCAGCCTTATCCCCAATTATGGTATTAAATTACAATATATCTATAGTATTTAGTGTTATACGGCCCTCAATTATGGAATTTATTTATGATACATTCCTATAATATTTTAAGATAATCCTCAATAAATACTAGCTTAAATGGTAACTTTTTTTTTTTTTTTGGGTAACAATCTCTAGAACTTTGCCACAGCTTGCCACATGAGCAAGTTGTGATTGGTGGAAAAAAAATATATATGAATCCACGTGAGCGAGTTGTAGTAAAAGTTGTAAAAATTGTTATGGTAGTAGACTTTTTGAAATTGCGGGGTTAAAGTTGTAAAAATTATTATGTCTTACCTAGCAAATTTGCATTGTGGCTCCTTTCACCGTCAGTATTTTAGAGTCGTAACCTGCAATTAAAGATTAGGACTCTGCACTGGAGGCAATTAAGACACATTTTAGCACAAGAAGTGATGAAGTTTATGATGTCCACTATTGATTGAGTTGTGCTAGGACCACTAAAAATGGCACAACTTTGTGCCACAACTCGCCACGTGGCGAGTTGTGACTGGTGAAGGAGTGTTTGTGGGTCATGTGGGGACACACCTTCACCAATTACAACTCGCCACGTGGCGAGTTGTGGCACAAGGTTGTGCCATTTTCGGTGGTCTCAGCATTTTCCCTACTGATTTAACATCTACTTATACAATGATTATGAGAATCCCTGAGTTGGTAGACCTAAAACGACACTCAATCCTTCCCAAAATCTCTAGCTCAAGGGGCAGCCTCTCTCTCTCTCTCTCTCTCTGAGCATTTGGAGCAAAGTCTTAGAAGCATTCCTAAATATAGGGCAAACAACTTCCAAGATGACTCTTCTCTGTTTAAGAGGCTTTAGTCGAGAGGGTTTCATGACAAGATAGGCAAAGAAAGATGAATACCAATAGAATAGAATATAGAGTTGATTTTGCAAAGCCCATTTTCAATTGGGTAGATTATGATGATGGATAATCAAATCAAGGGCAATTTGGTAGGACAAAACAATCTAATTAAATGGACAAGGTCTTATGAGCTTCTCTCCACTCCACTATGCCCATAAGGCCCCTAACTTAATGTCCTAATAACAAATATGAGTCAAATCCAAAATCATTATGTGATAGGGCCTAGGTTAAACAATCCTCTGAGTTTGAGAAGCAAGGCTTTGGCATAGCTCTAATGATTTTTAAGAGTTGAAAGAGATTTTTTTTTACTTGGGCATCCTAGACATCTACAAGTCTGTTTGAGTATATCATATTCCTTATTGAGTGATCTCATAAGGGATCCAATGTC